>OY744525.1:69388017-69530517 GCA_963556195.1 Sepiola atlantica | reverse complement strand
GGTGTGTATGTTTTAAGGATGATTAAGCATAACAACGATGGTGTTCTTTTTTGTAATTATTATTTATATATATATATATATATATATATATATATATATATGCTTATCATTAGTGGTAGTGATAAGATCCAACTATTGGCTCCTACTATAGGTACCTCCTATATATATATAAGTCAGGTTCATATTATATTCCAATAACCATGTTTTTATTTTATTATATTTATTTTTTCACATTTCCAAAAAACAAACTTTCTGTGAGATATATTCTATTCTTTACGGTCAGTTTCATTTGTCTTGTGCCAAACAACATTTTTATGTCAATATCGTCTCTGCAACATATATATATATATATATATATATTACCAGATAAAGAATAAAAGATAAGGAGAAAGAGCTAAGCTCTGTCGATATTTTGCATTAAGGTCTTGGGACATGGAGTTAATATACCATGTATATGCCTGTGGAGGGGGGCACAAGAAGTACCTATCGTAAAAGTTAATAGTTGGATCTATCAGTTTTCATCTGTTGATAGATAAAACACTATTACTTTTGTCACTTTGACACTCTTTATCTCTCTAACTACCTAGAGAGAGATAGTGAGAGAGAGAGATGTATGTTAAATATAATCAACTATTTTCTCTCCTACTTTCCTCCTCTCTTTATCTATCTATCTATATCTGTGCGTTTGTACACGTGGATGAACAATGCATTAAACATATCAGCTGGATAAAAACAATAAAGGTGGAGAGGGAATTGGGAAACAGTTGCCACAAGGCTTCAATTTCCTGAGTATCATTTATCTTCCTTCCTGGCGTCTTCGTGCTACCTTGCTGAATATCCTCTAACACATGTTTTCATTTCCACACTTTAATTGCTTACAGATAACAAAAATATTCCTCTCTTTATTTATTTATTCATGTCACAAGTAGCACAACTTGTAAAATACATATCACATGCTACATAACACATTGTTGCTTCCACGCCTGGCTTACTATCTTTATGGACTGAGTTATCTGCCCTTGGATTTGTATAATATGTGTGTATTTAAATGTTAGATATGTTTTAACAGCAAGATCTTCTTAACATATGAAAATTCCTAATATGAAAAAATGCACAATGCTAATAGAGTTTTATTGTTATTTATTAAACTTATCAATAAACAGCCCGGGTGAATGCAATATATTTTAAAGTATTTTTTTTATAAATAATCTTTATTTAAAGGGTATTATTTTTATATTAAATGCCATTTCTTACTTTTAAATTGAAACATATTTATAGCATCTATTATTATACTAAAGCTGTGTTAATCAACGTTTATTTCTCAAAGGCTTTCTTCATATATAGTTTAATCATGCAAAATACATGCTAAAATATTCTTTATTTCTGGGATTGAGTTAAGTTTGAAAATAAAATTCCATCTTAATTCTTCTAATTGACCGTAATTTGTAATTAACTTAACAAGTTATCCGTCTCTCTCCCTTTCTCTGAGCTATCTATGTATTTCACTGTTTCGTTTCAGCTAATTTAGACAGTGTGTTTGTACACACCGTAAACATGTATATAAATTAATAGCAAAATAATAGAACGCTTTACTTCTATAAGCATACAAGGATAATATAAAAATAAAGAGACTTATTACTTTTAGTTATTCCATAAGAATTTCTTAACAGATATATTTCCGTTTATGAATTTTCAAATGAAGTGGAACAAATAGTAGTAGTCTTTATGGCTCTATTTCTCTATCTTTATAAACTTAGATATGTTTATATTATTACAGGATATGTACAGAATGTACAGGATTCTCTTCTAAACTAATTAACCGATCATTATGAATTTTGGAACAGAGCTGCTAGGCGTAAGGGGTCGAAATGGGAACTATATTAAGTTTAATTTAGTTTTAAGCTCGTTGTCGGCATCCGTCTGCTTCTGGAGACAATATCAGTCCGTTGCCAAATTGATAAAAATTTAGATGCCTCCAATTTGTGTAAAATTTTAACAATAGTTTTTAGACATTAATTAATAAATATTCCCCAAATTTCAGTTTGTTTGGAGTATTTTATAGGGTGTTTAGAGAGCATAATATGGGTACAACCTCCAATTTGAAAATTCAAATATATCAGATTTGCATTAAATTTGATTCATAGTCATTAGACACAAATTAAGCAAGATTCCCTGAAATTTAGTTTCTTCTTAAGACCGCTTTAGCTTAAATTTTAGACATTTTCTAGAATCAAAAGCATGTAATGGATTTTGATCAAAATTAGAATAAGGATTATTAGAATATTGTTATATCTATATTTTAATCTTCATAAAGGATCATAAAAGTGGTGCAAATCGTTCCGTTCGAGAATTAACTTTACCCATCCTAGGATGAATATTCGTCTAGTGGTTGATCGCCAAACAAAACCAATAGCATATTTGAAGTCAGCTATGGATTTTATACCTGGTTTTAAAAGATTTTTAAAATGGCATGGCCTTTTAGCTAGGAGCAAAGTGTAGTATCTGTTCTTCATCTTTTCTCTCCTCGGTCAGTGAAGGAGAAATCATTCTACATTGATTTTTATTTTTGTCCTAATTCAAAAAGCCCCTTTTGGGGAGCTGGTTTTTCCCCACACTAAAAACTGACCTTGTGTCTTACTCTGCCGGTGCGAGTTCCGATTGGTACATTTCCTGCATCAAACACAGCTTATCCATTGGTCAATGTTAGTACTCCCATAGTGTTCTTCATCTTTCAGTTGGCAATCATTTCCGTCTCATTAACCCTTATAATTATAGGCTCGAAAACTAATTTGACATTGTGATGACACATGTAATACAATAAATATTACGATGTTAAAATTAATTTTAACACTCGGCTTTTTGACTAGTAAATAATTCTCAATGCTTCAGTAAGAAATCTGTGAGAATATGATATATCTGTGAAAGATGTGACATAGTTTTTGGTAACAATCAGCAAATCTCTATAACAATAAGATTCTTATAAATAGTAGTAATAGTAGTTGTAGTAGGTGTAGTATTTTTTTATTAGTGCTAATATTACTCTCAGATATTTTCCTATTATAATTTTAATTAGTATTTCAAGCAAAAACTGCAATAAAAGTTAACATGTCTTTTTCTTTCTTTGAAGGGTATGATACGATTTGGTAAAGTTTTAAAAAAATAAATAAATAAATAACATGCGCACTTTACTCACACTGTTGAAAAGGCATATATTCCAATAATCTATAATAATAAGTTGTATAGTTTCCAAAAAACATAAACTTTCTGTGAGATATATTCTTTACGGTCAGTTTCACTTGTCTTGTGCCAAACAACATTTTTATGTCAATATAATTTTACCAAGCACATACATATTATTGAGGCTTTTAATCCTTTTAATAATGTACTACTTTAAAATTTGATATAGAGCAATTCTTTTCTCTAAATTTTTTGTATCTAACTTATTTTTACAGTGTTTTGGGGAGCGGGTGCGAGTTCCGATTGGTGCATTTCCTTAACGGTAAAGTTTACAACAGAAAAATAATGTGTCAATGTAACTCACCGTGTTGCCGAGAATATAGATTCCAAAATTCATAATGATGGATTCATGAAAAAACAATTTTATATATATGCACCCTCTAAATGCCAAACATTTTTGATAACATGTATCTTAACAGATATGTTTCCGTTTATGAATAAAATAAAATAATGATAGAATAATGTCCCTAATGTCACCGTATATATAATATATATTCCAAAATTCATAATGATCTGTTGATTTAGTTTAGGAGGTTCCCATATGTGTGTATATATATATATATATATATATATATATATAGACTTGTTGTTCTAATTCACTAAATCTCTTTATATATTTATATATATATATATATATATAGAGAGAGAGAGAGAGAGAGAGAGACTTGTTGTTCTAATTCACTAAATCTCTTTATATATATATATATATATATATATATATATATATATATATATATATATATATATATATAAACATAAACAGGGTGATTGGAAAGTAACTCCATATTAAGTGCTTGTAATTTATTACTGAACTATATTTTTTACAAGAAATTAATATAAGAAAATGTATAGCATGGGGTTTTATTCAAAATTCGATATGGTTGTCAGCAATCGCCACCAGCTTCTGAATCTGCCTGGAAACCACATCAACTGGTTTCAGACGGAACTTTTTCTTTCTTTCTTTATTAATGAGTCAACACTTATCAAGACTAAAAACCCACTCGAAGATTAGGGTCAACAAGATGGATAGATTGACAAATAAATCGTGATGAATACTATGAGACTATTGAAAACAGCAGTCGATCCGGAAAACAGCATTTTTTCCCATTGTCAAAAACATTGCTCATAGAATGTGAGAACTAAAAAAAATAACACATCATTCATAATTCTTGCTCCCCCATTCATTTCTTTTAAGAATTATATTTCAGTAATAACTTACAAGTATAGGGCGTTACTTTCCAATCACCTTGTACATTATATATATATATATATATATATATAGTGTGTGTCAGGTTATATTGAAAACAAATCAATAAAGTGCGTGATCGCAGAGGAGTGAGAGCTAATATAATTTATTTGAAAACTATATGTTACATATTTCAGAAACGTAGCACGGTTTCATCCAGATGTGCTGACTTTTTACATTTTTTTAAAATCCTACAGCCAGTGGAATCGTCAGAGTTCTGAATGAGGTCAAATCACGATGAGAATTGGCGTTAAATCGATAAAAAATACACCGTTTTTTTTATCGATATAACGTCATTTCTAATCATGATTTGACCTCATTCAGAACGCTGACAATTCCACTGGGCATAGAATTTGAAATGAAATATGTAACATATAGTTTTCAAATAAATTATATATACAGGGTGGTGCAAAAGTCGCGCATTGGTTTGTTTAGGTGATAGAAACTACAACATTTCAAGTAATTTACTAGGCTTTTCGGCACATGTTCGTCTTTGTCCACTGTCCGTTTTTCGCAACTTTTTACTGACCATTATTTTTTCTTTTTTCGGTGTACACTTATCTATCAGGCTGCTAGAGAATTCTGGGGTTTTTGGAAAAAAATTTCAAATATTTTACATTTTAGGAAGGGATCAATTTCTAATGTTAATTCAACGTAGACTGATCCCCCTATTTTTGACCATCTCAATTTTTAAAAAAATCTTTTTCTGTGTACAATTACCTATCATGTCAGTAGAGAATTTCGGAGTTTTTATAAAAAAAAATTTTTAAATTGAGATTTTAAGACAGGGATCAGTTTTCAATGTAAATTCAACGTAGACTGATTCAATGTATAGCATGGGGTTTTATTCAAAATTCGATATGGTTGTCAGCAATCGCCACCAGTAAAAGTAATAAGTCTTTTTGACCATCTCAAATTTAAAAAATTATTCTTCTGTTTACAATTACCTATCATGTCGCGAGAGAATTCCGGGGGTTTTGGAAAGAAATCTTTAAAAAATTGAGATTTTAAGACGTACAAAGTTGTGAAAAACGGACTATGGTAAAAGACGAACAAGATTGATCCCCCGTCTTAAAATCTCAATTTAAAAAAAAAAAATTAGATGGTCAAAAAGAGGGGGATCAGTCTACGTTAAATTTACATTGAAAACTGATCCGTTTAAAAATCTCAATTTTTTAAAATTTATTTCCAAAAACCCGAAATTCTCTACTGACATGATAGGTAATTGTACACTGAAAAAGATTTTTTTTTAAAATTAGATGGTCAAAAAGAGGGGGATCAGTCTACGTTGAATTAACATTGGAAACTGATCCCCCCTCCTAAAATGTAAAATATTTGAATTTTTTTTCCAAAAACCACAGAATTCTCTAGCAGTCTGATAGATAAGTGTACACCGAAAAAAGAAAAAAAAAATGGTCCGTAAAAAGTTGTGAAAAACGGACAGTGGACAAAGACGAACATGTGCCGGCTTTTCTGATAAATAATACATTTACTTGGTAATTTTGTTGCAGTAGGTTTTAAAAATAATATCCTTTAAATGGGCACCATTTTCGGCCTCACAAAGACGGGCTCTAGTTAGGGCATTTTCCATTACAGTCCTTAGAATAACTGGCTCTAGTTCTTGGAGTTCATGTCTGATATTGTTTTTAAGCTCTTGAATCGTTGTAGGCGTGTTCACATATACCCTTTCCTTGAGATAACCACAAAGGAAAAAGTCAAGGGCTGTTAAATCCGGTGAACGTGAAGGCCAGTTAAAATCAGAAAATCTGCTAATTAAGCGTTCGCCAAACAATCCCCTTAAGAGCGCCATACTTTGTTGGGCAGTGTGGGCAGTAGCTCCATCTTGTTGGAACCACATTTCTGGCTTGTCCTGAACAGCTGGCCTTAAAAAAATTTCAATCATTTGTCGATATCGCTGTGCAGTTATCGTCACCGTGACACCTTCTTCGTCTTCAAAGAAATATGAACCGATCACTCTTTCCGAGGTTACACCACACCATACTGTACATTTTTAGTGGATGTAATTCACGCTGATGAACGGTTCTTCGATTTTCAATGGCCCATATTCTGCAGTTTTGCTTATTTACGAACCCGTTCAGATGAAAATGGGCTTCGTCGCTCATTATCAGCTTATGGATCAACTCATTTTGTTCTCTGGCTAATTGCTGAATGTGAACAGCATAAGCTACGCGTGATTGCAAATCTGTGGGTTGAATTTTGTATGGAAAAAGAAGCAATTCACGCAAAATTCTTTGAAGTGACCTTCTGGACATCCCAATCTGAGTGTCTCGTCTTCGAGTTAAGGTGTCTGGATTTTCAGCAATGCTATCCTCAACGAGTGCTACATTTTCCGCTGTCCGTACTGAATGTGGTCTGCCAGATCGTAGAAGATCACTGACTGAACCCTGCTGCCGAAACCGAGCCACAAGACGATCAATTGTGGGAGATTGTCTGACATTATAATGCCGACGATAGGCTCTTTGGGTTAAGGTTATTGAACAATGGTTTCCGAAGTAAAGTTCAATAATTTTGGTTCGTTGTTCAGTGCTATATTTTTCCATGATAAATTATCAATGTTTATATCTGTAATATTCTGTAAAATAAGGAGAAAATTTTATTAAATGTGAAAGTTGTTACTGATTCAAACTAATGCGTGACTTTTGCGCCACCCTGTATATATGTATGGTTGTCAGCAATCGCCACCAGCTTCTAAATCTGCCTGGAAACACATCAACTGGTTTCAGAAGACCTGGCGTTACTCGGGATTGGATAAAGAACCCTATACCCTATATCCTATATGCGGGCAACCATTTCAGAGTGAGGGTCAGATGAGACTTTCGGAAGGAGATCGCAGGCCAGAGTGAAAAACGAAATCTCAGAATTACTATATTTTATTTACATGAATAAATTGTACAAAAATGGCATTGAACACTCTACAAATCAATGAGACTGCTGGTGCTGTTTGCTATGAAGAAGTATTTCCATGTCTGGATCGATGGTTGAGGTAAACAACAGAAGAATTCCATTGAGGTGGCAGTCCGAGAGTTGGGAGCAAAGGTGAGACTTAGTGTACTTCATTTTTGAGAAGAGCTGTTTACAGTAATAGGTTCTACCGAACATCCACAATGCGTTGGACATGGATAATGTATTTTTGAAAATTGTTAGAAGGGAGAACGGTGTCGCGAAAGAAGGACAACGGAGAAGAGATGCGGAACTTTGCCTTCATTTCATCGTTGCACTGCAGCTCCACCAACTCCATTTGTAGGGAGGCAGGGGCGTCTTCTACGGGGAAGTCAAAGGGAGCAGTGAAAAGCTTGAAGTTCGCAGCCAGCACCCTGACTCTTGCAAAACGTAGAGAGTTGACGACACTAACGCAAGTGCCCAGGTCCACATCGTCAGGGGCACATGCAGCAAGGCGAGGAAAATGCACAAACTGACCAGAAGCCAATTGAGCCTTCCATAAGCACAGTTTAACCTCGAAGGCAGTGATGTGCACGTACATGTCTGTCACGAGAATGCCTTTGCCTTGCAGTTTATGTTGAGGGTGTTCAGGTGCGCTGTGATGTCCGTGAGCAGGGCCAGGTGAGCTAGCCACTGCAGATCAGAGAATTGATTAGCGTGGGGAAGGTTCTTCTGACGTAGAAAGGTGCCAATCTCCTGCTGTAGGTTGCACACCCAAGACAGCATGGCCCCACGACTCAGCCAGCATACCTCACAGAAGTAGAGCAGGTCGTTGTAGTGCACGTTCACCTCGTCCATCAGTGCCTGGAACTGACGATGATTAAGGCTGCGGGAGAGGATGGAGTTGACGACCTTCACCACGACAGACATGACACCAACGAGGTTGGCAGACTCTTGGTGGATGATGCAGTGCATCTTGTTAATGGGCTGAGTGTATCCGGCGGTTTCACAGTGAGGCACTAGCAGCGAAGCGGCCACCTTCTTCACACACAAGACGGGAGACGTCCAGGGAGTGCTGATCAACACACAGAAGCACGGCGTCACAGATGTCTTGCCCAGTGGTGGTGTCACGCAGCGGGACAAGCTGGAGGAATTCCTCACACACTTGAAGGTCAGAGGTGACGCCGCCGCGGACGAAAACGGACAGCTGGGCCGTGTTCTTTGTGTCGGTGCTCTCATCCAGAGCGAGAGAAAAGGAAACGAAATTCGAGCTGCGTGTTTTGAGTGAGTTTTGAATGAATAAATTGTTACGTTTGTGCTTCGTTGGGAACGACGAAACGGTTGTGCAACAGAAAAGTATTAAAAAAACAGATTTTTGAAAGGTTCTCGGGTCCAAATATTCATATATTTCAAACACGAGAGGTGGGACACTCTTTCTCAGACACTTGTAATGTAAATATACAGACAAAGACACACATGTGAAACAACGAACACCAACGCAATTTAACCTCAAAATAATGTTTATTTACAAAATTTGTAAGAGGAATAAAATATATTAAAACAAAACAAGAATATAGGGTTGGGGTTCTAAGTAATTCTAATCCTATAGCAAGCGAAGATACGTGTATATAAAATGTTGACCTGAGAGAAAAGAGGATAGGACTTACAGTAATCAGTTTCTTCAATGTTCGTGGCGTTTTATTTCCGCTTCTTCTCACTAGATATTAATCTTTGGTTTTTCATATAGATGTTTCCGTAGCTGCGACGATATCGGATAGTTTGGTATTCTTAAGCATACACGATATTCGCATCTTCCAGATTCACTGTTGGGGGATGTTTAAGAATGGTCAGTACAGTCGCGGACGGGGTCCAAAAAACGACCGAGAACGGGGTTATAAAAATAAATATGCAACAAGTGAGTTTAACCTACGTCGAGAAGAGATAATTTCCTACCTACCTGTGAAATTTGTTTGCGTTTTTACGTACTATAAATGGGTTTGTAATAGATGTAAAAAAAAAATTCTTGTTCATTTTCGCCATGTATTTGTACCAGATAAAATGGCGCCGATCCAGCCTCGATTTCGTCGCAGCCTTCACCTTGAGGTCACGGGTTACGGCGTGTGTGTGTGTGTTTTTTTTACTGGGACTCATAAGCAAAACGCCTTTTTTCGACTTTTTTGTATATATACTGTTGATTTTCTCAAATTTTTATTTTTCTTCAATAAATGTTCTATCACTATACTGTTGCTTTTCTCAAATTGTTATTTCTTCGAAAAATGTTCTATTTTAGAATAGTTCCAATGGTGCAAAATTATGAAAATTTTTATTATTTTAGATGTTAGGAGGGGTGGGGGATCGCGCGGATATTTGTTGAGGCTGTTTACATGTAATTTGCCCCAAAAAGTAGAAACTTTTTTTTTTTAGGGGTCGAAATACGAGAGGTGAGATTCGGTGGCCAAGAAATGCGTGCTCACTTTACGTATAACTTATATAGGAAAGTGATCCCCCACCCCTCCTAACATCTAAAATGGCTGTTTACATGTAATTTACGAGAAGTGAGATTCGGTGGCCAAGAAATGCGTGCTCACTTTACGTATAACTTATAACATGTAATTTGCCCAAAAAAGTAGAAACTTTTTTTTTTTAGGGGTCGAAATACGAAAGGTGCACTTCTATAAATTTACCAATAAAAAACAATATATGAATAATATTATTCTTTTTGCTTCAATGTATTTTCGTTTCGTTCTTTGATTTGGAATACGTAAAAAAAAATTTTTTTTAAATAGATTATGAGTAAAAAAAAATCCTCAGGAAGACGATGGGCAACGATCGCCATTTTGTTCGTGGGTAACGATTCTATGACGAAAATATTGATTCCTAATAAATAGCAATTGACACGGATTATAAATACAAACAAATATCACAGGTCAGTTTTAAATTAACTTTTATCGACGACAGTTACTTTTATTTGTTGTATATTTGTTTTTTTAGCGTTTTCAGCGTACTGATCATTCTTAAACATTCCCCACTGTTGTATTCCGAGATACGTTTATCTCTGTCGCTGGCTCGACACACACTTATTGCGTGCGTGTCAATCTCAATCTGTCGCCTTTCAGAGAGCCCGACTTGGCATCTCTCTTTCACGCCTATCGTATCCCATGCCCAACTGCCGTATTTCTGCATCACCCTGGCGTGCCCCGGTGTGAGCCGCCTGAAATTCCCCTGGTGATAAGGGATGGTCATTCTGTTTCAGTGAGCTTTTGAAAAAGTCCAGGTCGTCGCACCTGGTAACCTCGAGGTTTGGAATGGGTCGACCCCTTCCATAGTCGGCCGACTTGGCTAGGTGTGAAAAAAAGGGACGGGAGGGGGGGGGGTAGCAAGTTGATTCAGCATTCGTTTCGACACACCTCGCATAAGTTCTGTTTCATGCCCTTTCCTCGTCTCTCGTTTCCTCTTTGCCTCTCTCTTTCTCTTTTTCTATTTTTATCTCAGGCCAAGGATTTGAAATTAATAGTTAAAGAAAAATGAAATATACATGCTGATATTTATACATTTTTACCCCACTGTAAATCTTAATTGAAACCTACTATGTCACAAAATGATATGAGTTTTACTGGGAGGTTCGCGAGCCGGATTGCAATAATAAAGCCTAGCAAGGTGGCGGGAGTGTGCGGACAAAAGCCCACCGGACAAAAGCGCACCGGACAAAAGCCTACCAAAATAAGTCAAACACGGACAAAAGCCAGATCAGTTTTCAATGTAAATTCAACGTGGACTGATCCCCCTCTTTTTAACCATCTCAAATTGTAAAAATTATTCTTCTGCTTACAATTACCTATCATGTCGCGAGAGAATTCCGGGGTTTTTGGAAAGAAATTTTTAAAAAATGAGATTTTAAGACGTAAAAAGTTGTGAAAAACGAACTATGGTAAAAGACGAACAAGACTGATCCCCCGTCTTAAAATCTCAATTTTTTTAAATTTCTATAAGCGTTATATACTTTGTGCAAAATTGACGATTTCTATATTATTCTATATAAAACTAAAACAAGGTCTTCTTGTGATAAATGAAATATATGGGTGTAAGAAATTTCTCTTTTTATATTTTAATTTCTATAATTTTGAAATCATAAATAAAACAAAATAAAGTGAAAACTCGTGTATACTTTTTATGTCTGGTGCGAACACAAACCCCACAATATTATTATTTAATTTAAATGTAATATTATCATCTAAGTACTCTGGGTAATGTAGTTTCAGAATAGGTATATGGTTATGGGGTCTAGAGAGATATTTATAGAATTTTAACCTCGATTGCTGAATGTGAACAGTTAACTAATAAATAATCTAATGATTAGTATCGATTACTCACAAAACTTTAACAGCAGTTGAACTAGTATATAGGAGTGATAAATGAAAATAACATTCACATTTATTATAATAAACTTCAATTTAAAATATTTTTTAAGATAGCACTTCCTTACAAATAGGATGTTTCCTTTCAATTTCTTTCTAACATGCAATGTATGTACTTATTATCTGTACATAAATTTGACTATTTTTCAATGATATTTTTTAATAAGATATAAATATAAGTTGTTGTGGATGTTTTAATAGAAAAATGTTATTCTGAGACAACGTCAATTTGGAAATACGTTATTCCTTTATATTTGGAAAGATATGCTGTCAGATACGGTATCATGCTAAATGCATTTTCTTCAACTTCTTGGATATTAATTGGAGTGCTGGATTTACACTTAATCCCTGTCAAGGTTATTTTTACTGTTCAATATGAAAACAGTAAACTGCTTAAGGTGTATATCGAATAAAAAGATATCGGAAGTTTTTAAAATTATTTATTTATATTTTATTTTGAGGTTGAGGGGGCTATTAAATAGAAAAAGAGGGGAAAACAAAAGAGGAGATGACAGATAACCCGGAAGGAATTGGAAAACTCTGCGTGATAATGCATATCTAGCGTTTATATTTGTGTGGCCAGGCATCTTGACAAGATGGACACCAGTGTGCTTAGGCATAACATATACACCAAAGTACTTGATAACAGAGAGGGGGGAGAAGGAGAGAAAGAGGGCGAGAGAGAGAGAGAGAGACAATTGTCTCACAACCTAAGTCATTAACCAGCACATCCAATTAAAAACGCTTCCCTTACTACTTGTCGTAACGACGGACGCATACAACATGTTCTCAATTATTTCTGAGGTCTGACTAGCATTTGCGAGTTGATTTGTCATCCATTGTCATGGAATATTTTCTTTACCAATACGGGCTCTGTTTGTTGACTTCAGCAATCAACATGATAACGTCACGTCTGCTACGATCCATTCCATTTAAATCATTTTATATCACCCACTCAAATATGCACTAGCATGAAGACCTGGCGTTACTCGGGATTGGATAAAGAACCCTTTACCCTATATATACAATTTTGGGGATGGGGCCCAAGAATATACACATTATCTGTTTGGTGAGAAGGAGTGTAAGTACAGTGACATTTATTGAATTAATTTTCGGTAAATTTATATTTTTTAACCCCTTGAGGCACACCCGGCATTTTCTGGGAATTAATTCAGATGCTTATGTACTTTTGTCCAAACCCTATATTACCATTTCTCTTTTTATATTTTAATTTCTATAATTTTGAAATCATAAATAAAACAAAATAAAGTGAAAAATCGTATATACTTTTTATGTCTGGTGCGAACACAAACCCCACAATATTATTATTTAATTTAAATGTAATATTATCATCTAAGTACTCAGAATATATATATGGTTATGGGGCCTAGATAGATAGATAGATAGATAGATAGATAGATAGATAGATAGATAGATAGATAGATAGATAGATAGATATCTAAATGAATAAATGTGAAAGTTATTTTCATTTATCACTCCTATATTACTAACAAAACGGGTTACTATTATTTAAATGAACACAACATAATTTGTCAATATTAAGAGTAATTAATTAAAAGTAATTAATAAAAAAAAAATGGATAACTTACTAAAAACTTTCCTTAACATCACTTGCTAGAATTCTTACCGACAGGCATAAGCGAGAAGGGAAAAGGGACAGAGTGTTATTGTGTCTACCCACCCCCTTTCTCTCTCTCATATATATATATATATATATATATATATATATATATATATATATATATATATGAGGATAAAATACACGATATATCATAAAATGAAAAGTCTTGAAGACGGAATCTATGAAAGACAAAAAGGAAAAATAATTAAATACAGGAAGAAATAAAAAAACAAAACAAACGGGAGATTTGACAAGTTTCGTTAGGATCAATGAACGTTTCATCTTCACTTTTTCTGAAGACGTTTGTTGATCCGAACGACATATAGTAACACGAATCCCATGCATTTTAGCCTGACGGTTCCTTACAGAGATGAAACACGGAAGCCTCCGTGTAGCTTAATTCCATAAATATATTTTTATAACTTACTTTGCATTAAAAGCATGAGTTATAAAAATACTTAACTCACAACCCCTCTTGCCACCTATGGGTAAAATAACCAGTCGTCTTCAAATATAGAAGGTAATTGACTCAGAAATGGATGAAGACCGATCAAGACGTCCAGTTGAATTCGATGAAAAACTCCTTGTGGCATCACGTAATGCACACTCTGCAGTATCAATTGAAGAATTTGTAATGACGCTTTCCTCAAACCATACAACTGTTTATCGTCATTTTCAACAACTTGAAAAGGTATTATGATTGCTTTAAATTACCCAAAGGAAGTTGGTTTGCAATAAAATAGGAAAATCAAGCTTTTTTTGTGTGTATTCAGCATCTAATGTCTCTACAAATCTACTATAACTTACAAAATATGAAGAGTATTACTATTTCTCTTTTTATATTTTCTTAATAACACGAATTTCATGCACTTTAGCCTGACGGTTCCTTACAGGGATGAAACACGGAAGCCCCTGTGTAGCTTAATTAACCAGCACATCCAACATAATTTTAATGATGATATACTATCATAGCATTAAAGTTCAATGATATAAGTATGTTTGACTCAATACTGTTGTCATATTTGGGCTGGTAAATCTCTGTCTCATTTGAGGGTTCTTCAAGAGGTGCAGAAACGTATCTGCAGATTGATTGGCTCTACCCTTTCTTCGTCTCTGCACGCCCCCTCTCTCTCTCTCTCTCTCTCTCACACAGACGTGATGTTGCTAGTCTCAGTCTTTCCTATAAAATCTATTATTTAAATGAACACAACATAATTTTAATGCCCTTATGACAAATTATGACAAAGATTTAATGGGTTAGAATTTTCTCAGAGCACCGAGAATGAAGTGTTAGCAGTTATTATAGCATGTGTTCTTCAGAGTTATGTGATCTATTCCCTGCTCTATAGTCTCAACAACACTTGATAAAACAAAAATGGTTATGCTATTAAACTAACGAAACACATCTTGTTTTTTTTTGTTTTTTTATTTAAACAACCTCCAAAGAGTTGTAATGGTGATGTAAAAGTGATGAGACAAGCTTTCACATCTCATTTCAAAATGAAATAATTACCCTAAAAGTGTTGATATGCCGTAGAACAAACAAACCCATTCTAAAACCATAAAAAAAAAATTACCCAATAAAAAGTTATCTGATAATTATCGTTTCTGCTTTTGTTTTAAATTCCATTTCTTTATTTTCCTGCCGTGACAGTTGGCATGTATCTTTTGTCCACTGCCATGGGGCAACGGTCTTAGATTAGAACGGTATCCTCTAACCACGCTTTCTATCTATCTATCTCTTTCACTCACAAGGAATTATCTGCAGCCAATCAGCTTGAACATATAGCCTGCAGTTTACAGAAGTCATGAAAGACACACAGACACAATGGCGACTCCTTTTCGACAACTGTTGTCTGATGTCAACTGATACAGACTGGAAAAAGAAGAGAACTAGAAAAAGAGAAATGCCCTCAACGTAAAAATATGTTTCTTCAGATAACAAAAAAAAAAAAGACCGTGGCCATCAAGATAAGGTTGCTTGACGAAGTAAAGTATGTAGCATCGTGAAAAAGATGCCAGTAGATAATGAACGCATAATTAATAAAACAAAAAAGAATATCAAAGTTAATATCAAAGGGTTTAAGTCATTTAGTAAAGTAATTGTTACCTTACATTAAAAAAACATGTTTAATAAATTCCAGTTTTTATTTCATCTCTCTCATATATATATTGACTCAGAAATGGATGAACGCAGTTTGTCACTGTGGATATCAGCCAATGTGTTGCTGACTTGAGCGGAGTCGTTAAAAAAGAGGCGGAATGCCGTGTGCAAGGGTTTTTTAAGGGTTGGCTCACGTGAGACCTAATCTGTGAGGCCCTTAAGGGACATGGCTTCGCCTCCCCAGTTTAGGGAGGAGTAAGTTTATTGCTTACTGTCTGAGGCGCCCCTACAAGCAATTTTTAAATGGCCAGAGTGCTCACCTCTCGAGCGCTGGCTTTTCAAACCCCCACTTTTCCGACCCGACCTTGGGTCACATCTTACTTGTGGGAGATAGATAAAAACTGGCCTTGTGCCTAACTCCTGGAGAGGAGTAAATCAATACTCAGCCTTGCAGAAGTAAGGCTGGGTAAGGGCTGATATAGAAGAGGCGGAATGCCATGTACGTTTAACTAAAAAAGAAAAGAAAGAAAAAGATGGTAGTTCTTGAATAATAAGGCTGTCAATATGAAAAGAAAACATTAAAAAAATTATGACATGAAATTTTTGCAAAATATATAAAGCTAATGAGCAAATTTGGCTTAAGAAATTAAAACCTGTTTTAATTTTTTAAAAATTAATAATGACAAAAGAATAGTTCAATTTTGACTTTTAGCAGTATACTCACAAACTTATAATGAAAATGTAATTTATGATATAATACAGAACCTCAGCTGACAAAGATTTAATGGGTTAGAATTTTCTCAGAGCACCGAGAATGAAGTGTTAGCAGCTAAAAAAATATCTACCGACTGATTGGACATCTTGCCTCCAGTAAAGCCTCCCAAATGTTAGATCTCTCGGACTGTTATAGGTATGGCCTTGCATGCACCCCAAATCCTTACCTTTAGCCAGACATGAATAGTGTCTTCTGATGCTTGGAGAAAACTCGATAGTGGTTCAGCAACCAGGCATGGCCTGAAAACAAAATAAAACAGTGATAAGAATAGAGTACGATAGATAGATAGATGTCAAGATATTCTTGCATAGGTGAAGGGCTGACTTAAACCTAGTCTGATGACGGGTGTGATGATGATGATGATGATGATGAACGTCTAGTAGTAATATGATTCTTCCAGTCTGCCATCTTGGATTAAGATGTACGCTTGTCGATCTGAAAAAAAATCGCTTTCAAATAACTAACAATACCTGTTCGTACGATTCACATTGTTTATTACAGTTCTCCAGGAAACGAAAACAAACGAAAACGGGCGCTTAGAGATTTAGGACCATTTCCATTGTCTTCTCCAGAAAATTTGATAGATATGATTTAAATTTCATAAGAATAGAATATATTTGAAGTGTTACTGGGTTATGCCTTCATAGCTCCCTTAGATGTGTACATAAAGAATCGGGAACACTTCCATTGTCTTCCTCGATAAAAGAATACACTTTTAGATTTTAAGTAGATTCTCTAACCTTTCTTTCTAACAAACATCACACAGACATTGAGTTTATATACATTGAGTTTATATATATATATATATATATATATATATATATATATATATATATATAATAAACGGACAAGTGCACAAACCGAACAATGGATATCAGCCGTGGAACACTGTGGATATCAGCCGGAGTTGTTAAAAAAGAGGCGGAATGCCGTGTGCAAGGGTTTTTTAAGGGTTGGCTCACGTGAGACCTAATCCGTGAGGCCCTTAAGGGACATGGCTTCGCCTCCCCAGTTTGGGGAGGAGTAAGTTTATTGCTTACTGTCTGAGGCGCCCCTACCGGGGAATGCCGACAGAGCTGCCCAAGCAATTTTTAAATGGCCAGAGTGCTCACCTCTCGAGCGCTGGCTTTTCAAACCCTACTTTTCCGACCCGACCTTGGGTCACATCTTACTTGTGGGAGATAGATAAAAACTGGCCTTGTGCCTAACTCCTGGAGAGGAGTAAATCAATACTCAGCCTTGCAGAAGTAATGTGGTGGTGGTGGGAGAGCCTGGGGAATCATTAGTTTTTTTATTTATTTTTAAAAAATTAAAAACTCATCCCTGAAGAATGTAGAGAGTGAGTTTTGTGAAACACTTGACCAAACATGTTTTTAATGATGTAAGATTTCTGAGTTGAGCATGAATTTTTAACAGTAAATAAAATAAAAAATTGAATTGCTTATACACATGTTAAAGGTCAGCATTGATCAAACACGGTTTTCTAGGCCAGGGGCGAGGGGGGGGGGGCTTGGAAAAGTAATAATAAAATCTAGATAAAAGTATTTATCTCATTATCTATTATGGAAAATGGTGGTAAAGAGACAGGGGGAGAAGAGGAGGGGGTGATAGGGAAGTAGATGAATAAAGAAAGAGAGTTGAAAAAAGAGAGAAAGACGAAGGAGAAAAACTGAACTAGTGAATGGGTGGGAGGTAGGGAGTGAAAAAACGAAAGTAAAAAGGGAGAGAGAGCAAGGGGGAGGTTAGGAAGGGAGGGAGAAAGAAGAAAAGAGAAAGAAAATAGTGAATGGTTTGGAGAGATGTAGTGAAGGAGCGAGAGTAGAAAAGGGAGAGAAATAGATTGAGAGAAAAAGCAATAATAATAATAATAATAATAATAATAATAATAATAATAATAATAATAATAATAAGAAGAAGAAGAAGAAGAAGAAGAAGAAGAAGAGGAAGAAGAAGAAGCTAGGCAGGGAGGTATTGAGAGGGGGAATGAAAGAGAAAGAGAGAAGCAGAGCAAGAGAAGCAGAGAGGAGGGGGAGAACAAGTGACGGGTTGGGGGGGATGAGAGATAAAGATGTAGATAAAATGTGTGCATTATATAGATATTTGACTTTGTTGACTAAGTGTGTTAAAAGTGCTCATATAAGAAAAATATATCAGCAAATGCCAATAATATGCATGCATTTTAGTATATATAATACTAAAGGAAAACAATAGAGAAAAAATAATAACAAATTGTGTAAAAAAGTGACCAATATAGCAAAAATAACACTAAGAAGAACAAAAGTATAAGCACTACAAATAGTAATAACCTAAACCCTAATAGCAATCAGCCAAATAGAAATTAAAAAGTTAGTAATGAAGAGAAAATCTGTAACTGCATAACTCGTACACTTTGTCTGCTACAAAATAAATGTCTAACCAAAAGTATTGTTTACGAAGCCACAATATTTTGCCAAAGAAATACCGAATAACAAGAAGTATTACGTGGGTATGACCTCCCTAGATTTTAAAACCAGATATTATGACCGCAACAGCATTTAAATGCGCCAAACATACAGAATAAAAACAGCACTAGCAAACCATTACCGGGAGCTCAAAGAAAGTGGACGCTCACCAATAATCGAATGGAAAATAGTACGACAATAGATGACCTGTGTAGATTATGTTTGAATGAGAAATTTGAAATCCTAAACTTCAAAGACCTCCAAAACCTATTAAACTGTAGAAGTGAAATAGCAAACAATTGCTTACACAGAATAAAATTTACTTTAGGATAACAATACATCATAAATAAATTAATAAATAAATAAATAAATAAGTAAATAAAAAAACTAAAGTAAAGTAACTCTTAAAAATAGAAATACAAGCATGAACGTGTTAAAATATTAATTTGACACAACAAAGAAACATGGATGAGTCACTCCGATACAAAACAGAACAAAAGAATAGGAAGTAAAATCAACCGAACGTGTATATAAAAAAAACAGGCAGCACAAACTCATGCCTTTTAGCCTGACGATTTCCTATGGGGATGAAATGCGGAAGCCTCTGTGTAGCTTAAATGCCATAAATATATTTTCATGACTTACTATATATATATATATATATTTGTATTGATTTATTGGCCTCATATATATATATATATATATATATATATATATATATATATATATATATATATATATATATATATATAAGCAAAGTTCCGCTCGCACATAATGCTTAACCCTGCTTTTGGGTAAGTGTATTTTAATTTCAATTACTATTTGTGATGATTTCTCGTGCCCGCATCGGTCTGAAATTTTGCATGATAGTTACTGCCATCAGAGAGCACCAGATCCATATATCCAATTTGGAAAAGTTGGAAGTTTAAGTTCTGTCAAAATTTTAAACTTGACCGAAACTTTCAACCTCACGGTCAAATATCAATATCAATGTTATATAAGATGCAGAACTTTATTGTCTACAATATTGGTCAAGTCGTGAGTCTCTACGATAAACAGAACCGAAGTTATGGCTAAAAGTATAACTTTAACTATTTCCATGACTTTGACCGTTGACCTAGATATTCCAAAATTAAATCAGTTCTAAGTTAGACCATAACCGATACTTTAACCAAGTTTGGTGACAATTAGTCAAGCGATGTGAACGCTAGGTTGTACACAAATAAACATAGTGACAAACCAACAAACTTAACCAAAACATAGCCTCCTTGGCGGAGGTAACAATTTGTCTGAAATCAACCAAGATGAATCTGTTTTCGCCTATCACGTCTGGTTGACCTTAAATTTTTAAAAAAGAAGAAAAATTAAAATCTTTGAAAATATTTTTTAATTTGTACAACTAGACCGGTCGATATACTGATTGACCCCAAAAAATCGCAACATTTCGTTTTTTGGTGGTTTTGTGCTAGGTTGGGTCTGGTCTACAATATACTAAAAGTTGGACAAGATCGTAGTATGGGAAAGTGTCAAATTTCGAATATGATTTTTTGGGGTTTACAAGTCATTTTTCATTTACATGTGAAGCACTAACTCGGTCAGTTTTCATGATAAATTAATACATCTTGGATTTTTACCCAAGTTTTCAGAGTCAATCTTTCACATGAAATAATACCTTATACAATATCAACACCTATTACCCTTGTTGTATCCACCCTGATTCACTTACATCACAGTGCTTTTTACAAAACTTTTAACTCCTCATCATCATCTTCCACTGGATCATTTTTCATATTGTCATAATGGTCACATGCACTTGTACATTCTAGTCCATGCCTCCTGCAGGTACACCTTAGGTTATTGTATCCTTCTGAACAGTTGCACTGAATTATCTGAATCAGTGCATCTGGAGCAGGGCTTTTGTCTGTCATCACTGGAATAAGTTTGCCCCCTTCCACTTTACACCCCACTCAGATGGCACCATTTCATCACTACATCCCATCCACTCCATAATCTGGTAGTAAGTCCACAGAGAACGTCTTAACTCCTGCAACTTTCTTGCAGAGCATATTGTATCTAATGGATGCCAGGGAGTTTTTCTCTATCCGCAAAGCTACCATTGCCTTACAACCATTGGTTTCCACAACATCCTGGCTATGCTTTGGTAGAGAAAATGCTCTTGAACGACTCTCTGTTGACGA
Source organism: Sepiola atlantica (assembly GCA_963556195.1). NCBI lineage: Eukaryota > Metazoa > Mollusca > Cephalopoda > Sepiida > Sepiolidae > Sepiola > Sepiola atlantica. The sequence goes on along the minus strand of OY744525.1, from coordinate 69,509,558 downwards.
TTTGTTGGTCCCCCTACATCTTTCCTAATCCGAATACCCTGGACACCGAATTACATCCCATAAAGGCATACTGCTTCGCCAAGCACCTGCTTGAGAACCTTGATATTGTAGATGTTCGCCTTGTCAGAGCAAAAATAAAATGCATTACATTTAGAAACATATGCACGGAACAGCAAGAGAAGGTTTGTGTCTTCTCCAATGAGGGTGGTTGATTTGAAAGCAGACATATTGATGGCTGCCTTTGCAATCTCAACATCGGCATCTCCTTCTGCTTGAATAACGTCACAGCCTTTCTGCCGCATTCGTTCCATGATCGTCTGGATCAGCGCCTGCTTGTTTGCCACAAAAGTCCTCCTTTTTCCCAGCAAATTTTGTTACTTTGGTAATGTTCACCTTTCTTGCATTCAGCTTATGACTTCGCCGCTGATGAGTACAGTTCTTTATATTTGGTCAAATTTCATAACCATTAAACACGACAGTTGCTATCCCATAGTGTTCAACAGTAAATGAGGCATAATCATTTGCAATCGAGCTGTAAGTACTCTCCGCCTTCCATTTCAGACGGTGAAGAAGAGATGCTCGAAAACGTCCTGAACATTGACATACTCGTTAGCAGTAATCCCTGTGATAATATTGTGTAATGATTCATCGCCTGAGAACGGCTTAAAGCTGTCCAGTTGCTCTGCAACTTTCCTGAGGACTGTCTCATCTCTTTTCATCCGAGAGGCAAACAACTTCTTATGTTGTTTGCTTGTTGTGTAACTTTGTGCGGTAAGTTATTGCATAGCAACGTTGTAAGCTGGTGCTCGGACATCTCACTACCGCGTGTGTGCCCACCATGGCTTTTGAGTGAGTGCATTAGTGTTTGCTCGATGACAAGATCGGAGCCAAGACTAGCCATATAAAAACGCAGTAGCGTCTGATTACGTGAAACCCAAACTGGAACTTTTGATGTACTACAGGGTTGTCATCTTTCAAGGAATAGATTTTCTGGAGATATAGACGGGCCAACTTCAGATAATTTGGATGACTAGTGGCTGCGAATATTGGCAGGCAAGCAAAGACGGCACTGAGACGCAGTTACAAAAACTCAATTCAATTTGGAATGCTTCACATTGTATGGAAGTTAACGTTACATGACTGGTGGAATACACAGTCTGCAGTTTTACTTATAATATTCCATCCGACCTTGTTTTGCAATGAACAAGGAGAGTTTGAGCAAATGCATAAGTCTTCACATAGAAAATCTTTCCCTTACTTTTTTGTTTATAGTCTTTTTTCGTAGTATCAGATCCACAGAAAAAGCAATACGTTTTACTGTCATATCGTCCCAGAGAAACACGAACACCCCTTTTTACTGGTCGAGCAGAATCATCCTTTTTTGAAGCTAAAGCAATGTTCTTTTTGTTTATGTGAACACTAGTTCCGGCTTCAACAATGACTTTGACACCTCTTTCGATACTTGCAGGATTGACACCTGCATCACCCTTTTCACGGTCTCATCAAAGTCCAAATCCTGTTCACATAAAGGACAAGTTTCTCTAGTGGCTGCTGAATCACTAATTTGATCCTGAAAATATACGAAAATATATGTGTATTAGTATATGAAGCTAGTGAATTGTTTGAGGGCAGTCTCTTTGAGTTTTTCAGTTGTTTTCTCAGGAATCGTAAACCCTATAAAACAATTTCATTTATATATGGAGGTAAGGGGCCCGATTAATTGAAGAAAGTAATAATTCACCACTGGTATCCATATAAAAATAATCACCCATATGCCTGTTTGTGAACCTGGGTGAGTTTAGGGTACCAATCTGGATGTAATGAAAGGTTTAGGGGTCGGGTATCCCTAGATATGCATCACTGGTAACCCTTTTCATGTGAAAGATTGACCCTGAAAACAAGTAAAAATCCAAGATGTATTGATTTATCATGAAAACTGACCTAGTTAGTGCTTCACATGTAAATGAGAAAATGACTTGTAAACCCCAAAAAGTCATATTCGAAATTTGACACTTTCCCATACCATGCGATATTGTCCAACTTTTGTTGTAGACTAGACCCAGCCTAACATAAAACCACCAAAAAACAAAATGTATATTTTTTTAGGTAGGTGTACTCTGGCAGTATATTGACCGGCCTAAAGTATTTGGCTTTTTCCTGCGTCGGTTTGATAAAATTGATTTAGATTTTTAAATTTTATTAATTTATATATCACATTGATTTTGTAATAGAATGACCTCATAATTTTTAAAGGTTTTGAATTAAAAAATAAAAAATTCTTAATTTCAAAATATAAAACTTCTTATTGAAAGAAATGTCATATTTGAAACAAAAGCAAAAGTTTACATATATGTTCATTTACAAATATATATATATATATATATATATATATATATATATATATATATATATATATATATATATTGTTTTTATTCGTTACTTAAAATTAATAAAGAATATTATATTAAATTATTAGAAAACTCATATATATAAAGCTGGGTGATTTAATGAGTAAATAAAAGAACCTTTCAAAAGCGATAATGCATGTTCCTCACTGTCGAACACTGTTATGACAGCCAACTATAGCTGTCCGCTTCTTATAGAAATAACCATTCATGCCAGTCGCAGATATGTTCATTTACAAATATATACATAGAGAGAGTGAGTTGATGCTTCCAAAAGGATGAAACGTATGTAGATAATATTTGAATATTTATTATTAAATAATATATATATATGGTTTTTAGTCAAAAGCCTAGATTTAGATAGTATTTCTGACTAGTCCAATAAAAACAACACCTCAAAGTACATAGATGAAAGGTAGTCAATTAAGTTCTATCAGTTATCAATAAAGTATTAAAATCAGCTCTATAGTTAGGACTTAGGTCAACCAGAGCGATTATATGACAACTTAAAAAAATTGTCTCAGAAACGATCGTACACGAAACTTTGTTGATGTTATATTGTAAACATATTAGCATCGAAATTCGCTCATTTGTTTAATGACTCAGTTGGTAAGAAGAATGTTGAATTCACTACCATAAACCGTATTTTCGACTTTTATCACATGCAATGATTTTACTTATAAAAATAATTATCTATCTTAATCTCAATCTTCAATAAGCCACTTGCTATTTCAACTAGTATTTTTTCAGTACTGAACCTAATGAGATATACATTTATACTTTTACGTGTCGAAAAGTAACGGGACGAATGTTACAAACAATTTATTTCAATTACAAACAACAATCTGCATGGTTTTCTCTTCAAAGTAAGCACACACCCCAACCCCATCGAATCAAATGCACTTACTGATCCTTCTCTGACACTCTTCTATGTACAGGGACTCTTATGGGATACCCATCGTTACAACCCTCTTGATGACCTCCACACACTCAAAATGATTGATAATCGCTTTCAGCTTAGGGAGGGATAAAAAAGTCACCCGGAGTAAGATCAGATGAATATGGAGGTTGTTCTAGCATGGTGATGTTCTTCTCGGCCTAGAACTACAGGAGGTTCAGGGCATTGTAGACAGGTGTATTGTAAAGATTGTACCAGCACCGTGATGTTCTTTTTGTTCGTTGCTCGTTGTTCATCGTTCGTTCCTCAGTGCTCATAGCTGAACGCCCTGAAAAAGAAGAGATGTAAACAAAAGCATGCGATAAAACTGCAATGGTTGCAGAAATTTAAGATTACAGTTAGATAGTTAGATACTCCCAAGATGTCATGTTAGGATCATAACACAATCTGCTAATCCTTCTTTGGCCCATACCTCACACAGCACACCCAAACAATTTCGGACACACTTCAATATATACATATGTATATGAAGTATATGTATATGTATAAATATTCTGGGATAGAGCAACTCGTGAATCCTATTAAAGATTCTTAATTCTTTAAATGATGTCATAAAGATGTACATGATGCAAAAGTATTAAAATTAATAAGGAAAATATAATAAAGATTGTGTGTCTCCATGTCTGTAACTAAAGCTACGTCACAGTTCTAAAAGATATTACTTTGTATTTTGACATTTTTTATTTTCTTAATATTAAGAAAGAATTTAATACGAGCAAATATATGCACTCTGGGTCCATATATTTGCTAGTCTATCTATCTAAGACACGTCAGATAAACCAAGAACAATATAAATGTAAAATATTCATTCTCAGTTCACGGAGCAAATAAAATACTTTTTACTCAACGTAATATTCTTTCCATTAGTAACGAATAAAAACAATTAAATAAAATACTTCAATCTCATTGGTCAGTCTCTGAAGATAGTACCATTCTGGGATAGAGCTCTGTTTGCTGACCAGCAATTTCATTCATCATAGACTGGAAGTGAAGAAAGAAATCGAGACAAAAAGAAGACACAGATAGTGAATAACTTACTTACTCACTCTCTTGCTCTCTTTGTTGTTATCTAGTAAAGTCAGATTTTTTTTTTTACCTCGCCTGATTTGTAGCAAATTTACAAATATTTTCTAACTACACAAATTTGTACATAATACAAAAATATTAAAATGAATAAGGAAAATATAATAGAGATTTTGTGCCTGCATGTCTGTAACCAAAACTATGCTATTATATTCTTACATTTTTATTTTCTTAATTATTTATTTTTATTAAAAACTGTGTTTTGCGGCTACGGTAGTCAAATGACATCCCGTAGCTGCAATCAGTCCTCCATGCTAGTCCCAGGCCATCTGGCCTTGTCATGCGCAAGTTGTCGTAGGCAATGAAGTTATTTCGCTGTACGTAGTGGTCCTAGTCCCGCCTGCTTGAGGTCAGCACGTAGTGTGCCCAGCAGATTTGTGCAGTGCCATCCTAGTCGCAGTTCTTAATATTGAGAATTAAATACTAGTGCATATTTTTGCTAGTCTTGTTAATTACCTGACAAGGATAAAAGCTGATAATAACTTTAAAAAAAAACACTTCTGAGAAAGGTTCTATTGAAAATTATCTTTTTATTTTTTTTCTGTTAGTATTAATGGAGATCAAGTTCAACTCACCGATTCAACATTTCAAATGGATCATTTTTCTTTTGGGGGTGTGATTGCTTTTTTCTTCTTTTCTTTTCATCATCCTAGCCAACTGGCCACGTGCCAGTAGCCAGCGAATCTCTTTGGGTTGATGATTTAAAAAAAAAAAAAAAAAGTCGGCCCATTGATTTAAAGAGAAAACGGAACAACAGAGAGAAAAGAAGATAAAAAATATATAAACGAAATAAGAAGGAAAAGATAAATAAGTAAATAAATAAAAACAGAGAAAATTAATGATTTTTATCTCTGGCACCAAATATCGTATAAAAGAGTTCGCAGACCCACCAAACTGTAACAGGAAGAAGAGGAAGAGGGAGGAATGATTATCTGATGGGAACTAAAATTTGGATGCGATTTTAGAGGAAAGCTTGGTATTGGTTTGGTTCGGTTTTGGTTTGGTTTATTTTGTTTTTTTCTTCTTTCAGAGCATATCAAACCTTTTGGGGGTTATTTAATGTTAGGTTCGATTGTTTCATGGCATATTAACACATTGAATTATTTTGATTATTTTATGACATAAAATATGTCATTCAATTGTTTTATGGCATATCAACACTGAATAATTATTTTTTATGGTACTTTTTGAATTATTTTTTATTGCTTTTACTCATCTGTGGCTATTCAATCTTGGTTTGATTGGTTTATCGGTAGATAAACTCTTTTTGAAATAGTTGTATTTGTCTACCGCAAATAAGGAAAATATAAATTTGCATTTTTTTAAACTTTAATGCGATGTTTAATCATATTAAATGCTTTTGAGTTATTTAATGTTTGGGCTAATTGTTTTACCACGTATATAAGATTTTTGAGTTATTTAATCTTAGGTTTTATTGTCTTATGACATATTAACCATTACATTATATGACAACTTAAAAAAAATTGTCTCAGAAACGATCGTACAGTAGTAAAGATTTACAGAGATTATCAACCCCTTTTCGGTTATTTTATATTCTGTTTCATTGTTTCCGAATTTTTAAGATGAGGATAATTTTTATTATTTGGATTACTATGTAGAAAATATTAGAAAATCTTGGATGTTCATTTTTTGTTTCAACGTTTCAATCGATGCAACCTCCGATCTTCCCGTGCATTTTTAAAACTTTGTCAAAATTGAGAATCCACATGAAACCTCGAACTGAACGCTTTATTCAGTCCATGGGGGAAAATTGTTCTCGTTCACTCAGCCACAACAGGATTTGTACGAATTTTAAAGTCAGTTCAAATAACTTTATATTCAACAGTTTAAATGCTTCCAAATTCCTTTCCCATTTCGAAGGGTCACAATGTAATTCATTCTTTTTTTCTACTATTAACAAAAGATTAAAATGGTTGACTTATTTAAAAATCAATCGAAACGCATTATGATGGATTTAATTTTGTCATTTAATTAACAAAAAAAAAAGGATTTATAAAAGTTTATTTTATGCTATTGCATTCCTGATTTCAATAAACAAAAATCATTGGTCTGCAGAAGTGGGAAGAGCCCCGGGTAACGGGAAGTGGGGGGGGGGGGGCGACCGGGCTGAGTGTGGCGAGGAAGAGGGGGCGACCGAAGAATACACAGCTTTCGCCTCAGGAAAACGGGGAAGAGAGAAAGATTGTTACACTTTTGCCTACAGAGGGGGGGGGGGACGTCCAGAGTGAGTGGGTGACCAGGGAAGACACAGCTTTTGCTGAAATATATATAAGGGGCAGTTGTCTGTTTGTATGTTTGTATGTTTGTATGTCTGCAAAAGGCTTCCGAGATACTCATATAGAACGTCCGCTAAACGTGTAACAGGGTCCCTAAATTTGTTCGCCATTTGTATGCTCTGTGCATGCAAGACACATCCCAGATTCAAATGACGTTTAAGTGACCTATTTTTCGTCAGTTTTTATACTCTGTTCATTTGTCGGGTTTCATAACGTTGAAGGACCGAGACCTAGAGGTTGATGGTTCGATCCTCACCGACTCCAAGAATATTTTTTTCTTAGCGGTTACCTAAATATACATCGAAGGGGGAAGGGGAAGACAGAGTTAGTACTTACTTTTGGCCTGGGCAAAAGGGAGAGAGGGGGCCGGGGAGAGGGGAGGGGATGAGGGGGAACACACAGCTTTTTCCCCAGGGCAAATGGGAAAGAGAGAGATTATTACACTTTTGCCTGCAGAGGGAGGCGGAGAGCCCTGTGCAACGCTGGCTACACCTGTGAGTAAATAAATAAAGACGAAATTTTAGCTACACACATGAGTTTGACTTGATTTTATTTGTATCTGTGAAGTTATTTACTCATTTCTGAGGAAGTCTAGTAATAATAAAGACGAAATACTAAAAGTTTCACGATATGAGTTAATTTGACTATCATTTGTCCATTCGCTTATTTTTTTCTATTCATCTCTAAAATATTTTGGACTTAAATCCAAACATTTTCCTTTAAATTCTTTTTAATAAAAGAGGCTTATTTAAATAAAAGTCTACCTTACTCGAGAGCCAATGGATATCCCTGTAAGAGTGCCGTCACAGAGAGTCTATAGTGAAGTAAGGGTTGTGCAATTCCTAACCGCATCTCGCCTGAATCGGCATTGCTTGCGATCAGAAGCAAGGAGAAGTCCATGACAAGTGAAAACTATGCTGGGATAAGCAGAGAAAGACTAGTTACAAAACCTTGAGAGTCAAGTCTACCCTATTATTTAATCCACAGCTGGAGCAAGGATATAGGGATTCATATCTTTTTTTCCGAATAGTATTAATAAAAATGATGCAGTAGCCTCAATAAAACCTGAACCTGACACGCCGAGCCCACAGTCTGTGCCTGTAACCACTACACAATGCAACTTATATGCACGCATACACATATATATGAACTATATAGAAAATATATGCATGCATTTGTTATTTATATATATATGTATATAAATATATACAATTAAACACTATATATAGAGAGAGACCTTTCATATATATATATATATATATATATATATATATATATAACGTAAAATATAATAACACGAAATTACATGATTGTCGATGCAATAATTTATTTCAACCTTGCGGTTTTATTCAAGCATCCAACTTAACAATTACATTTTTGATACTGATAGAAAATTGAATTCATCCTCGGCACTTCAAACACAATCAGAGGGAGTGGTGGTAGCAGCCGGTTTGAACACCCAACATAGAGCGAGTAGAAATTAACATCTTATATTTAACTAAATTAATCTAAGGAGATCTTATGGTTTTTTTTGTTTATTTTTATTAAATAATAACGTCTGGGTTAAGCGCACATATTCTTCATATCCAGACGTTATTACGTTAAAACAAAAAATATGTTGAAGAACATTTTATATATTAAAAAGAACATATATACATAAAATAAATATATGCATACATACTTATGTACAAATATATATATATATATATATATATATATATATATATATATATATATATATATATATACATATTTTGATCTATTTGATTTTTCATACATCTATGTGTGTGTATATATACACACATTTATATATACACAACATATATATATGCATGTGTATATACATATATACATAAATCAATATGAATCCAGAATAAGAGATAATTAAGTAGTGTGCAAATAGTAATTAAACTCCATTACAAAGTCTAATAAACACATGTTGATTGTGTGTTTGATGAAGATGTAAAGACCAGCCAATCTTTGTTATGATTGATTTTAAACTATGTAGGAAATCTAATAAACAGTGATAAATGTTAGAAAGACAACCAACTTACAAAGTCGCCAGCATTTTTTGTTTTGCTTATTTTTTTTTTGGTGTTTCATCTGTATCTTTAATTAGCAAGAATAAATGACACAAATCATTGATTGGTTTTCTGACACAAAAAGAAAATCACCTTTGGGGGAAACTTTAATATATTAAAGTTGCATTATAGTAACACAACCCAAAGACATCCTTTCGCTCGGTCCGTTTACAAACAATGCTCTCACCAGAGGAAGAAGTTGGAAGACGACTTCTTTGCTAGATTCGCCTTCAACTGTTAAACCCTCCACCCTATTTTGTTTCTTGTGGACTGCTCCACTTCAATACGTTTCTTCTGTGTCCCTATTTATTTGCATCCCCACGAGGGCAGTGTTAGACAGACGGTCGGTATTTAATGTAGGGAAAATCCAGCTCTCCAAAAAGGGGCATTCTAGATTGAGACTGAAATAAAAATTGTCCCAGTCTAGAAGGACCTCTACCTCACCGATCACAGTGTAGTATCAGAACATATCGATCTCAGCCAAAAGGCCAAGAAGTCATTTCTTCTGTGTCTTCGTATCTTTTTGTTAAGTCAAATAATATTTTTTTATTAAAAGAATTGGACTCTTCCCCACAACATTAGATACTTCATAATATGTGTGGGTCACTTTCTTTATGACAGTAATGATTAAACGTTGTAGATAGAAAACTATAGTAACACAACCCAAAGACATCCTCATCCCTCTCTGTATCACATTCACTAGCCGTAACAATTTTTTGGGCAGTTTTGGAAATAGATATTAAAATAACATTACCTTACTCCCGGGCTATACCGGGTAAGGACTGCTAGTAGATAAATAAATACTTAACTGATTATATATATATATATATATATATATATATATATATATATATATATATATATATATATATATATATATGGGTTTGTTTACCCACCTCTGATGGCGGCAAGAGGTGACACAAGGTCAGTGATGAAGATGTAAAAGTAACCTAGTCGGTCCTGTTTGCATTCCCTCACCTCAGACGTCATATGATAACCCCACCCCCAAAGAAGAAGACGAAAGAAATAAAGGAGGTAACGCCTGAGAAGATGGTCTCTGAAACAGAACAGAACTTTGATCCTAGTGCAAAAGCTGAATGCCGAGTTGGGGTTAGTTAGATATCTTCATGGAGAATACATGATGGGTAAAATAGCAACTTATGTTCAATTAATCCTATACAGTGAATGGTTTACAATAGGGATTATGTGGAAAAAACGTATTTGAATTTATTTATGTCACACTCATCGATTGGTTGTCTCTCTTATCCCATTAGGGTGCTGTGGATTGGCCAACAGGTAAACCAATCCCTACTCCCTTGGGGGTCATGTGAGCCAGTCTATAAAAACCCTCTCACAATGAGTTCCAGCCTCTTTTCTCTTTTCAACCCCAGCAGGACAAAGGTTGATCCCTCAGTGACAAACGCTTTTGACGGCAGTCGTTGAGAGCCAACCCACTCCTTCACATTCCCTGTTACCCACCATCTTGGACAAGGGTTGACGACATCTCAACAAAGCTCTCAGATGGCAGTTCAAAATAGCCATTACTATTTCCTGGATTCCCAACCTTGGTTGTTATCACCCTGGCTGCATTGCAACAGAAACCCACGAAGATGGTTCGCATAGAAAAATCTGTACTTCCACATGAAAAGAGCCACAATTGAGGGATTCTAACATGCAAGCCGTTACTCAAACATTCTTAACCAGATAACTTCTCGCAAAGCACATATTCGCAAACATAACCTCCTCATTGTGTACAATCACCATTTTGCAGTTGTTTATATGGCATAATCACATGAGACACCGGTTCCAGTTAAATCACCAAAATGACATTAAGCCTGGTCAGTACTAAAATGGGTGACCATTTGGGAATACCAGGTGCTGTATGCGCTCTCTGTTTATCTCAGCATTGTTTCCAGTCGTTGTGGATTTCTCTTGCCAATGAAATCAGGTGGGGTTGCAGATTGTGCAAACCTTGCTTCACAACTGCACATGCAGACACCCTTACAGTGAGTATCCACTGTCTCTCGAGACTGAACGGAGGCCATGATAACATAATATAGACCATTATTGCACAATTGTTGTCATTATTTCTCACAAAAGTTGTCGCCACATTTCATTTTCAGCGCTTATCTTCAGGAATCTTCCAAGATTCTTACGTGCGAGAATCGAAATTTCTTTCACGAGGTAAAATAATCCAAAAAAACGTATTGATTTGGACACACAAACCAATCAAATGGTATGGAACACTAGTTCTCATTCGATCGTCACAGTTAATCTTTGGCCAACAGGTAAACCAATTCTTTTAGTATGTTAAAAATTCAAGAAAATAATTCTTAGACCAGAGTGACCAATGTTTTCCAGAGAACTAACACTATACTATATAAATATTAAGTGACAAATGTTTTCCAGAGAACCAACACTATACTATATAAATATTAAGTGACAAATGTTTTCCAGAGAACTAACACTATACTATATAAATATTAAGTGACAAATGTTTTCCAGAGAACTAACACTATACTATATAAATATTAAGTGACAAATGTTTTCCAGAGAACTAACACTATACTATATAAATATTAAGTGACAAATGTTTTCCAGAGAACCAACACTATACTATATAAATATTAAGTGACAAATGTTTTCCAGAGAACTAACACTATACTATATAAATATTAAGTGACAAATGTTTTCCAGAGAACTAACACTATACTATATAAATATTAAGTGACAAATGTTTTCCAGAGAACCAACACTATACTATATAAATATTAAGTGACGTTGAATAGATCTGAGATAGGAACTCAAAGGTTAAATTTTACATCCATGAGAATAGCATAGGCTGAAGACAGAAACGGAAGTTAAGAATGAATCAGAGTTTAGAATTATTGTCAGTAGGACAAATATATCTACGAATAATGTTTTTCTATTATTTTTTCATCTACTCTATAATTGTCTGAAGACGACTCTATAATTGTCTGAAGACGACTCATGTGAGTTAGATAACTGGTCCACCAGTGGGGAAAAAAGGATAAAAAATGAACAAACAGAGGCTCTCACTTTTCTTTAATCAAACATGTATCAATGAAAGAATGCTGCTGAAATATAAAAATGGTCGATGTAAAATTCGTTTTTATGGTAAATAATCATTGGGGTTTTATTTTATTGTATTTGTAAATAAAATTGGTTTTAAGTATTATTTTCTTTGCCTTTCCTCTGCACATTAATATGTGCAGAGGAAAGGCAAAGAAAATAATACTAGTGTCTTCTTTCATTCTTTTTGTTCTCTCAAATTGTTTGCTATGTTTTTTTCATTGAGAGTAGAAAGTGGACCTGTAAGATGGAAGTGACACACTCTCATTCTAACATTTAATAACAACTTTATTGGGTCGTCTTCATTAGTATGTGAACAAAAAGGAAAAAGGTTAGTATGTCCATAAGTATGGACAAAGACAAAAGTAAAGGAAGTCCATTACTATAATTTCCCATGAGTAGGGAAGAGAGAATAGTTTGTAATATAGAATGTTTGTACACCGGCTACAATGTCAGGATGTGTCCATGTGCGTATGTAAGTAAATAAGTATGTGTGTGTGTTATATTAATTCCACGTGTATGAGGCAGTAGCCATTTTGGCTTCTCGGTACTTTGTGGTCGAAGTGGCCAGAGCTAGGTAGCCCGGCCAGGTGTAGTAGTCGGCTACATGTCGAGAGAGGCGTCTTCCATTAATAGTAAATAATACATTTCCAACAAAAAGCAAAAAGACAGTATTGAGACCCACGATTGAAACCGGGACCTTTAGATGTTCAGTCTGATGATCTGCCAACTGAGCTATTCGGCTGGCAATATCTCTTGTAATGCTAAGCATTTAATATTCGTATAAGTTACTGCTGCTGCTATCTGGGTCATCATTTAAGATGCCACTCATTTTAAAAATCTTCCATGGCAGACAAATTATTTCTTGAAAGAAATTAAATCAAAGCAAACATGGACCAACATTTCGGAAAAAAAATTGACGAACTAGAATCAAACATTGGTTTTGTAGGAAGACAGCTATCAACGACAAATATTCGAGCAACAGACTTACTTTACCTTATATATTAGATTCAATTGAAAGTATACAAGTTAAAGCAAAAGAAAAGTAAATCAAAATTATAAGTTAATGTAAAATAAAATCTATAAAGACAACCACCTTACAAAGTCTCTTTTTGTTTGGGTAACAACTTTGAAAGTTGTTGTTTTTTGTCCTTTGTTGTGTTTTTCTATTTCTCTAATTAGTCAGAATAAATAACACAAATCATTGATTAGTTTTCTGGCATAAAAATCAACTCGGAGGGAACTGATAGCTTCGTTGATTTGCAAACAAAACTTTCACCCGAAGAAGAATTTGGAAGACAAATTTACTAGATTCAACTGTAAAAAAAATATTTTATTTCTGATGGAAACTTCAATATATTTTTTGGTAAATTTCAAGGCTTTTTACTGAAAAACAAAATCAGATTCAATTTTCTTTTGCCGGTTACATGTAAACAGTCTGGAAAAATAGCTGCTGAATATCATTATTATTTGGATGATTCGAATTACTATTCTCATCTTGTTTGTTATTTTCACAACGTTTCGGCCGATGTAATCTCAGACCTTCTTCAGCTGCATTTTTTCCAACTTAGGAATGTTTACGCTGAACCTATACAGAATTGAGAACAGAACCCTTTATTTTATCCACAGACTTCTCATTCTATAAGTGATGACCGGGTAGAAATGTTAATTAATTATTAAGTTATTTTTAGTGATTATCGCCTTTAGTAAGGATTGAACCTTCAACCTCCAGAAGACTGTCACTTAGAACTGATTGTAAATAAATAAGCCTTTATCTCCTGCATCATATGTTCATGAAATTCCGTATAGGTTCCCAAGTTCGGCAAAGTTTCCGAAGTTTCAAAAGATGAATCTGAAGATGGTCAGAGTTTCCATCGGTCAAAAAGTTGTGAAAATAACAACCAAGCTGAGAATAGTAGTTCGAAGTATCCCCAAAAATATAAATTATCAATCCTTATCTGAAAAATTCCAAAACATAATTTAGACTTTTCAGTATAAACATAAAGTAAACCTATTTCCTAAACAGCAAGCATATGGATCACCCACTACTAGACTAGTCAGCATCCGAGAGATGGGTAACCATTTGAAGGAGGGGGGGGGGAGTATTAAGGTCAAACTTAAACATAATTTTGGGAGGGAGGAGGGTTGAGTAAGATCAAGTTCAGAGATAAATTTTGAAGGTGGCGGGAGCAATTATCTTGAACATTTAAAAAGAAAATTCTATAATTTATTTGATAAGAACGAAAAACATGCTCTTCATTAAAGCCAACATTAATACTAAATCTGCATGGTGGTCGAAAATGCGTGACTATGGTAACAACACTAAATTCAGATTTGCATCATTGATACAGAGTTGGGTGATAAATGTCAATGTCAATAATGAAAAAAAAAATACAAATACTAACACAAACCATAAAAAGATGTTGAGGACAAAAATGGTTGCCCGTTCTGAAAGTGGGTGATTGTCAGGAAATGGATGATCGTTCTACCTTAAATTTACTTAGGAAAGCTCTCTCCATAATGTTGGGGGTTTTTTTTTTTTCGATATTATTTTGCGGATATTTGCATGCAATCGTTTTAAAAAAGTAGAATCTCATTTTTCTTTTTCTGTGAAAAGTACAAGTTAAAAATTAAGAATTTACTATGTTTTTTTTTTACATTTTTTTTGTTACGGTAAACATCATTTTTATTGAAAGCACCCTCTCTCTCATAACATATGAATATTTATTTGGAGATAGAAAGTTTTTAAAGTTATACAATGTGTATGTGAAAAGTAAGGGGACAAATGTCATAGTTTCCCTAAAATTTTACGTATTTTCCTTTCCTTCTTTACCACGCTTTTCTGCACTCCTGGAAATAATTCTTCTGAAATACCTTTCAGCTCTGTCATTATGATCAAACCTTCAAAACGGTTTCCCTTGATGATTTTCTTAATTTGGGGAAAACAAAAACGTTGCAGGAAGCAACATCAGGTGAATAGGAGGTTGTTCCAGTAAAATAATGATCTTCTTGGTCAGGAACTGCCGAATACTCTGTGCATTTTGAGTCGGTGTATTGTCGTGGTGAAGTAAGATTTACACAAACGCATATGAAAAAGAATGCAATGGTTGCAGAAAGCTTAGATTACATACTTCCAAGATGTAAATAATACAATCTGCTTATTTCTCTTTCGTCGATAGCTCACAAAGCACACACAAGTCATGTTACTTTTTAGACCAACTTAGAACTGATTATCACTCATTCATTTAATTTAAATATTATATGAAAAGATTAAGCAGTGATTTTCTTACAGATTTAAACTTAGAATATTGAATATTCCATTTTAACATTTTGAGCTACATATGTGCAGAGAATATATAATTATTCTCTGCACATGTGGGCAACCATTATTCGTCGCATATCATCACTTGAGTGATACTTAACTCTATAATAGCACAATGCACACCTACAAGCTTAATTCACCATAAACCAAATCTCCGCACAACCTAATGGGTGTTTATTACCAAAAAGTCACCGATTAGCAGCTAATTATAAAATAAATTGTGTCTCGTTCTCTCTCGTTGTGAGTATTTATAAATTAAATTTAAACAAGAAATACAATTATAAAAATTATAAATACTAACACAAACCATAAAAAGATATTGAGGACAAAAATGGTTACCTGTGTTATCCTACACTGTCTAGTCTGGAAGTTGGTGATCATTAACATTGGCTAGATATTCCACTTCATCATTTGCACTTGTTAAAAGCAAAAATGATACTGTGTTTGACTGCACAGAATATGTGCATTTATGTACAGAAATGTCAACGGTTGTGACACACCACTCAGAGAATAGACACCACAACATCGTTTGGTTCTTTAACCATAGTCTGAGAGTTGGTTGACTCCATCAGAAAGATAACACAACAGGCAAAGCCGTTAGGAATTAAAAAGTATGCCAAATATCAGAGCTGGTTCGGACAACATCTGACCACTCTGGAAGTCGTGTTAGTAAAAGATAGAGTCCCGTTTAGATCTCCCTTCCTGTGAGAAATGGGAGTACAAAATCTTGCACCAGTAACACCATCTCGTGTTTAACTCAAATATATCTCCAAGACCAACACACACAGCCCGAAAATCTCCATTGCAATGAAGATAATTGTAACTATTTTTTTAACTGTAACAGTCAGTCAATCATTATGTTAAAATAGGAAACTTGTATCTTGTTCACTATATATATATATATATATATATATATATATATATATATATATATATATATATATATTAAATAGATAATATAAAAAAATATAAAATAGATAATATTAAAAAAATTAATTGAATTTCACTCTTAGTATATAGACTTGCAACACACAATATATATATTAAATAAATAATTTAATTTAATTAAATATAATAAAAGCCATTTCATCACTTAAATAAAATAAAGAAATTTAAAAAAAAATTTATTTAATAAATAAATTTAATTATATTCCATTTGCTAAGGGCAACATTGATATTTACTGCAGTATAACCATATGCATGTACCGGTCCACATGGATTTCAAGAGATTTAAAACACCTACTCAGACTCAATGCAGGAGGTCTTTCCTCAAAATATATTATGGACCACGGTCACAAATTGAATCTGATCACTGTGTAGAATTCTTGACTAATCAAGTAAGATTTACTATAAAAACAAAAAAAAAAAGCACTTGTTTTTGTCTTACTTCTCAACGCCGACATATTTCCATTTCTAGCATTGTGATAGCCTTCTAATACTCCCCTCTCATATATATATATATATATATATATATATATATATATATATATATATATATATATATATATATATATATATATATATAAAAGCTCTTGTATTTTATTATATATATATATATATATATGTATTTTATTATATATATATATATATATATAAAAGCTCTTGTATTTTATAGAGAGCAATTTGTGCGAGTTTATCTGTCTCTATTTCATTTGCCGCTTCAGGCAACTTTATAATTCTATCCGTTGACACAATTTTATAATTCTCAGCAAAATACATCATTGATGCTTTTTGCAGTCTTCCGGACAATTTAATTTTTTTTCTATCTCTTTTCTATAAAAACAATTCTTTAATACACCAACAATTGCCAGTCTGTTTAGACAATATTGGATGAAGACGGAAAAGTAGTTGATATTTCGCACCCAAAATGGCAATTTTTATGCAATAAAAATAATGTTTTTTAAATCGGAAAACTATTCAGGTCAGTTTTATGCAACAATTTATTTTTCTTTTATTTAGATTGTTTAACCATTCATTCATATAATTTAAATTTAATTTTTAAAAATGTTTTAAATGTATATAAGACAACTTGCAGAATTTCTTTCAAACTGACAATAAAGAATCTTTGAAATAAATTCTCACTTGTGACATAGTTTTCGTTACAGGCAGCAAATCTCAATTACATTATTTATCTATGTTTTATATTGTAAAATTCCAGTCTTTTTGTGAACCTTTTTGAGATATTCTTTGTCAAATAACGTTTCTGCAAGGACTCGTGGCGCCACAAATATAAGTGATAATCAGTTCTAAGTGACAGTCTTCTGGAGGTTTAAGGTTCAATACTCAGTGCAGGCGATACTAGGAATACAATTACGAATTACTTAAGACTTCTACCCGGTCATGGCTGACGGAATGAGAACAAGCTACCTTCATGGATTAAATAAAGGGTTCCATTCAAAGTTTTGTATGGATTGCTGAGTTCGACATAAAGATTCTTGAGTCTGACAAGACACACCTGAAGGAGATCGGAGGTTACCTCAGCTGAAACGTCGTGAAAATAACATCCAAGATGAGACCACTAGTCCAAATAATACAAACATTTGTCAAATGTTGCTTTCTAAAGACATTGGCTAATTCTCAGTGGTATAATGGATACACTGGAATTAGCTGGACTGAGTTAAAATCCATTTGTATATAGTGCATGCATTTACACTGTAATACCATTGAAAAAGGTATGAACCTAAAGGTAAATTAACAACTTGTGTTCAATGAATTGTTTTCAATAGGTATTGTGTTTCGGCATTATAGTGACCCCAAAAGAATTGGTATGCCATAAAACAGATGTGGCATGTGTTTTATTGAATAATCCAAAAAGGGTTGATATACTGTAAAACAGACAAGAAAAGTCTTTTTTATTGTGCTTCAGTATTAAATAGGTTGATATGCCATAAAAAACATGATAAGTTTTTTTTATTAAGTTTCGACATTAAATAAACCGAAAAGTTTCAACAACAGCATATCAAGACTTAGTGTGTTCTTTAATGCCAAAATACAATAAATGAGCGATGTTTCTGAGAAAGGGGAAAGAATTGCTGTTTTCTGGGTTGGAATCTACCCATCTAACATTTATCGTTGGCTAGTTTTTGACCTTGAAGTAGTATTTTCTTTTTAGCTCCTTACATCAAGTGGCTTCATGCTTTGTCTGGAGCGATTTCCACAAAAAAAAATTTTCTTTTTAAATATTAAAGCAACTAACATAAACAAACTGCTACAAATCATTTCCAATACTTAATTTGGATTATTTGATGTTTATTATTTCGATATCAAATATTGTGATTTCTTAATACATGCATTAGGTAGTTGTTATTTGCATTAACTAGATTGACAAACTTTTGTGTATCATTCACTGAAAATCTCCAACATAAAAATGTGTTTTGTCAACTTAACAATGATTAATTGATACAAAATATCTAAAAGGCGCGGAATGCAGAATGAAAACAGATCAAAGAAAAAGTTTCATTCAAAAACTGATTTATTGATTGGTTTAAAATTTGTTCTACATAGTTACTTACATGATCTCAATTCTTTTGCACAGTTATTCACATAGTTCGTTTGGTTTCTTGACCATTGTCTGAGAGTTGGTTGACTCTATCAGAAATATAATCCTAACAGAAAAAGCCCATTAATGTTTGAAAGCATGCTAAGAAGTAGAGTTCAGACAACGCTTGACCAGTTTAAATGTCATGCTAATAAGAGAGTCTTGTTTCTGAATTTACGAATACGTGGAGGACACAGGAGTATCAATCAAATTACACAACCAGAGCACCATTTAGCATTGAAACCAACTATCTCCAAGGGAGATAACTCTAGTCCCAACAACATCATATCAACCCTTTTCATGTTATTTGATGTCGAAGCACACAATATCTATTGTGAACGATTCATTATGTACAATTAATTGAACACAAGTTGTTATTTTGTCCATAGCTAGGGAGGAAATTCCAGGTGCTTACATTTCCCGACAGTATTAGCTCTTTTTTTTTCTAACCAAGAATGCAATTTCTCATTTCGTAAAACATGCATACCGAGAGGCTCAAATCCTGGAACCAGGTCACCACAGGGAAGGATGGACTTTGGTATACATCATGTAAATAAAGGATTCTATGGCAATTCTTGACTCTCTCTCTCTCTCTCTCTCTCTCTCACGCATGTGTAGGCTTGCACGCAGGTCCATATGAGAAACTCTTCGAATGTAACCACAACAACGTTAATAAAAAAGCTGATGCAAACAAGAAAAAACTTTAATGTAAAAAACAAAGCAAAAATAGTGTAAATGTGCATGAAGCCACTAAAAGCAGCAAGAAGAAGAAGAAAAAGAAGAAGAAGAAGAAAAATCTAAGACCATGTGAGAAACATGACACTATAAAATAAAATAAAAGACACGAATAAAATAAAGAATATTAAGAAAGCAAAGCTAAAATAATAGCCAAAAGATAAAAACTCAAACCCAAAGACGACAGAAATGGTGGAAACAAAATCTACAACAACTATCTTGATAACAACAACAACAACAACAACAACAAAAACTATAACAATAATAAGAGCAACAAAATAATAAAAAACCTAAGAGAGCAAAAAAAAATGCTATCCTTGGCTATTACTGCCTGAAGACGATCTCTTTTCTGCCCATGTTCAGAATGCAATATAAACATAGAATAAAACCGGGTAAAATACGTAAAAATCAAAAGAAAAAGAACAAAAAGGTAAGAAATCAGAAGAAAAAGAGGAAAGATCTTCATTGGTCATGTTTCGGATAGAATGCAAATAAAACATGGTGTAGTGCCGGCGCATGAGATGAGTGTGTGTAGAGGTCATTAAATGAGTCAAGAATTATGAGGGGGGGGGGGAAAGACAGAGAGAGAGAGAGAGAAAGTAATACGAGGATGTAAAAAAGTAAATTGGAGAAGGAAAAAAAGAAAAGAATTAATGAAAAAGAGAAGTGAAAGAAGATGAAGAAAAGGAAGGAAAATAGAGATCTATCTTCCTTCCTGGAGTTATCTTCTCAGTCAGAAAGCAAAATAAGAAATGATTGCGATAGAGAAGAAATGACTGAAAAATTGCAAGGGACGTTTGACTTGTTTTACTATTCATACATATCAGGCCATTATATATATATATATATATATATATATATATAATATTTTTTTTTTCCACTCTATAATAAAGACCAATGTGTATAGTGAAAATCCGGGAATAGATTTTGATACCTGAAAGTTCACTAAAAATCGAGGTTTTGTACATTAGCATGTGTTTTTTTTGTGCATGAAAACCACAAGATTAGCATAGATTAGTCCTTTTTTTCTTGCAAATTGGTTCATTTTTGTTAATATTTCAGTTTCGTATAAATTTCGGAAAAAAAGGGAATACCAATGCTTTTGTATGAGCCGCATTTAATATGAATCTTACGGAAAAATTAGCGTTTTTAATTGCGTTTTTTTTTTTGTCATATTGACCTTAGTATGAAGGGTTTAAATGCTGTAAAACAGACAAGAATAAATATATGTATATATATATATAAAACGTGTGGGTTAGTCGTTCAATTTCAAAGTATTGCAGGGTTAGTTAATAAAATTGAAATATAAGCCATATTAGCAATACAAGATTAATTAATTTTTTTTTTTTTTACATCAATCCAATCAATTTCGGAATAAAATTCCTTCCTCAGGGGTGACCAGTATTGAGTCATTTTTTTTTTTTCATCAAAAAACAAGAATAAACAAACTTATTTCTTTGTTGCTTGATAAACGTCTTTGGTACGATGTGTCCGCAGTGATGTTTTCGGCGGTTATGATTCAAATCCGGTGTCGATCGTCACACAAAAGTTAGCAGGTAAAAACTACCGGACAAAACTACTTCAAGTGTTTGGAAAGAAAATAGTAAGTCCCCCCCCCCCCACCGTTTAAAATGAATTCAGAAAGAAATCCTTCAATCTATTTTCATAATAAGATGTTTTCTTTCGCTTTTTTAAATTTCTTCTTCCTACTCATACGTTGTTTTTTCTTTTTTTTTTTTTTAATCTTTCCAGTTTGAGACGTTTATTTTCTTTCATTCGTATTTCTTTTTTGTTATCTTAACCAACTGAGACATATGAATATTAGCCATACATAATTTTTAATGGAGGGTGTACAGTTTATATATATATGTATATATTACAATTATATATATATATATATATATATATATATATATATATATATATATATATATATATATATATATATATATATATATATTACAATGAGTTTATCAAAATCTTGGATACAATACATGAAGAAGAAACATTAAGAAGTTAGTCAAATTAAAAAGAAAATTATATGTACATTTAAAAGTAGGTTCGAATTTTGGTACGTCGAGCTACGACGAAACAGCTTTTTGTGGATGAATATATCTATCTATCTATCTATATAGCTCTCTTTAAACATCTATTTTACTAATAAGTTTTGGCTTCAGGGCGAGCGAGAGAGAGAGAGAAAGGAGAGAGAGGAGGGGTAAGAAATGGCTAAATTGATTGATAGTAAATGGGTGATACATACATATATATAAAGGGAGAGATAGATAGATAGATAGATAGATAGATAGATAGATAGATAGATAGATATAAAATCCAGTTCCCTCGGTATCAGAATGTAAACAAATGAGTACATATTCATTTAAAAAAGGATATTATTTTCTTCCAGCCACAGTAGCAGGTTCGTTAGCTCACTGGGTAGAGATTTGGTCGCCGGTGGTCAAGGTTGGTAATGACTAGATTTTGGATTTTGAATCCCAGTTGATGCTCTCGCTACATCTAGTCACAGTGAAACGACGAAACAGCTATATATATATATATATATATATATATATATATATATATATATATAATTTAATTTTAATACTATACCAAAAATACT
Organism: Sepiola atlantica; assembly: GCA_963556195.1. Classification (NCBI taxonomy): domain Eukaryota; kingdom Metazoa; phylum Mollusca; class Cephalopoda; order Sepiida; family Sepiolidae; genus Sepiola; species Sepiola atlantica. Next base: position 69,487,429 of record OY744525.1, on the reverse strand, counting down.
GTAATGTATATTGTATATAATTTAAATAAAATAATTTAAATTAGTTCCTGTAGAACCTACGATCGAACACTTTGAATACTTGTGATACATGCTCTCTCTCTCTCTCTCTCTCTCTCTCTCTCTCTCTCTCTCTATATATATATATATATATATATATATATATATATATATATATATATATATATATATATATATATATATATATATATATATTCAGTGATTAGTCAACAGAAAATCATAAGCGCACAAGTTGGAAAAGAAGTATAATAATAGTGGATAAAAGGCTGAGAATGAATTTAAAAAATAAATAGGTAAACGTGCAACTTACAATTTCGTGCCGAATTTATTGGATGATTTTAGAATCAAAGTAAAGTAAATCCTAATTTCAGTTTTTATTTTGGGTAATAGTCTGTAAAAAATCTTCGGCAACCATTTCCTTCTTCAAGCCTTTTATGAGGTGTGAACAGAGTTCTTAAAAATGGCGAACTAAAACTTATATTATTTTTTATTATTTCAAAAACTGACTACCAGGGGTCGCCTCAAGGTTATATATGGAGGTTCTAGTTGTCAGTTTTCTTTCCGGTACACATGTATAAAGGAAAAGAAAGAAAGGGAATGAAAAAGAGGAGGGTTCTTAAGTTAAAACTGTTGCTCGGTGTGTGGGGTGTTGTCTTGAAACGCCGGCAGCTGGTCTGTCTCGCCCACACCTGGAAGCAGTATTGATTTACTCCTCTCCAGGAGTTAGGCACAAAGCCAGTTTTTATCTTACTCCCACAAGTAAGATGTGACCCAAGGTGGGGTCGGGAAAGTGGGGTTTAAAAATTGCCTGGGCAGCCCCGTCGGCATTCCCCGGTAGGGGCGCCCCAGGCAGTAAGCAATAAACTTACTCCTCCCCAAAGAGGGGAGGCAAAGCCTGGGAGGGTGGACCTCCTAGAACTGCACAGGACAGACCCATAGACAGGCGTAAATCAAGCCCCGAAGGTCAAGACAATACCGATCTATGGGGTGCAGTATCCATCGGAACAGATACTACACTTTGATCTTAGCCAAAAAAATCGACAACCTTTTATACGAGTAGAGAAGAAGAAACCGAACGAGAAAGAAAAGAAAAGAGAAAAGAGAAACTAATGTCCACAGGATAAGTACAATTATCTGCTGGATTAAAGTTCGGTTGATATGCAACATTGTTTTAGGGGTCTATATCTAAAATTCAGTGCAAACATAAATATAAATATACATATAATTTTATATATATATATAATTAAATTATTAAATATTATTTAATTATCTAGAGACAAGCTTGTTATAGATTCAAACAACTGGCCTACCTACCAACAGATTCAAATTTACAATATATCTTCCTGTAAAGAGAGAGAGAGAGAGAGATAAATAGAGATGAAGGGAGAGGGGAAAGATGGAAGAAAATGAATGAAAAATAAATTTGAATCGGAAGAAAACAAAGCAAATAACAGAATATCAAAAAGAAGAGAAGTATATATAAAAAGAAGTAATGGATGAAGGAAAGAAACAAGAACGACGAACAAATTTAAAATAAGATGAAATAAAGAAAGGAAGGAGATAAATAAAGCAATAAAGAAAAAAGGACATAAAAAAATAAAAAAGAAAACAAAAGAAAATAGAGAAAGAAACTAAGAGAAGGAAAGAAAAGACTAAAGAATAACGTAACAGAAATAAAAGAAAGAATTAAAAAAGAATCGGAAATAAAATGAACTAAATAAATAGAAGAGAAAAATATAAGAAGGATAAAAGAAAGAAAAATAGAGACGAAAAAGAAACGAAACAATTTAAATAGTAAATGGAAGAAGTGGCAAAGAAATCGAAAAAGAAAGAAAGACGGAAAAAAATGGGAAGGATATAAATAATAAAAAAGATAAAATATTAAACAAAAGAAAAAAAGAATATAAAAGAAAGAAAGCCCAAGAAAAAGAAAAGAAAAAAATATGAAATAAACAAAAGCACTCCAAGGTTAAACGATCGAAATTAAGGGAAAAAAAAGAAAAGAATGAAAAAAAGAAAAAAAGAAGAAAAGAAATAAGTAAGAAGAACCAAACAAAACGAAGAAAATGAAAGAAAATAATCAAAGGTAGAAAGAATAAAATAAATAGAAGAAGAATTGAAAAAAATAAAAGAAAGAAAATGAGTGCAGAAAATAAAAGAAACAAGAAATAAACATTTACGGGGAGGGGGGGGGGGAGAAAGACATTAAAGAAAAACACCAGAAAGTCGACAAAGAAAAAGGACGAGTCCAACTAAACTACTTTAAGGAAAAGACGATAATATATATATATATATATATATATATATATATATATATATATATATATATATATATATATATATATATATATATATATATATATATATATAAATAAGTAAATAAAAAATAAATTCTAGCCATGAAATCAATAAGTAAATAAATAAAGTAACAAAAAAAGGAAACCTTTGGAAATAATAATGGCCGACACTATGAAACTGGAAACTGCTTCTTTGCATGGCAAATTCGTGAAATATTGATGCCAAAGTGAAAATGCGTGTGCAGAGAATTTTAGACCATCAGATGAGTAAAATAAAAATAAATAAACACCCTTTCCAAATGGGGGACTATTCTCTCGACCTCCCTCTGACTCCCCGGACCTTCCAAACTCCCCCCCCCTCTCCTACACGCACACACATTCCCAAAAATGATACACAGTTTTTTTTCTGTAGTTGTTTATTTTTTTGTATTATTTATTATGGCCTTGTGGGTCGAAAATGCTTCTTCATTTTTTTTAGATTCTTCAAATAAGCGGAAGGAGAAACGGAAAGAAAAAGAAGAACTATAACAATCAGTAAACCTTTTCTTTACTCATTCATTTATTATCATTTTAGTTTTCTTCTTCTTCTCCTCCTTCTCTTTCTTCTTCTTCTCTTTCTCTTTCTTCTTCTTCTTCTTCTTCTTCTTCCTCTTCTTCTTCTTCTTCTTCTTCTCTTTCTCTTTCTTCTTCTTCTTCTTCTTCTTCTTCTTCTTCTTCTTCTTCTTCTTCTCATCTGACACTGTGTTATCTAGAGTAGGTCGATGGGGATCCAGAATTCGATCAATTGAGATCGAACATAGATTTTAGCTTTCATTTGTTATTTTATCTCGTCGAATTTTCAAAGTCAGGCCCAAATAGCATTTAAGCCGACAAAACAAACTTTGCTTCCACCAATTTTCATCTGTTATTACTATACTTTTCATCTGTTATTACTATACTCTGCCAACATAATCATGTACTTGGCTACAATAATAATAATTACTTAGTTAATTACAGACGGCTGTTAATACAGAAATGTTTACACAATCACCTATAAATATAAACTTGCAATGGCGATAACTTATTTTAAATTGAAGAGGAGTTGTCTGTTAAAAATGTGCAAAAAATAAAAATACAAAATAAAATAGAAATTGGGGAATGTTCTTGTTTATAAGCATTGTTCATATATAAAAATATTTATTATTGAAAAATAATAAAACCGTTTATCCCTCTTTCTCTCAAATCCATCTTTATCACTTCCTCCCATGTTTTCCTTAGCTTTCTCCTGTGAACTGAACCTGCTACCTCAACTGTTCTACATCTGCTTTCAATGTGGCCATACCATTAAAGTATATAATGTCCATATGTTATCTTCCTCTGAGATCATCAGATCTAAGCCTGTCTCTAAGACTCACATTACACATCTATCATATCATTCCCATATCATTTCTCTCCATGCAACGCATGTCCTAGACCCTTACTGGTCAGGTTTCACTTCCATATATCATCACACTATGTACACATGTCTGAAAGACTCTTCCTTTGGTCGACAGTGATAACTCTCTGCTGTGTCTTTAATAAATTTTACTTTAAAAAAATATGTATTTTTTAAGTAAAATTTATTAAAGACACAGCAGAGAGTTACCACTGTCGACCAAAGGAAGAGTCTTTCAGACAAAACAATTTAACATTTTACAATAAAAACATGGTACATTTTAGGAATAGGTATCTAAAAAAATTTCACTACTTACGTCATAAATTCAGAGTTTCACCGAACACTTCCGAGACTGACGAACATTAACGGACTTCCCTGAACAATCTAAACTATACGAACCGAAATTATTTTTTTAATCTTTATCCTAACTCTAAACTAACCCTAAACTAAGTTTTAGTTTGCACAGTCGATTTAGTTTGGTTTGTATTGTGTAGAAGTTTCGGAACTTGATTCGGCTTTCCTGCAAATTTCTGGATAGCTATTCCTAAAAAGCAACAAAAACATGCAAAAAATAAATTAACACTGATTTCGACTGACCACCTGGTAGTTAAAATGTCCAACATTTTGTACAGAAAATGTGTAGTTAAGAAATGTCCCCTAGTGATTACAGCATTTCATTTATTGTACAATTCCTACATTGGGGAGGTTACTATGATAGCATAATAATTATAATAGGAAATAGCATCTAAAAATGTCTACCAAATGAAACGTGATTTTGAGACTGCAATCATATATTTCAGGGCAACACCGGGTCGGGTCAGCTAGTTCAGTATAAATTAAACTGGAGAGGAGAGTCAAGGGCATGCATACATATTGTACATGCAGATATCAAGTGAAATCCTATTAAAATCAGTTTTCTTTTTCAGTACAAGTTTCCCAGCAGATGCTATGTGATCTGTAAGGTTATGCAACCCATTAGGTGAAGCTGTCCCTATTTACTTTCCTCCCCACGAGTGCATAGTTAGACACAAGATCGGTTTTTAATGAGGGGAAAATCCAATTCCCCCAAAACACTGATTTATCTTCTTGATCCTTCCTTTTTAATCCTTAATATTTAATTTCTTCTTCTGAATTGGGACAAAAATAAGAATTACCTCGGTCTGTTTTCTTATTCTTCTGAATGCTTTCCAACAATTTCTGTATCCTTCACTCGTCGAGGACAGAAAAGATGAAAATCGAGCTGGTCCAACAACAGATGAGGTACTATGCTTTGATCTCCATGCAACCGTCATAGATAATTGATTCGATCCTCTGTTATTATTGTCACCAGCGACCATGACGATACACGGGTTTTAGTTAACTATGATCAGGATATACTACTACTACTACTACTACTATGACGACGACGACGACCAACGACTGTGGCATAGAACTGTGTCGCCTTCCCCCTCCTGGTTCTTCCTCGTAATCCTTCCTTCGACTTAATCTTTATCTTCTTGATCCTTCCTTTTTAATCCTTAATATTTAATTTCTTCTTCTTAATACTACTTACCTTAGCCTATGTTTCATCTTTTTAATCTTATCTTCCTTCTACTTAATTCTTCCTTCTACTTAATCCTTCCTTCTACTTAATTTTTCTTTTCTTATCTTCTTAATCCTTCCTTTATAATCCTTAATCTTTCCTTTCTTTTTCTTAATCCTACTCTCTTGACCTATGTTTCACTTTCTTAATCCTATCTTCCTTCTTCATCTTAATCCTTCATTTATTCTTCTTCGTAATCCTTCCTTCTACTTAATCTTTCTCTTCTTATCTTCTTGATCCTTCCTTTATTCTTTTTCTTAATCCTTCTTCTTAATCCTTCCATCTACTTAATCTTTGTCTTTTAATCTTCTTAATCCTTTATCTTTAATCCTTATTATTTCAGTTTTTCTTCTTCTTATCCCACTTTCCTTGACCTATGTTTCATCTTCTTAATCCTATCTTCTTTCTTCTTCTTAATCCTTCCTTCGACTTAATCTTTCTCTTCTTATCTTCTTAATCCTTATTATTTCGTTTCATCTTCTTAATCCTATCTTCCTTTATCTTCTTCTTCTTCTTCTTCTTCTTTTCTTCTTCTTCATACTTCCTTCTATTTAATCTTTCTTTCCTTATCTTCTAAGTCTTTCCTTTTTTAATACTTAAGCTTTCCTTTCTTCTTCTAAATATTACTCTCCTTAACCTATGTTTCATCTTAATTCTATCTTCTTTTTCTTATTACTTCGTAATACTTCCTTTAATCTTTAATCGTTCTTTTCTTATTCTCAATAATTCCGCCTTTTTTCTAAATCCTTTTTTATCTTTATGGTTACAGATTATACATTATTATACAGTTTGATTCTCCCCCCCCCCCTCTCTCTCCCTTAAACGCATTGAATTCTCTTTCCTCCTTTTATCTTTTTTGGCCAGTGTATTTCCTCCCTTGTTTTTTTGCTTCTTGCTTGTGTTTTAGCTTTCATTTGCTATTTTCTTATTCTTCTGAATGTTTTCCAACGATGATCATCGTAATAATATTTATATGCCATTCTTTCTATCACACTCCACCACCAACGCATGCGTGTTTGGTTTCTTGGTTTCGATGACACAATTGGCTATTGCCCATTATTTCCCTGGCTCACAAGACACACATGCACATACACGCATATATATATATATATATATATATATATATATATAACAGCGCATATATAAACATATAAAATATAAATAAGTAACATAATAAAGTATTATTTCATATGGCTTTCACATACATATATCTACGTAGTAGTGTGCAAATATATATATTGACAAGTTAGCTACACAGAAACGTTCGTGTTTTTTCTTCCCGGAGCAAATCGTCAGGCTAATTGTATATATTATAACATACTTTGTGTGAGGTAAATTCTCAAATTAATTAACCGATCATTATGAATTTTAGAACACAGTGGGCTATGTTTAGTTTTGATCATAAGGGGATGGGACCGTTCATAATTTTCTAGATACCTCCGATTTTTATGAAATTTTAAACACAGATATCGGAAATCAATTAGTAAATATTTCCAAAATTTCAATTCCTTTGAAGTATTTTAAAAGGTTCTTGGAGGGGGGGTAATATTGGCACAACCTCCCATTTGAAAATTCAGATATTTCCAATTTGCAAGAAATCTTATTCATATTTATCAATTAAGCAAGATTCCCTGAATTTCAATTTCTTCTGAAGACCACAAATTTTAGAATCAAAATCATTTAATGTATTTTGATCAAAATTTTCTAGACATAAGGTTTAGTAGCATATACAGGGTGCAGACGATCTTTGTTCACAAAATTACTGTCTAGGAAAAAATAACACCGTAGTTTCATTTTTTTTTAGATTTATTCATCAAACTTGGGTCAGTTTGTCTTCATGACTTGTTTTGTCGATTTCACTTAATGAAATCCTTTGATTTTGATGACAGTCTCAGAACTGGCCACAGGCCTTCGTCAATGACTTCTAACTTAAGCCCCCAAAAGCTCTGGTGATCCTGGCATTTAGTTTTTTCTTTGTATTGCAAATATATGCAATAAACAATGTTTATTATTCATACTATAATGTCTATTATAAGAATTCATACTATAATGTCTATTATAAGAATTCTCCCTCTGGTCGCATATTTTGCTAGTATATATCATGTAAGTGTTTACTTTACTAATGAACAGCCGATTGTAACGATCTATTGTTGACGTACGTTACCCCCTCCCCAAAGGAAGAGGTAATGCCTGAGAGGATGACATCATAACGAGCGAACATATACTACACTATCCAACCCCCTTCCAAAAGAGAAGGTGATGCCTGGGAGGATGGTTTCATAATACTCAGATACTACACACCCACTCAGAAAAGAGGAGGTAATGGTCTCACGACAACAAAAAAGGCGGAGATTTTGAATGGGATAACGAACGAACATAGACTATACTAACCCCTCAACGGAGAAGGTAATGCCTGGGAAGATGATATCATGCAAAGAGAAAAGATTACACCCGCTCTTGAATTGAGCATTGAAAGATAGTACAATATAAAAGTAATAGTATAGTTTTGGCTTAAGACAGACAAATACCAAATCTCCATTAGTAATATATATATTGGTATACAGAGAGAGAGAGGGAGAGATGAATGTGCACCAATTGCATGCTAATCGAAATAAAAATGATATGCGTCGGGCAGTTAATCAAGTGAACATGTTTTTTTTTTCTTTCTTTTTGGTTTACTGTTCACCTGGAACATAAGATGAGTTTGGAGGTAGAGATATTTCTTTCAGGATGAACGGACGCTACGTTACATTCCTCCTTTTTAAAAAAAAATGATCTCTTTCCAAAGCCTCCAATATTTTGGCAGTCAATCTGCCAGGATAATATGTCGTGCATAATTTTGTTTAAAAAAAAAAACCTGATAAAATCTTATAATTCATTAAATGCCTTTCTGACTGTCTGCCAACTCTTGCAACGTTGCCGTAAGTCTCATGATTATTACCTCAATCTCAAGATCTCACGATTCAAAGTCCGATTCTCATGATTCTAAAACTATTGTGAACTATTGTGATCTTTTAAGACAAAATAATTCACTTGTAAATACTTAAACCCGAATCGCAATTAATATTTGAATTCAACATCGAAGAAGAAATAATTAAACATAAATATACATAGATTTTCATGCAAATAAAACAAAAACATCATTCTTCCTTGGTTTTTGATAAAGAACATACAGCCAAATGTTTGCATTATTTGAATTATTCTGACTACTGTTCTTATCTTGGATGTTATTTTCACAACATTTCGGCCGATGTAACCTCCGATCTTCTTCAGGTGTGTCTTATTGAACTCAGGAATCTTTATGTCGGACTCGACAATCTGTACCGAATTTAATCTATGGGGATAGCTTTCTCTTGTTCTGTCAGCAATAAGTGGGTAGAAGTCTTAAGTAATTTGTAAGTGTGGGGCCACGGATAAAAGTGCTAAGTAATAATCAATTCTAAGTGACAGTCTTTTGAAGGTGGAAGGTTCAATCCTCAATCCTAAGAATACAATTACGAATCACTTAAAACTTCTACCCAGAGAGAAAGCTAACCCCGTAGACTTCAAAGAGTTCAGTTCGAAATTACATACAAATTATTGAGATCGACATAAAGACTTCCCGCGTTTGACAAGACACACCTGAAGAAGGTCGGAGGTTACATCACCCAAAAGATGAGAACAATACTCCGAATAATCCAAATAATACAAATTATCAATTATCATCTAAAAAATTACAAAACATAACAGTCAAATTTTTGTCAGCCATTTTACACCATGTCAAATTCAACAATACATATACTTTTTTTTCGTCTAAAAATGTTTCATGTAGATAAAATAAACGATTTAGAATAAATTGTTTATTCTATGATTGTTTTATGAGGTAAAGTCTCACATCATCTAACAAACCAAACACAAAGTCACAAAATAGAAAAATCTACATGTTTGTATTATTTGGATTATTCGGACTACTATTCTCATCTTAAATGTTATTTTGACAACGTTTCGAGCAATGTAAGATTCGATCTTCTTCAGGTCTATCTTTTTCGAACTCAGGAATCTTTATGTCGAACTCGGGAATCTCTACAGAATTTCGAGTTGAACCCTTTATTTAATGCACGGAGGTTTATTGTTCTCGTTCTGTCAGCTATGTGCTAAGTAAATTTTATTTTACTCTTCAACCCGCAGAAGACTGTCACTTAGAACTGATTATCTGTTGCATCAAACGTCTATGTGGACAATTCTAGGATGAATTTTGTGATTTTTAAACCTAATCATGTTTTAGATGTGTAGCATTACTTCCAAACTACACATGTATTTATTGCAAAACTAACGCCATATATATATAGTGTTCTAATCTACTATTTATAATTATTGGTTCCCATATAGTATCTAGATGAGAATAGTAGTCCAAAAAAATACAAACAATACAAATTATCAATCGTCATCTCAAAACTTGCGAAGCATAACATTTTTATATGATTCAATTAGTCTTCCTAAGAAAGGAGAAATCTCTGTCTTCAAATCCATCTGACATATTTGCACTCATTGCGGGTCCTGTGGTTCCTTTAGCTACAAATATATGAAGCACCTCCTGCTATTTTGTGGCTTCATGTAGGATCGCTAATGTAAGTAAAAGGGAATTAACGATGAGACACAAAGACTTTAATGTGATTGTGACGTCTACTGAGAATGGGAGGAGACTTCCTCTTTTGATAGGTGAGGTTTGACGAGAGCAGGTGAGTGGCCAGAGTCTTTCTATCCATTCTATGCACATAGATCACCTGTATGTGCATGAGGTGTGTGTGCATAAAATTCCACATTGTTCATCTTGATCCAGGCTAATTAACCCAGCTAAATAAAAGATATAAAAAGCCTTAATTCTTTTCTTGTTGCATTTTGACCCCAGAGAGAGATGATCCATATGCGGCCAATGGAGCCTGTTGACCAAGAACGCAACACGTATCCTGCTTTTGATAAAATGTAAATGCTCTAGCATTTAACTCTTCCATGTTTTCATCTCGGCATAGTTCTTCTTACATCGTAGCTTAAGTCTTGCATGCTCAAGTTGTTCCCCTTCGAACTTGTTGCAACGCTCCACTATCATATTTCTGTAATCTAGATTATTTACTTAAGAGTGGTCAGGCAAAACAGGAAAAATTCATTAAAACTGAAAATAAATAACATAAGACATCTAATGCCAAATATCCCTTGCTAAAAAAAACGATTATTTGGATTATTGGGACTACTATTTTCATATTGGGTGTTATTTTCACAACGTTTCGACCGATGTAACCTCGATGTTTTTCAAGTGCATCTTTTTGAACTTGAGAATCTTTATGTCGAACTCGGGAATTTATACAGAATTTCAAACTGAATTTCTCATCCCGTCAGATAAAATAGCAACTTGTATTAGCCGCATAGAAGTAAATTTTATTTTATTCTCAGTTTGTATCGCCTATAGTGAGGATTGAACCTTCAATCTTTAGAAGACTGTCACTTTGTACTGATTGTGACTCAACACCTTTATCCGTTGCGCCACATGTTCAGTTGGAAATACTCTATAGATTCCCGAGTTTGAAAACATGCATCTGAAGAAGATTGGAGGTTACATTGGCTAAAATGTTGTGTTAATAACATCCAAAATGAGAATAGTAGTCCAAATAATACAAATTATCAATCTGTATAAATGTATCAATTCCGTAACATGATGTTGATTATGCGTGTCCGTTTCCAGTCATCTACCTTAACCCTTTGGAGTTATTTAATGTCGAAATATAATACCTATTGCAAACAATTTATTGTATGTAATTAATTAAATACAAGTTGCTATTTTATCTATAACAACAGTATTAGCCCATCACAATAGATCTTTTAGAATGTGTGTTGTCATAGTAACCTCTGTTATGTTATGCGACAAATACAAAGAATTTTAACTAGTCCACTAGTCAGATCACTCCACATCCGCATTAAAGAACATCTCAACATGCACACATCCTCCTTTAAAGAACACTGAGACAAATGCAAGAACTCTAATAAAGACATAACAGTCAATATCGAAACCATAGAAAATCTGTTTGGTAACCTTAGAATAAAAGAGGCAATACTAATAACTAGACTCAATTCACAAATCAATAACAGATTAAAACTAAACACAGAATACGCCATTTAAAACTGTTATGGTGCGATGCTCATCTGCCCTATTTCGGGAATAGTTAGACTCTTCCAGACACTGTGAATAGAGTTATGCCTAAGTGTTGTGGCAGTCATAGCCACAGTATCGAACGCAGACTTTCTGTAACATTCTATTCTTTATCTGAATTTTTGAGATGAGGATTGATAATTTGGATAATTTTTTCTGCAAGAACCCGTGGCGTATGAATAAAGTACTAAGTAAAATTCATTTCTAAATGCAGTCTTCTGAAGGTTGAAGGTTCAATCCTCAGTGCGGGCGATACAAGAAATTGCGAATTACTGAAGAATTCTATCCGGTTATGGCTGACGGAACGACAGCATGCTAAATTATCATCGGTCTTTCAAGGTCACAACAAAAACACACACATAATTCACGCTTAAACACACATGTGTGTGTTTAAGCGTGAATTAGTCCACAGATCTAAATAAATTAGGGAGGGCCTGTGGACGAGTGGTTATAGCACTTGTTTTTGGGCTGGACGACCCGGGTTCGATCCCACTCACGGCATGCGAATTTTCGGGTCTGAAAACTCCCTCTGTCCACCCAGCAGTAAATGGGTACCTGACTAAAACTCAGGGAAGGTTCAAGGCAGTGGAAGGAGAGGGATGGGCTCCTCCTTCCATATGCTGTGCCCTAGACATGGTGATTCTTAACAAATCACCGCCGCTACGGCCATGGGCAGTGTGCGATGTCGGCAACGATGTCGTATGCGTCCATGCTATGCGACCTTTACCTTTTACCTAAATAAATAACATTATGTATAATTATGTATAATGTAGCGGTTGGTTGCCTGTTGGTAACTTATTTCAACTGTACACATTTGAATTTGGAACATGGGGAATATTTTAAATAAATAGATTGATTTTATAGTGTTGTTATTTGTCTCTGAATAGACCTGTTACGTCAAAACATTGGCAATGTTGGAGTAACGCGTATACAATATTATTATATGTATATATTTTTTTCATTTGATGTCCGTCGGAGAAACTTCTGATGATGGTTGATACCATGAAACTGCAGTACATGAAGCTAGTACATTTTATTATCATTTATTATTTATTTATATATTATTTTCAAGCAGTCCAGTTTATGTTTGTATATCATTCCTCAGCTTACACATGTTCCTTGCATCCCAAAGATCAAATCTCTGGACATATGAACACAAATAATAAATAAACAATAAAAAGATAACAGGACTTGAAAATGATGGTTTATGCAATGTTTCTCTCTGAATTATAGCAAAGTTATTGTCAACATGATAAGCCGGGCTGAAAATATGCATCATTATCAAGCTCATAAGTCTTATAAGTTTGGTACTTATTCTGAATGGGTAGCCAGAGGATTTCAGTACTTACGGAGTTAGTTCTGACTATTGGCAAAGAATCCTGAGTCTTGAGCCAAAAGCTTGACGAACAGAGAATAAACTGTTGTTTTTTTTTTCAATGAATTTATTTAATGAAAACTAATGTTTTATTTATTGTTTAAGTTAAATGTTTTTCATTGTTTAAGTTCAATTACCCCCATGTTAAGTATGAGTTTTCACATCAGTAAGTGAATTAACTTTATTTATTTATTATTATTTTTTTTTGGGGGGGGGGGGGATTTTTTAAACTGTATTTTTTAGGGGGACGTGGCTAAGATTTCTTTTAACCCTAACCTAATATGGATTTGCATTTGTATGCTTTAGTGTCGTCTGCCTTTTTACACTTTTTTCACGACTTTCAAATTTCGTATGATCTGTCTAACTGGGGCAAACATGTAACCGCGCCTTTTTATTCGTATCGTCTGTTTTCAAACTCGGGAGTACTCGGGTCTCCATCAAGACTCAAGACTGACCCTGTAAATACTGAAATTCTCTGGGTGCCTATTCATTGCAAGTACCATAAATTTAAATAGTCAAAAAATGTATCTCTCCCTTTCCGATGTTATAGAGATGTCATTTGGAAACGGCTTGAACCCCATAAAACATTGTACAACTAAAATTCTATAAAATGTTCCAATATGTCCGAAAAGAAAATCCGAAAAAGACGAGTTTGTGTCTTTTGTGCGGTCTGTAGTAGGTGTGAAGAAAAAAATAAGGAAAAGAAAAAATGTAATTGCAACTTTCGTTACAATTAACGAATTATGCGAACTTTCTTTCTTCCTCTACTGAGTGACCAATGAGAAAATTCGCCTTCTGAATAAAAAGCTGTGTGTGTTTTTTTTTCATTAAGAGTGTGGAGAAGTTTTAACTTCGGTAGTGAATGTGCGATTTTGTTGCACATGAAAGGTTGGATTTCTTGCTATAGGGTGTACTTCGGTGTGAAGTGAACCACAATTGATTATCTTTATTTTCTCCCAACTTTGTTTTCCCCAGAGTTTGATGCTTCCATTATGGATTGCATGCTTCCATTGTATTTATGATATGGTCATTGAAACTGTATCATTTATTCTGCTCTGCACTCTAATAAAGAAGGAAGTGCAAAGGCCAACGTATGCACATTTTCACTGTCTAATTTGTTGCTGATTTCTATTTATATCACTTGAGAACTCTAAGTGTCGTGACACTATCATAATATATTTAATAAGTATAATTGCAAAGTCTTTTTAAAAAATTTTCATGGGAAACAAGATTTTTCTCAGAATGAAGTGACTGCATTTTTACATATTTATCGAATCTAACAGGAAAATGATATACAACTTCAAAGCTGCATAATGAGTCTCATTCCCATTGTTGTTCTGGGATATTCTAGGTGTAACTGTGTCTAAACATTGTATTAGTTCATTATATGTTTGTTTCACATTTGTGACCTCATGATATGAGTTGGTTGATATGTGAATCTGTAACGAGTATGTGTACCCAAGTGATACTTATCTTTAACAGGACTTTTATTGTAAAAAGATGTATGCAAGAGTAAAGTAACTTCATCTAATATACGTGATGTGTTGATAAAAAAAATACTTAATGCTCTTCTCTACAGTGATTTTTAAACACTTAATATAGGTGGACCATTTCACCCCGGTACTATTTTTTTTCAAGATACGTAAATTACCTTAGAAAACTTGATACATTCTAGTAGCATAGGGATCATTATCTTCATTTGACTGACTGCTGAGAACCCATTTGCTACCCTGAGCACATTTCCTCTTTCATGCATGCAGTTTTGGGGAAGTTATCAGATGTCAAGAAAAACTATGTATCACAGCTCTTCAGGCTAAGATTGAAACCCGGTCATTTTCTTGTTTTTTTAATACTCCAAGCTTTTATCCTCTATGCCATCGACACAAGCCAGGAAGGAGAAATCTTACTGTTCATATAAACAATATTAGCAGTCAACAAGTGCTCTATTTGTTTTTCCGAAGATGATGATGACAATGATTATGACAATGATGATATAGATATGATGATTTACGATGATGAGGATGATAATGATATAAGTAGAGCTTATAAAGTTTCATATATAGTTTCATATATAGTTTCATATATATATATAGTCATTCACAGGCAGACTGTTTCGCTGTATCACAGCTCTTCCGTCTGAAGTACTTGCCGCATTGAGGAGCTGTAATACAGCAAAACGGCTCGTCTTAAAAGAATACTTGATTCTTACTCTTTACATTTCGTGTGCAGAACACGTTTTTTTCACATACCTTTTTTTTATTTATACCATCTCTTATTTAGGTCGTTCAGAAATGAGCATTGTGGAACGAACAATTAACACAGAGCAATGAATAGAAAGTACATATACATTTTTGTCCGTTTAATTAATATATATATATATATATATATATATATATATAATTTAGAAAAGTAGTTAAACCGACGCATCTTAGAAATATATATGTTCTTGCTTATCTGTTGCTAAGATTGCTGGAAAAATGGTTGAATCATTCTACCACTCTAGAAAGTACCTCACCTCTGACGAAATCATATAAAAGCCAGATACCTCCTAAGATGGAGTACGCTGTCACATCTGGGGAGGTGCCGCTCAAAACACTATTTCTTGCTTTGACAGAATACAAAATCAACTTCACAATCTAGTGGTGGATGACCTCTTCTCTTCCTTTCAGCCCTTTTTACACAGAAGGAATGTTGCGAGCTTCGCTCTACTGTATCGTTATCTTTATTGTAAACGCTCGACTGAGCTCCAATTGCATAAATATGCATAAATATATATAAGATGTTGTTCTTTTTATTCGTATATATATATATATATATATATATATATATATATATAATATTTTATTTAAAAACTATACATTACAGTGTCTGTTGGGTCTACCAGGGTTTCATCGCTCTGACCATGCCGGGTCTGAAGTAGAAACCGGCTTATAGTGGGAGATCGACTCTCCAGCACGGCTCAATAGGCACTGTACAGTCGACCACTATAATCCATTTTTTACCCCAGATCCGACATGGCTAGATCGATGAAACCTCGGTACATCCAACAGATACTGTAATAACCTACAACCTACAATCGAGCACTTTATTCTTTTTTTTTTTTCAACTAACTTATGATACATGCTATATATATATATATACACACACACATAAATATTATATATATAATTTGGCGATTTGGTGCATGAGCATGAGTAGGATATGTTGTCGGCATAACAAATTGCTGGTTGCATTTTTACTGCGAGTAATTATTATGAGTAATATAATACGAGATAAAATCATGGAAGAAATAAACAAAAAAACAAGGCCGTTTGATTATTATTTTTATTTCTCTATTTTATTCAGTTAATTATTTTTTGGGTTGATTTATGTTTCGATAGAGATGCAAAGAAAAAAGGAACCATATTGGCCGAATAACTAATTCAATTTGTAGTCGTTTCATAACATAGCCCCTCTGGAATAGAGTTTATCTACTGCTCTAGCATTCACATACGAGTATACATACTCCGTCGAAAATGAACGAAAAAAAAATGCTTCACCAGTGTTCGCACTAATATTCATATTCACATAAAATAACGTCTCAATAATATGAAGTTAAAAATAGATAAATAAAAAAGAAAACCTCTTAAACTGGAAAGTGTAAAAAAAGAAAGTCAATAAAAAGAGTATCAATCGGTATTATAGTAGAAAGGATAAATAGAAAGAAAATGCCTCATTATGCAAATAGAGTGAAAGATTTCTTTCCGATTTCATTTCAGACAGCAGGGGCGTGTCTGACTTGCTATTTGCTTTCTTTTTTCCTCTAAATACTTGAATTGATTTTGTCCGGCAGTTTGTTTTTTTTAATTGCTAAGTTTTCCATTCTTCTTTCATGCGTGATTTCTTTTACTCTATAATACGACAACAAAGGAGGGAGCCTTTCCAAAGCCCAAAAGAACCCAGTGCGAAACAATATAAAAAGAAAGATGAGCGGAAGAAAAATTAATTGTTTTAGACCTACCATTCTGTTCTTTTCTGGTGACCTCTTAACTGTTTTTTTGTTTTGCTTAGAAATGTTGCCTCATGTTGTCATCTTCCTTGGTTAATTCTGATGTTGTTGCATTCTGCAGAGTCAATTCCGGTCATTTAGGCGCTAGATTTGAACTCGTATGTGTGTTTCTAGCATCTGTTGCATTCTGCAGGTTCAATCCGATGGTCATGGTGCCGGATGTGAATTCACCTTAATACAACTCGAGATTTATCAGCTGTTTATCTATGGACATATAACTGAGTGTTGATGAAACCCACCATCTGGTATGAACATTACTTTTACAAAGTCTCAAGTGCCTCAAAATCATAGCATGGAACCTCATATCCAAGAAAGCATTACTAGTTCAAAGACGCCAACCAATTTATTGTGTGGTCTTTTCTCTTAGCTAAATATTTTTCCCATTACAGGCCTACCGTCTGCAGCATGCATACATGCACCCCACTAAACATGTAGCATTGTGCATGTTTACAGAGTGCCTAACATCAAATGGAATTTCCCAAAACTTCTCATCTGTGGAACATCTTGCCACAAGATTGCTTTCCTGAAAGCTGCAAGATGGTCAGCTTCAAATCCAATTTCAATAAATACTTGTCATAAACCATCTAATAAGTCATCAAATCTTAGCAATTTCATTCATTATTTTCAGTCCTCTCATAATATTCATCATCATTCAACTGACAACTAGTACTTACTTGTATCGGCTATCACCCTGGTCAGGTTGAGCCGGTTTCCTCCTGAGTAAGTACAGCATATCTGACCATCGCAGAACACTTTGGCCAATTTCGAGCTAGGTCACACGATATGGCTAGCCATTTCCGATTCCATAGTTAAAAATCAACTATTTGTGGGCCTTATAGTGCTGCCAGGTTGCCTTTCTTGTTGCCGACCACGCCCACGTGTTCAACTGACCACCAGCACATTTGAGCCTACTGGGGTGGGGGAGGGAGAACCTTGTGGGTGAGCTCTCACTCCGGGCATCAAGTTTACATGCTTGAACCATCTTAGGCGGCATTGGAGAATGGCGACAAGGGCCGGAGATTCAGTCGTCGATAGAAAACTTGAGTTGGTACTTAATCCACAGGGCAGTAACGTAGAATGCAGTGAAGACAGTTGTTGAAGAATTCGAGCGTATGCAGATAAACTGATTTCATTGGCCATGTTTCACAACAATAAAGATATACCTCTTCGTAGCCGTTTAGATCTATCACATTATGAATTTACGTATCTGTGGGAGATCAGGTTTGACTTGCGCGAATTAACGCAGGGCAGTCGAGTGGAGAACAGGGCTTGTTCTCACAGTCGGAGCTGGCAGATGTGACAATGTAAAGATACAGAATATTTCCCTTCAGGGAAGTCAAGTGCGAGAATCCCCCCCCCTCTCTAGGAATAGTTAAGAAAACATTAATAACTAACTACGATAACGTGGGATTTGCTCTCTTAGTCTCTCTCGGATGAAATAACAACGCTTGAATAAAATGAATTAAATTTAAAAGCAGAGTTTGTCTTCGGGAGCGACATGGCTTTTATTGCAGACAACAGACGACGGCAGAGAAGAAAGAATTCATCCACAGACGACCATCCGCTAGACGACGCGACCAACCCTCTGCACGATGAGTATACGAAATGCATACTGCCGCGGTCCAGGCAGGAGTAGTATGCAACAATTAACCTTATCCTCGAGTGGCTTTTAGCCTTGATAAGTGGTGACTCATTAATAAATAAAAGCATCTCTATACATGGTCAGTCGTTCAAGCTTAAATGTTAAATATTATTTTTGTCATTCTGTCATGTTTATGTTTGACATAGCATCATTAGATGCGCTGTCTATCCATTGGTCTGTCATGCATAAGTTTGACATAGCATTTTGATTGGTCTGTCGCGCATAAGTTTAAAATAGCATTTTAATTGTTCTGTCGCACATAAGTTTAAAATAACATTTTAATTGGTCTAATGCAGATTGAATGGACGCATCTTAAAAACATATACATTCTTGCTTAGCTTTTGATAAGGTTGCTGAAAAAAAATGGTTGGATCATTCTACTGCTCCTGAATTTGGAGGCGTGGCTTGTATGTTTTCGCCCACGCCGTCGGTCAGTCAACATTATGGGATTGGGATACATGTCAATCCCACAGTATGTCCGTTCGTCAGTCTGTCATGCTTATTTGAAATAACATTTTCATGAAATAACATTTTCATAGATTGAATGGACGCATTTTCAAAGTATCCGTTCTGGTTTTAACTTACTCCAATCGCTGATGTAAAAGTAAGAATTGACCAGTGATATAGTTAAAAAGATCTTCAATCATTTGGCATCCCATAAAACCATATCATAATTTGTTTTGCTGTTTTTCGAAATAATAATGATAAAGATTATTTATCTAAAAGAAAATGAAAATTGTTTGAAAATGTTTAACAATGAAAGACCTTTTGATATTAAGAGTTATCTCCCTTGATCAGTTATCCAATAATGATTGGGTTGAATTACATTGCTTTATTATTGAAAAAAAAACAACAGAAAAAAACAATACTGACTTATTTAATTATCTTTTGAATCTCTTTGATTAAATAAGAATATAAAACGGTCAGAGCATGACAATGCATTTTCCCGCTTTTTTCAATTATTATTCCAGAGTGTTTATCTAAAATTACATTCCCATTATGAATATGTATATTACCATTCAAAGACTGATGACAAGAACAAGGGATAATATCGATTGAAAGTTAATTTTTGTAAAAGAAATTATGCATCAAGGAAGTTAGTGTTTAGGTGCAAAATATGTCGCCATTAATTGAATGCATAATTATTCTGATTGGTTTTGGTCTGATAGGGATTCCCCCCCCCCTCTTGATGACAATATTGAATAACTAAAAGTACAATTGTGACCGAAATATTTTAACATCCATAATGAAAAATACTGCAACAAAAGTATCATTTAAACACCAATAATTAAACTGTGTACTTATTCAAAATGTTGGCAGTACAGAATTACCATTGTGATCTAAATATTTTGACACACATAATGAAACTGGGTGATTATTCAAAATACTGAAATATCATTGTGATCCAGATATTTTAGCACCCATGATATGAATGCATGATTATTCAAAATACTGTATCAAAAGATGTACTATTATGATCCAGATTGTTTTACCATCCATAATGAAGCTGGGTAATTATTCAAAATATTGTACAAATATTGTGATTAAAATATTTCGGCACCCATTCTCCTGCTATTCGCCATCTAATAAATTTAATGTGCAAGAAAGTAAAATTATCAGATTTTATTATTATACTATAAAAGATGTGACCGATTGGGGCACCCATTCAGCTTGGATTCAATATTTTGAATCAGAAAAAAGTGAGTTTGCAAAGTCAGTTAAATATAAAAAAAATAATGACCAAATCCTTTTTTCTGCACACACACAAACACACACTATACATTGCTATTACTTTACAGACAGCAATACTATTTAACATATGTTAAATAATATTACTGTCTGTAAAGTATTCCCTTTTGTTTATAATAGACTATACTCTAATCTTTTTTATTCTTTCTTTTCTTTATTAACTTTGACTATTAATAAACAGAGAAAAAGACGGAAGCGAGTGTAATCAACAGTGTATAGAAAAAGAGTGAATGAGAGAGAATGATGTGTTACTTGAGTTATTTGCAAATTCAGCTAATTAGAACAATTAAAATAAAATGTTTTTTTCAAACATAACCCAATCCCAAAACTGAGAAATATTTTAGCATGTATTTTGTTTTGTGATTTAAAAAATATAGGTAAAAATCCTGAGATAAACAAACGTTGATTAACTTCGCTTTAGTATCATAATAGATGTGGTCTGATGTGCCGTGGAGATGTAGTCCTATACTATGAAGACTGCATGCTGTTTAAAAGATCCACAAAACTTGGGTATTGAAACTTATTCTATTTAATTAATACTGGAATTCTCACAGGACCTGCCAGTATATATATATATATAGCACCCATGTTACCATTGTGATCTAAATATCCACAAAAAATATATTTAATATATATATTCATATTTAAGTGAAATATTTTGAAAATCAACAATCGTGTAATTTAAATGAAAAATGATTTATTTAATTTTTTTTTTTTTGCAAGCTTTCGTTGTAGAACAACTTTGTCAGGCAAGACTGTCTTATAGTTTTTTTTTCTTCTTTTCTTCCTCCTCATTTTGATGGCATTAACCCCGAGGGGTCGAGTCACGATATGAGCAGAAAGAGACGTCAAGTTCTAAAAGACGTTAGGATAAGTGTAGTCCTAGCGATGTTATGCGCAGATTGGCGCTTTTTAAGTAAGGAAATTGACAACATCTTTGAAGCACGCATGAGAATGTATTTAAGTGAAATATTTTGAAAATCAACAATCGTGCAATTTAAATGAAAAATTCATCTTAAATACATAATACATACAAACACGCATTGGACTATTATTTATATTTACATTGGATGTTTTTTTTCTCAAATTTCCATCATATTTGTGGTGTCTCTTTCTCTGATGCAATTGAAAAGAAAGTCCAATACCAAGATTAAACACAAACACGAGTAAAATTTGATGAGAAATCAAATGGTGTTATTAATCTTGTATTAGGATTTATTACAATACTAGCGGGGCTACCCGGCGTTGCTCGGGGTCATAAAAACATAATTGAAGAAAAATTGCGTATGTAACATCTTTATATTAAAACTTCTATTTCTCTCCTTCTCTCTCTATAGCTGTCTCTTTATCTTTCTACTTTTCTCTACCCTGGTCGCTACTTTTAAATTTTGCCTTTTGCGAAAGCTGTTTCTTCCCCACCATTTCATCCTACGTTTCACAGGGCAATAGTATGACTTATTTCTATAAAAAGTACCACCACTGTCTGCGCCTTCTATATAGGTACTTATAACCGCCCCGGTGTTCATACTATATATTTTGAATCCCCTCATGATATCCTTCATCATTTTAACTCCCCTCGTTATATTCATCATTTTCGATCTCCTCATACTATTAATCATTTTCAATCCCCTCATAATATTCTTCATCATTTTCAATCTCCTCATACTATTAATCATTTTCAATCCCCTCATAATATTCTTGCTCATTTTCAATCCTCTCGTAATATTCCTCATCATTTTCAATCCGCTCATGATATTCTTAATAATTTTCAATCCTCTCATGATATTCTTCATTTTTTCAATCCTCTCATGATATTCTTCATTATTTTTAATCCCCTCATGATATTCTTCATCATTTTCAATCCCCTCATGATATTATTCATCATTTTAAATACCCTCATGGTATTCTTCATCATTTCCAATCCTGTCAGTCTATTCTTCATCATTTTCAATCCTGTCAGTCTATTCTTCATCATTTTCAATCCTCTCATGACATTCTTCATCATTTTCAATCTCCTCATGATAGTCTTCATCATTTTCAATCCCCTTATGATAGTCTTCATCATTTTCAATCCCCTCATGATAGTCTTCATCATTTTCAAACCTCTCATGATAGTCTTCATCATTTTCAAACCTCTCATGATAGTCTTCATCATTTTCAAACCTCTCATGATAGTCTTCATCATTTTGAAACCTCCCATGATAGTCTTCATCATTTTCAAACCTCTCATGATAGTCTTCATCATTTTCAAACCTCACATGATAGTCTTCATCATTTTCAAACCTCTCATGATAGTCTTCATCATTTTCAAACCTCTCATGATAGTCTTCATCATTTTCAATCCTCTCATGAAAGTCTTCATCCTTTTCAATCCTCTCATAAAAGTCTTCATCCTTTTCAATCCTCTCATGAAAGTCTTCATCCTTTTCAATCCTCTCATGATAGTCTTTATCATAGCTCTATATAGGATATTGAGCACTTTTCTCCCGGACAACGCCGAGTACTTTGAAAATCAAGGAGGCCTCATGAGCACTACTGAAATCACTTACGTATCCTCTCTCCTTCTGATCTGCGAAATAGTCCAAAGGGGAACAAAGATGGCGTTAAAATATTTTCCAAACCTATAACTACAGTAGCTCTATCTAGGACATTGAGCACTTTTCTCCCGGACAACGCCGAGTACTTTAATAATAAAGGAGGCCTCCTGAGGACTACTGAAATCACTTAGGTATCCTCTCTCCTACTGATCTGCGAAATAGTCCAAAGGGAAACGAAGATGGCGTTAAAATATTATCCAAACCTATCACTACAGTAGCTCTATATAGGACATTGAGCACTTTTTTTCCCGGACAACGCCGAGTACTTTGAAAATCAAAGAGGCCTCCTGAGCACTACTAAAATAACTCTTATCGATTCCCCATCCTTTTCAGCGTAGATTCTGTTAAAATATTATCCAAACCTATCACTACAGTAGCTCTATCTAGGATATTGAGCACTTTTTTCCCGGACAACGCCGAGTACTTTGAAAATCGAGGAGGCTTCATGAGCACTACTGAAATCCCTTAGGTATCCTCTCTCCTTCTGATCTTCTAAATAGTCCAAAGGGAAACGAAGATGGCGTTAAAATATTATCCAAACCTATCACTACAGTAGCTCTATCTAGGACATTGAGCACTTTTCTCCCGGACAACGCCGAGTATTTTGATAATCAAGGAGGCCTCCTGGGGACTACTGATATCACTTAGGTATCCTCTCTCCTTCTGATCTGCGAAATAGTCAAAAGGGGAACGAAGATGGCGTTAAAATATTTTCCAAACCTATCACTACAGTAGCTCTATCTAGGATATTGAGCACTTTTCTCCCGGACAACGCCGAGTACTTTGAAAATCGAGGAGGCTTCATGAACACCCATGAAATCCCTTAGGTATCCTCTCTCCTTCTTATCTGCGAAATAGTCCAAAGAGGAACGAAGATGGCGTTAAAATATTTTCCAAAACCTATCACTACAGTAGCTCTATCTAGGACATTGAGCACTTTTCTCCCGGACAACGCCGAGTACTTTGATAATCAAGGAGGCCTCCTGGGGACTACTGAAATCACTTAGGTATCCTCTC
Organism: Sepiola atlantica; assembly: GCA_963556195.1. NCBI lineage: Eukaryota > Metazoa > Mollusca > Cephalopoda > Sepiida > Sepiolidae > Sepiola > Sepiola atlantica. The sequence continues at coordinate 69,463,509 of OY744525.1, read as the reverse complement.
TCCTTCTGATCTGCGAAATAGTCCAAGGAGGAACTAAGATGGCGTTAAAATATTTTCAAAACCTATCACTACAGTAGCTCTATCTAGGATATTGAGCACTTTTCTCCCGGACAACGCCGAGTATTTCAAAATCAAATAGGCCTCCTGAGCACTACTGAAATAACTCTTATCGATTACCCCATCCTTTTCAGCGTAGATGCTGTTAAAATATTATCCAAACCTATCACGACAGTAGCTCTATCTAGGACATTGAGCACTTTTTTCCCGGACAACGCCGAGTACTTTGAAAATCGAGGAGGCTTTATGAACACCCATGAAATCCCTTAAGTATCCTCTCTCCTTCTGATCTGCGAAATAGTCCAAAGGGGAACGAAGATGGCGTTAAAATATTTTCCAAAACCTATCACTACAGTAGCTCTATCTAAGACATTGAGCACTTTTCTCCCGGACAACGCCGAGTACTTTGATAATCAAGGAGGCCTCCTGGGGACTACTGAAATCACTTAGGGATCCTCTCTCCTTCTGATCTGCGAAATAGTCCAAAGGGAAACGAAGATGGCGTTAAAATATTTCCAAACCTATCACTACAGTAGCTCTATCTAGAATATTGAGCACTTCTCTCCCAGACAACGCCGAGTATTTCAAAATCAAAGAGGCCTCCTGAGCACTACTGAAATAACTCTTATCGATTACCCCATCCTTTTCAGCGTAGATACTGTCAAAATATTATCCAAACCTATCACTACAGTAGCTCTATCTAGGACATTGAGCACTTTTTCCCGGACAACGCCGAGTACTTTGAAAATCAAAGAGGCCTCCTGTGGACTACTGAAATCAGTTAGGTATCCTCCCTCCTTTTCAGCTGCAAAATTGTCCAAAGGGGAACGAAGATGGCGTTAAAATATTTTCTAAACCTATCACTACAGTAGCTCTATCTAGGATATTGAGCACTTTTCTCCCGGACAACGCCGAGTACTTTGAAAATCGAGCGGGCTTCATGAGCACTCCTGAAATCCCTTAGGTATCCTCTCTCCTTCTGATCTGCGAAATAGTCCAAAGGGAAACGAAGATGGCGTTAAAATATTTTCCAAACCTATCACTACAGTAGCTCTATCTAGGACATTGAGCACTTTTATCCCGGACAACGCCGAGTACTTTGATAATCAAGGAAGCCTCCTGGGGACTACTGAAATCACTTAGGTATCCTCTCGCCTTCTGATCTGCGAAATAGTCCAAAGGTGAACGAAGATTGCGTTAAAATATTTTCCAAACAAATCACTACAGTAGCTCTATCTAGGATATTGAGCACTTTTCTCCCGGACAACGCCGAGTACTTTGAAAATCGAGGAGGCTTCATGAACACCCATGAAATTCCTCAGGTATCCTCTCTCCTTCTGATCTGCGAAATAGTCCAAAGGGGAACGAAGATGGCGTTAAAATATTTTCCAAAACCTATCACTACAGTAGCTCTATCTAGGACATTGAGCACTTTTCTCCTGGACAACGCCGAGTACTTTGAAAATCGAGGAGGCTTCATGAGCACTCCTGAAATCCCTTAGGTATCCTCTCTCCTTCTGATCTGCGAAATAGTCCAAAGGGGAACTAAGACGGCGTTAAAATATTTTCCAAAACTATCACTACAGTAGCTCTATCTAGGACATTGAGCACTTTTCTCCCGGACAACGCCGAGTACTTTGATAATCAAGGAGGCCCTCTGGGGACTACTGAAATCACTTAGGTATCCTCTCTCCTTCTGATCTGCGAAATAGTCCAAAGGGAAACGAAGATGGCGTTAAAATATTTTCCAAACCTATCACTACAGTAGCTCTATCTAGGATATTGAGCACTTTTCTCCCGGACAACGCCAAGTATTTCAAAATCAAAGACTCCTCCTGAGCACTACTGAAATAACTTATCGATTACCCCATCCTTTTCAGCGTAGATGCTGTTAAAATATTATCCAAACCTATAACTACAGTTGCTATATCTAGGACATTGAGCACTTTTCTCCCGGACAACGCCGAGTACTTTGATTATCAAGGAGGCTTCCTGGGGACTACTGAAATGACTTAGGTATCCTCTCTCCTGATCTGCGAAATAGTCCAAAGAGTAACAGAGACGGCGTTAAAATATTTTCCAAACCTATCACTACAGTAGCTCTATCTAGGATATTGAGCACTTTTCTCCCGGACAACGCCAAGTATTTCAAAATCAAAGAGGCCTCCTGAGCACTACTGAAATAACTCTTATCGATTACCCCATCCTTTTCAGCGTAGATGCTGTTAAAATATTATCCAAACCTATCACTACAGTAGCTCTATCTAGGAAATTGAGCACTTTTTTCCCGGACAACGCCGAGTACTTTGAAAATCGAGGAGGCTTCATGAGCACTACTTAAATCCCTTAGGTATCCTCTCTCCTTCTGATCTTCGAAATAGTCCAAAGGGAAACGAAGATGGCGTTAAAATATTATCCAAACCTATCACTACAGTAGCTCTATCTAGGACATTGAGCACTTTTATCCCGGACAACGCCGAGTATTTTGATAATCAAGGAGGCCTCCTGGGGACTACTGATATCACTTAGGTATCCTCTCTCCTTCTGATCTGCGAAATAGTCTAAAGGGGAACGAAGATGGCGTTAAAATATTTTCCAAACCTATCACTACAGTAGCTCTATCTAGGATATTGAGCACTTTTCTCCCGGACAACGCCGAGTACTTTGAAAATCGAGAAGGCTTCATGAACACCCATGAAATCCCTTAGGTATCCTCTCTCCTTCTGATCTGTGAAATAGTCCAAAGGGGAACGAAGATGGCGTTAAAATATTTTCCAAACCTATAACTACAGTAGCTCTATCTAGGACATTGAGCACTTTTCTCCCGGACTACGCCGAGTACTTTGATAATCAAGGAGGCCTCCTGGGGACTACTGAAATCACTTACGTATCCTCTCTCCTTCTTATCTGCGAATAAGTCCAAAGAGGAACGAAGATGGCGTTAAAATATTTTCCAAAACCTATCACTACAGTAGCTCTATCTAGGACATTGAGCACTTTTCTCCCGGAAAACGCCGAGTACTTTGATAATCAAGGAGGCCTCCTGGGGACTACTGAAATCACTTAGGTATCCTTTCTCCTTCTGATATGCGAAATAGTCCAAGGAGGAACTAAGATGGCGTTAAAATATTTTCAAAACCTATCACTACAGTAGCTCTATCTAGGATATTGAGCACTTTTCTCCCGGACAACGCCGAGTATTTCTAAATCAAATAGGCCTCCTGAGCACTACTGAAATAACTCTTATCGATTACCCCATCCTTTTCAGCGTAGATGCTGTTAAAATATTATCCAAACCTATCACTACAGTAGCTCTATCTAGGACATTGAGCACATTTTTCCCGGACAACGCCGAGTACTTTGAAAATCGAGGAGGCTTTATGAACACCCATGAAATTCCTTAGGTATCCTCTCTCCTTCTGATCTGCGAAATAGTCCAAAGGGAAACGAAGATGGCGTTAAAATATTTTCCAAACCTATCACTACAGTAGCTCTATCTAGGATATTGAGCACTTTTCTCCCGGACAACGCCGAGTATTTCAAAATCAAAGAGGCCTCCTGAGCACTACTGAAATAACTCTTATCGATTACCCCATCCTTTTCAGCGTAGATACTGTCAAAATATTATCCAAACCTATCACTACAGTAGCTCTATCTAGGACATTGAGCACTTTTTCCCGGACAACGCCGAGTACTTTGAAAATCAAAGAGGCCTCCTGGGGACTACTGAAATCAGTTAGGTATCCTCCCTCCTTTTCAGCTGCAAAATTGTCCAAAGGGGAACGAAGATGGCGTTAAAATATTTTCTAAACCTATCACTACAGTAGCTCTATCTAGGATATTGAGCACTTTTCTCCCGGACAACGCCGAGTACTTTGAAAATCGAGGAGGCTTTATGAGCACTCCTGAAATCCCTTAGGTATCCTCTCTCCTTCTGATCTGCGAAATAGTCCAAAGGGAAACGAAGATGGCGTTAAAATATTTTCCAAACCTATCACTACAGTAGCTCTATCTAGGACATTGAGCACTTTTATCCCGGACAACGCCGAGTACTTTGATAATCAAGGAAGCCTCCTGGGGACTACTGAAATCACTTAGGTATCCTCTCTCTTTCTGATCTGCGAAATAGTCCAAAGGTGAACGAAGATTGCGTTAAAATATTTTCCAAACAAATCACTACAGTAGCTCTATCTAGGATATTGAGCACTTTTCTCCCGGACAACGCCGAGTACTTTGAAAATCGAGGAGGCTTCATGAGCACCCATGAAATTCCTCAGGTATCCTCTCTCCTTCTGATCTGCGAAATAGTCCAAAGGGGAACGAAGATGGCGTTAAAATATTTTCCAAAACCTATCAGTACAGTAGCTCTATCTAGGACATTGAGCACTTTTCTCCCGGACAACGCCGAGTAATTTGATAATCAAGGAGGCCTCCTGGGGACTACTGAAATCACTTAGGTATCCTCTCTCCTTCTGATCTGCGAAATAGTCCAAAGGGACACGAAGATGGCGTTAAAATATTTTCCAAACCTATCACTACAGTAGCTCTATCTAGGATATTGAGCACTTTTATTCCGGACAACGCCGAGTATTTCAAAATCAAAGAGGCCTCCTGAGCACTACTGAAATAACTTATCGATTATCCCATCCTTTTCAGCGTAGATGCTGTTAAAATATTATCCAAACCTATAACTACAGTTGCTCTATCTAGGACATTGAGCACTTTTCTCCCGGACAACGCCGAGTACTTTGATAATCAAGGAGGCTTCCTGGGGACTACTGAAATGACTTAGGTATCCTCTCTCCTGATCTGCGAAATAGTCCAAAGAGTAACAGAGACGGCGTTAAAATATTTTCCAAACCTATCACTACAGTAGCTCTATCTAGGATATTGAGCACTTTTTTCCCGGACAACGCCGAGTATTTCAAAATCAAAGAGGCCTCCTGAGCACTACTGAAATAACTCTTATCGATTACCCCATCCTTTTCAGCGTAGATGCTGTTAAAATATTATCCAAACCTATCACTACAGTAGCTCTATCTAGGACATTGAGCACTTTTTTCCCGGACAACGCCGAGTACTTTGAAAATCAAAGAGGTCTCCTGGGGACTACTGAAATCAGTTAGGTATCCTCCCTCCTTTTCATCTGCAAAATTGTCCAAAGGGAGACGAAGATGGCGTTAAAATATTTTCTAAACCTATCACTACTGTAGCTCTATCTAGGATATTGAGCACTTTTCTCCCGGACAACGCCGAGTACTTTGAAAATCGAGGAGGCTTTATGAGCACTCCTGAAATCCCTTAGGTATCCTCTCTCCTTCTGATCTGCGAAATAGTTCAAAGGGGAACGAAGATGGCGTTAAAATATTTTCCAAACCTATCACTACAGTAGCTCTATCTATGGCATTGAGCACTTTTATCCCGGACAACGCCGAGTACTTTGATAATCAAGGAGGCCTCCTGGGGACTACTGATATCACTTAGGTATCCTCTTTCTTTCTGATCTGTGAAATAGTCCAAAGGGGAACGAAGATGGCGTTAAAATATTTTCCAAACCTATCACTACAGTAGCTCTATCTAGGATATTGAGCACTTTTCTCCCGGACAACGCCGAGTACTTTGAAAATCGAGAAGGCTTCATGAACACCCATGAAATCGCTTAGGTATCCTCTCTCCTTCTGATCTGCGAAATAGTCCAAAGGAGAACGAAGATGGCGTTAAAATATTTTCCAAAACCTATCACTACAGTAGCTCTATCTAGGACATTGAGCACTTTCTCCCGGACAACGCCGAGTACTTTGATAATCAAGGAGGCCTCCTGGGGACTACTGAAATCACTTAGGTATCCTCTCTCCTTCTGATCTGCGAAATAGTTAAAAGGGAAACGAAGATGGCGTTAAAATATTTTCCAAACCTATCACTACAGTAGCTCTATCTAGGATATTGAGCACTTTTTTCCCGGACAACGCCGAGTATTTCAAAATCAAAGAGGCCTCCTGAGCACTACTGAAATAACTCTTATCGATTACCCCATCCTTTTTAGCGGAGATGCTGTTAAAATATTATCCAAACCTATCACTACAGTAGCTCTATCTAGGACATTGAGCACTTTTTTCCCGGACAACGCCGAGTACTTTGAAAATCAAAGAGGCCTCCTGGGGACTACTGAAATCAGTTAGGTATCCTCCCTCCTTTTCAGCTGCAAAATTGTCCAAAGGGAAACAGAGATGGCGTTAAAATATTTTCTAAACCTATCACTACAGTAGCTCTATCTAGGATATTGAGCACTTTTCTCTGGGACGACGCCGAGTACTTTGAAAATCAAGGAGGCTTTATGAGCACTCCTGAAATCCCTTAGGTATCCTCTCTCCTTCTGATCTTCGAAATAGTCCAAAGGGAAACGAAGATGGCGTTAAAATATTATCCAAACCTATCACTACAGTAGCTCTATCTAGGACATTGAGCACTTTTATCCCGGACAACGCCGAGTACTTTGATAATCAAGGAAGCCTCCTGGGGACTATTGAAATCACTTAGGTACCCTCTCTCCTTCTGATCTGCGAAATAGTCCAAAGGTGAACGAAGATGGCGTTAAAATATTTTCCAAACAAATCACTACAGTAGCTCTCTCTAGGATATTGAGCACTTTTCTCCCGGACAACGCCGAGTACTTTGAAAATCGATGAGGCTTCATGAACACCCATGAAATCCCGTAGGTATCCTCTCTCCTTCTGATCTGCGAAATAGTCCAAAGGGGAACGAAGATGGCGTTAAAATATTTTCCAAAACCTATCACTACAGTAGCTCTATCTAGGACATTGAGCACTTTTCTCCCGGACAACGCCGAGTACTTTGAAAATCGAGGAGGCTTCATGAGCACTCCTGAAATCCCTTAGGTATCCTCTCTCCTTCTGATCTGCGAAATAGTCCGAAGAGGAACGAAGACGGCGTTAAAATATTTTCCAAAACTATCACTACAGTAGCTCTATCTAGGATATTGAGCACTTTTCTCCCGGAAAACGCCGAGTACTTTGATAATCAAGGAGGCCTCCTGGGGACTACTGAAATCAGTTAGGTATCCTCCCTCCTTTTCATCTGCAAAATTGTCCAAAGGGGAACGAAGATGGCGTTAAAATATTTTCTAAACCTATCACTACAGTAGCTCTATCTAGGATATTGAGCACTTTTCTCCCGGACAACGCCGAGTACTTTGAAAATCGAGAAGGCTTCATGAGCACTCCTGAAATCCCTTAGGTATCCTCTCTCCTTCTGATCTGCGAAATAGTCCAAAGGGGAACGAAGATGGCGTTAAAATATTTTCAAAACCTATCACTACAGTAGCTCTATCTAGGATATTGAGCACTTTTCTCCCGGACAACGCCGAGTATTTCAAAATCAAAGAGGCCTCCTGGAGACTACTGAAATAACTCTTATCCATTCCCCCATCCTTTTCAGCGTAGATCTTGTTAAAATATTATCCGAACCTATCACTACAGTAGCTCTATCTAGGACATTGAGCACTTTTTTCCCGGACAACGCCGAGTACTTTGAAAATCAAAGAGGCCTCCTGGGGACTACTGAAATCAGTTAGGTATCCTCCCTCGTTTTCATCTGTAAAATTGTCCAAAGGGGAACGAAGATGGCGTTAAAATATTTTCTAAACCTATCACTACAGTAGCTCTATCTAGGATATTGAGCACTTTTCTCCCGGACAACGCCGAGTACTTTGAAAATCGAGGAGGCTTCATGAGCACTACTAGAATCCCTTAGGTATCCTCTCTCCTTCTGATCTGCCAAATAGTCCTGAGGCGCTCATACCGGCGAATGCCGACATTCCCCCTCCCCAGATTTCGCCTGAGGCGCTCATACCGACGAATGCCGACATTCCCCCTCCCCGGATTTCGCCTGAGTCGCTCACACTTCAACACTGCTCAAAAAAGGAGGAGATAATGCATGGGATGAGGGCATCATGACAACGGAACCGATACGACCCTACCTCAACACTTCTCAAAAAAGGAGGAGATAATGCATGGGAATAGGTCATCATGACAACGGAACCGATACGGCCCTACCTCAACACTTCTCAAAAAAGGAGGAGATAATGCATGGGATGAAGGCACATGACAACGGAACCGATACGACCCTACCTCAACACTTCTCAAAAAAGGAGGAGGTAATGCATGGGATCAGTGCATCATGACAACGGAACCGATACTATTCTACATCTACACTTCTCAAAAAAGGAGGAGGTAATGCATGGGATCAGTGCATCATGACAACGGAACCGATACTACCCTACCCCTACACTTCTCAAAAAAGGAGGAGGTAATGCTCACACCGGCGAATACCGTACCCCCCCCCCCAATTTGGCCTGAAAGGAGGAGGTAATTCCTATCATGATAACAGAACGGCCACAGGGAGGGAGGGAGGGGGGGAATATTATCGTCTATTAATAATTAAGAAAGAAAGTGTGAGAGGGAAAAATTCACAGAAAGGAAAACTGCCACTCTCTGACGTCATGATGACCTGATATAACCGGACACAATTTAGAGCAAGACCGGGTACATCCGGCAAGGGATTATGGGACAGGTGCGGATGTGATTGAGCAACCCTTGTTTCACTACACACTCTTAACGTAGGATTCCTATGTTGTTATTGATGCAACCGGACAGAAGTTATTGGATGATCTGATATAACCGGACACAATTTAGGGCAAGACCGGGTACATCCGGCAAGGGATTATGGGATGTTTACAATGACTCTGCATTTTTATCGGATTAGTACATAAATACATTAGATTCTTTCGAATTTACTACATATTAACGTTGAAATTTCGTGAAAAATACGAAAAAAACTGCTACCTTTTGTCGGAAAGTGGTCCGGTTGACTGTCAGCGAGTGAATCGATTTTCGCGATTTTTAGATATTTTACATCCGGGATTTGTGCGGTCCTGTAGATGTCAACTTTTTGACATGTCGTCGGGTAGTTTTTGAGGAGATACTGGACATACAAACAAACAAACAAACAAACATACAAACAGACAACTGCCCTTTATATAAGAGATTATTGTGGGGTTTGTGTTCATGTATAAACAGCAAAGGCAACGTTTTACTTCATGTTATTTATAACTTGAAAATTGAAAATTATAGAAACAAAATAATAAGAATGGCAATATGCGGTTCAGGGCTTGGAGCAGGAGTACAGCCATTCCTGGGCAACGCCGGCTTATCTGCTAGAACAAGAATCATTTTATTGTTGTGTTTAATGTATTTGGCAGGTGGTGTTGGTTCAAAGACTCGAATGATTTTTTAGCTAATAATCTCTCACTCAATGAAAATGGTATTTAGATTCTTTCTTGCCGCAGACAACTAATGAGTTTGTAATTACTCTATTTTGTGAATTGAAAAGTGGTGCCAAAGATAAAATTACGCAGACTAATTATTTATAAAAAAGACAACATAAAAGATGGTAAACCGAATAATGCTGGACAATGTCAGCAGTGATAACATTAGTCCGGTTCATCTTGTGAAAGAAGCGCATCATATGAGACAGGGTTCGATTAACGTGTAGGCAAAATAACCATGTGTTTGGGGTATCAATGAAAAATTGTTCGCCATGAAGACGACAATGGAAGGCTAGATGTATTATCTTTACTTTTTTTTGTTTCATTTTAACTCTCAGAAATCAAGGGTTCCAACTAACTTGCTGCATTGGTGCTCCATCGTCGTAAATACCCCCGCCGATATATTATTGAAGAAAAAGAATATATATACAATATATATGGTTCAAGAAAAGTCCATTGAAACCTTTATTGTTGGCCAGTATTATGGATGGACGAGTCCATTCGTTCTTCGTACAGGTACAGCACCATAACAATATGGAAGAAATATTTTTATAAAATTTTATTTCCTTCATGTGATGAACCTCAATTTTTCTCAATTACGTTAGTAACAGCATAATGTTTTTTTTTATTTATGATATTATATAATTATATATTGATTAACCATTTGTACTAAAGTGTTCAAAGGTTAACCTATGTCTTAAGTAGCTATATATATATATATATATATATATATATATATATATATATATATATATATAACAAATCATACAGGGTGGGGAAGCAAAATTTACAATGAACGTTAAGTTATTTTTTCTCAGCATACACTAAGTCAATTGTTTTTTAAACCTAGCATACCTAACACTATTATCATACCTAGCACTATTATCATACCTAACACTATTATCCTTACCTTTTCAGAAACTTTTGCCCATAAGCAAACGTTAAAGAGTGTGTGATTTACTGAATGCACTCGTCACACCAAAGGATATCTCAAGAATAGTTGGAGTGTCAATAAACACTGTTTATAATGTAAAGAATAGAATGACTATAAGCAAAACTATTACGAAGAAGTCTGGAAGTGGAGGAATCAACAAAAAACGTACCAAAGCATTTATTAAAACTGTCAAATCCCAGAGGATCCAACCAAATTCATTAGAAAAATAGTAATTGAACTTGAGGTAGACAACAAGACCATTAGAAATGCAGTAAAATATGATTTGAAGTTGAAATCTTACACAAGAACACCAAGAAGAAAAAGAGATCGCAAAGGTGCAATAAAACTATTACATGGTTCAAGAAAAGTCCATTGAAACGATCTTTTTAAATGAAAAGATCTTTACTGTCGATGCTGTTCTGAACCACAAAAATGACAGATATATCCCCAAAATCGCCAGCTGAGGTTAAAGGTACATTCAGAACAAAACATCCTGCTATTGCTGTTGTGGCTTCGAATGGAACGAAAATGCTTATACAATTCTACAAAGCTGATGAAAAGGCCAATGTTAATACTACAAGACTCTGAGATACCAAGTATTGCCATGGCTTAAAGCAAACTACCCAATGGTAATTATGTATGGATACAGGATGGTACTCCAGCCCACACAACTAGAAAAATACAACTTTCAACAAATTCAACTTCAGCAGCCTAGCCCAGCCCTCTGGATTATGTTATTTGGAGCGTTTTAGAACATGCTATTAATAGAACATCACACAGCAATGTTGACTCTCTTAAAGATACTGTTAAAGAAGATTGGGAGAAGTTGTCTCCTGAATAGTTGAGGAACACTTGTATAAGTTTCAGGAAGCGTGTGAAGGCAGTTATTGAGAAAGAAGGAGGACACATGGAATAAAAACATTTTCTATTACGTAAATTGTCTTGTGGCAAATAAATTCTCATGACTTTCAATAAACTAATTGGTCAACAATATTGTAAATTTTGCTTCCCCACCCTGTATATATATATATATATATATATATATATATATATATATATATATATATATATGCAGCAATCATTTCTTTATACAGAAAATAGCAAACCATTAACAAGATTTGGCAAAGAACTATTTCTGTATGGATTTTGATACCTATTCTGTAATAACATTAAATCTGGTGGAATCACAAGGAATTGTTTGTTCAAAGATCTGCTGCTGTTTTGGGGTTTTTACAAGAAGAGTTCTATGAAATGTATTGATCATTTATTAGCTTGAATCTACCATGACTCGAAACGCCAATTTAATCAACATGCCCACAAAGGCGTTTCTTCTTTATTTGTATTGGCCCTATTTTGATTGTTTCTGTACAAACAGACTTCAGCTCTGGTCTATTTTATTCTTAGTTTTTTTCGGGGTTTTTTGCTATCATGCTTGTACATTAGCTTTTATAGTTTAATAAAGTGAATGTGTTTGTAGAGTAAATATAAATATTTATAAACTGAAGGGAGATAACTCTTTCAGTATTAGGATTTACAGATAGAACATTAAGAGTAAACAAAAACTTGAACCAAGATCGAGAGCTAAAAAGGAACCACCCCTGGAAGTATCTATTATCATACTTAAACTGAGATAATCAATTTTTGTTTCCGTAAGCCTTTTTTCGCATATATTTGAATCACACAAAATACATGCTTAAATATTCCTCAGGTTTGAGATTGAGTTATGTTTGGAAAAACAACCTACCAATTTAATTGTGTTAATTAGCCGTAATTTGACATTTGCTTACTAAGTCACCCATCTCTTACTTACTTTCTATCACTCTGACTTCCTCTCATTGCATGTAGTTTGACTTTCGCTTTTATTCTATACGTCTATACCTCTCAATCTCTCTCTCTCTCTCTCTCTCTCCCTCTCTCTCTCTTTGTGTTTATTAACAGTCGAAGATAATAAAGAAAAGACAGAATGAAAGCAGTCAAAGTATTTAACCCGTCGTTGGAGAGAAAAAGAGAGAAAAATCTAAGTGTAGTATCTGTTCCGATGGATACTGCACCCCATAGACTGGTATTGTCTTGGCCTTCGGGGCTTGATTTACGCCTGTCTATGGGACTGGTCCTGTGCAGTTCTAGGAGGTCTACCCTCCCAGGCTTTGCCTCCCCTCTTTGGGGAGGAGTAAGTTTATTGCTTACTGCTTGAAACGCCCCTACCGGGGAATGACGACGGGGCTGCCCAGGCAATTTTTTATGGCCAGAGTGCTCACCTTCTTCGGGCGCTGGTTTATCAAATCCCACTTTCCCGACCTTGTGTCACATCTTACCGCTGTGGGAGGTAGATAAATAACTATATATATATATATATATATATGTATGTATATAAAATAAAATATAGTAACACGAAATTACATAATCATCGATGTTACACGAAATAAAATATTATATTTTATTTTATTCTTGCTCTGTTTATTACTTTGAGCTCTCATACCCAGATTTCCTCCTGGAATTTATTTAATTATAACACAATATATATATTTTTTTTTTTATATGAAGGCCAAGACATTACCAGTATGGGGTGTAGTATCCATCGGAACAGATACTACACTTTGATCTTTGCCAAATATTGGTACTATTTCAAATACGCTATATATAGACATTCAAATATCTGTCTAATTTGCATAACTTTTTTTTTATATAACCATCGATAATTAATTAATGTTTGCTGTTATTCATTTATGATTATATTATTTTATTTTCCCTGTGTATCTACAATAGTTTTGTGTAAATTAACAGTTATTAATGTAAGTATTATTTACTCCTCTCCAGGAGTTAGGCACAAAGCCAGTTTTATCCTACTCCCACAAGTAAGATGTGACCCAAGGTCGGGTCGGAAAGTGGGGGTTGAAAAGCCAGCGCTCGAGAGGTTAATGTAAGTAATTTAATTTAAAAAATGAATAAATTACGAAAAAACATTCAAGGGAGATGTAGTTTGCTTGAAGCATTGCATGTAGTGTGTGTAGAGAGGAGTATTAGAAGGCTATCACAATGCAAGAAATGAAAATATGTCGGTGTTGAGAAAGAAGACAAAAACAAGTGTTTCTTTTTTCTTTTATATTTTTATATAGTTACATAGTTATATATTACTATATAAAAAATCGCTTTTTACTCGCTTCGTATGCAATGTTATTTATTGTGGGTTGCTAGATTTTAATAAAGATAGCTTCAAGAATTTTTAATTTTTGTAAATTAGTTTCAGAGACTATTAGTCACTTTTAACAGTGGCAATCTATTTTTGTTCTAAACTTAAATTCCATCACGTTTCGGAAAATTTCGATGCAGTTACGTTTGCAAATCCTTCAATAAAAAAAATATATATAATTTATTGAATAAATGCTGAAAATTTCATTAAAATTTGATAATGCTCTGGTATTGGGTGATTTAAATAAATCGATTTGTACCTCAGTCTACGAACGCTGCAAGGTATTAGCAAATCGACCTATCAACACATTATTTATTACATGGTCGGAGCAAGTGTCATCCATCTTTTAGTAACTGAGTTTTCAGGATATTAGGCACACGGTCGCATGTGATTTTGAGAAGCGAGCACACTGTGGCCTACAAAAAATGCCTGAGTAGCCCCATCGGCATTCCCCGGTATGGGAGCCTCAAGCGATCAGCAATAAATTAACTCCCTCTCAGAGAGAAGGTAAAGCCTGGGATAATGGACCTCCTAGAACTGAACAGAACCATACCTCAGCCCAACAGCAACAAAGCCACTGTCAAACTGATTTGTATCAACATTCTATGATACAACATTTTTCAAACAAATCTTGTTTTGATGCACAAATATTGCCGCATGAACACACAAATACCAGAATGTGTGTGCTATTATACAATACTAGCATTAGTTGTACTCATAATTTGCATACTTTGAATATTCTTTGCCGTGGCGCTATTTGTCATAAACTTCTTTTTTTTTCATTTTAGATTAAATTAGCTGTCAGTATGTCTTTCCAGACAGTGAAAAGTGTTAGTGATAGTGGTGTTTAGAAAACTACCAGAATATTGAATTTAAAAAAGTCTTACTATATTTAAAAATGTTTATTTAGTATAGCTAAATAAAGCTTCATTCATCATTTTATAGACAGGTACACTCAGAACTAACGCAATTCAAAATGTTCACTCCTGACGAGTTACTCATCTAGAAACCAGCTGTTCATGCCTCAATGCACCAAAGTTAAATGTTTTACTTCCTCTGAGACATCCGACTTTTCTACCAGCCAAGTCTTGCTCAAAAATCAAATGTTACATTTCTTCTAATATAAGACATCCGATTTTTCAACCAGCCCAGTCTTCCCCAAAAGTCAAATGTTACACTTCCTCTAATATAAGACATCCGATTTTTCAACCAGCCCAGTCTTGCCCAAAAGTCAAATGTTACACTTCCTCTAATATAAGACATCCGATTTTTCAACCAGCCCAGTCTTCCCCAAAAGTCAAATGTTACACTTCCTCTAATATAATACATCCGATTTTTCAACCAGCCCAGTCTTGCCCAAAAGTCAAATGTTACACTTCCTCTAATATAAGACATCCGATTTTTCAACCAGCCCAGTCTTGCCCAAAAGTCAAATGTTACACTTCCTCTAATATAAGACATCCGATTTTTCAACCAGCCCAGTCTTGCCCAAAAGTCAAATGTTACACTTCCTCTAATATAAGACATCCGATTTTTCAACCAGCCCAGTCTTGCCCAAAAGTCAAATGTTACACTTCCTCTAATATAAGACATCCGATTTTTCAACCAGCCCAGTCTTGCCCAAAAGTCAAATGTTACACTTCCTCTAATATAAGACATCCGATTTTTCAACCAGCCCAGTCTTCCCCAAAAGTCAAATGTTACACTTCCTCTAATATAAGACATCCGATTTTTCAACCAGCCCAGTCTTGCCCAAAAGTCAAATGTTACACTTCCTCTAATATAAGACATCCGTTTTTTCAACCAGCCCAGTCTTCCCCAAAAGTCAAATGTTACACTTCCTCTAAGACATTCCTTTTTTCTACTAGCTTAGTCTTTCCCAAAAGTTAAATGTTTTACTTCCTCTAAGACAACCAACTTTACTACCAGCTCAGTCCTGCATAAAAGTAAAATGCTTCACTTCCTCTAAGGAATCCGACTGTCCATCAACCAGGTCAGTCTAGCCCAAAAGCCAAATGTTTCACTTCCTCTAAGACATTCGACTTTTCAACCAGCCCAGTCTTGCCCAAAAGTCAAATGTTACACTTCCTCTAAGACATCCGATTTTTCAACCAGCCCAGTCTTGCCCAAAAGTCAAATGTTACACTTCCTCTAATATAAGACATTCGATTTTTCAATCAGCCCAGTCTTGCCCAAAAGTCAAATGTTACATTTCTTCTAATATAAGACATCCGACTGTTCAACCAGCCCAGTCTTGCCCAAAAGTCAAATGTTACACTTCCTCTAAGACATCCGACTTTTCAACCAGCCCAGTCTTGCCCAAAAGTCAAATGTTACACTACCTCTAATATAAGACATCCGATTTTTCAACCAGCCCAGTCTTGCCCAAAAGTCAAATGTTACATTTCTTCTAATATAAGACATCCGATTTTTCAATCAGCCCAGTCTTGCCCAAAAGTCAAATGTTACATTTCTTCTAATATAAGACATCCGATTTTTCAATCAGCCCAGTCTTGCCCAAAAGTCAAATGTTACATTTCTTCTAATATAAGACATCCGACTTTTCAACCAACCCAGTCTTGCACAAAAGTCAAATTTTACACTTCCTCTAAGACATCCGACTTTTCATCAACCAGCATAGTCTTACCTAAAAGTGAAATGAAAAAAGTAATATAAAAATCTAATAATCTCTTGTCTCAACAACAACTATCAACCACAAAGATAAAGTGTACCATTTGTCTGTATTACTGCATTTTTCTTTAATAATAGTTATCTTTTATTCCTTTCTATAAAAAAGTGTATCTCTTAGGTAATCTAAGTTAATTCCTATTTCAGTCAAGCAGATTCATTGGATTTATATTAATTTCACTACAAAAAAGTATTTTGACTAATGAACATTTTGGTTCGAGAAAAAAATGAAATTCATGACCACTATAATACATTTGTCTGTTTATAGTCTCCCGGTGGGACACCATATCATTCATTAAGGGTAGGGGAATTATAAGAATTAAAGTTTTCAAATTTAACAACATCTAAATGAATAAATGCGAAAGTTTTTTTTATACATCACTTTTATATTACCATCAAAACAGGATGAAGTTATCTAAATCAATAATACATTAGTATTATTTACCTCCTCTTCAGGAGGTTAGGCACAAGGCCATTTTTATCTTATTCCCACAAGGTAAGATGTGACACAATGTCGGGTCAGGAAAGTGGTGCTTGAAAAGCCAGCGCCTGAGAAGGTGAGCACTCTGGCCGTTAAAAATTGCCTGGGCAGCCCAGTCGGCATTCCCCTTACACAAAGCCTGGGAGAGTGGACCTCCTAGAACTGCGTAAATCAAGCTCCGAAGGCCAAGACATTACCAGTATGGGGTGTAGTATCCATCGGAACAGATACTACACTTTGATCTTTGCCAAATATTGGTACTCTTTCAAATACGCTATATATCGTACTAAATAAACACATATAGACATTCAAATATCTGTCTAATTTGCATAACTTTTTTTTTATATAACCATCGATAATTAATTAATGTTTGCTGTTATTCATTTATGATTATATTATTTTATTTTCCCTGTGTATCTACAATAGTTTTGTGTAAATTAACAGTTATTAATGTAAGTAATTTAATTTTAAAAATGAATAAATTACGAAAAAACATTCAAGGGAGATAATTTAGATGAAGTTAAGATGAGTTCACAGAAAAGGAGAGATGATTGGTCTCTCTCTCTCTCTCTCTCTCTCTCTCTCTCTCTCTCTCTCTCTCTCAAAAGAGGGGTGACTCCTTTAAAAGTAAAAAAAAAAAAAAAATTGGCATCTCTCTTCTCTCTCACCCTCCCCTTTTCTAGCGACGGTAGATTTTTTTTTTATTGTTTTTGAAGTACATGATTTATATACGAAATAAAAGAGCAAAAATATATAAATATAAAGTCTGAAATAAAATCGTTTTTTACTTAAAATACAAACCAATAAAATTGGACTTTCTGTTTAAATTGTAAGCTTTTTTTTTATGTAAAGTTTTCTTTCACTTCTTAATAAATTTCTCGCCCTCTCCCCAATATAAAATAAATAAAATAACAGGCGTGCTAACTTTTTTAATTAACCCCTACTCTTTGAGAAAAGGGCATTTTTCCTTTCATTTGGCGTTAATTCCTATTTCAGTCACGTAAATTATTTAAAGTGAAATAAGTTCGGCATTACTTATAAATGAACTTATATTTTTTTACTTGAGCCATGTTTTAGTAAAAAAAAACAAAAAACAAAAAACAAAAGTAAACATTAGAAACCTTAAGTTGTATCAATTTTCATCGTACACGTGAAACGCCACAATAAAAATTAGATCGGAAAAATAGTCTATATCTAAACAAGCCAAGTAAGAGGCTAGCTAAGGAAGAACGATTACGCACGATTATAAACATGTATTTTTAATTTTTAAAAATATGAAAAGAAGTTATCGTTCTTCTTTAGCTTGCATACTTCTCTTTGTTTATAAAGATGGCGACTATATTTTACATTTCGGCATTTTACGTGTACAATAAAACTTGCCATACCATACTCGCAGGCTTATCCTTTTATGGGGTGATACTCCCAGGTATTACCTCCTCTATCTTAAAGGAGGTATTTCCGATCAAGCATAATCACATCCTTTTTTTGTGTGTGCGTAGGGGAGGGGGATATTCCGATACTTTACCTTCTCCTTTGAGGGTTTGTGAAGTATATTTTCGTTCCTCATAATACATTCCTCCCGAGCATTATCTTCTTTTTTTTAAGGGGGCGGGGCAGTATAGTATATGTTTGTTCCTCACAATATAATCGTCCCAGAATGACTTTCTCCCTGTTTTAGGGGGTCGAGGTAGTTTCATGATACCATCCTCCCAAGCATTAACTCCTCTTTTTCTTTTTCTTTTTTTTTTGGGGGGGGGGTAATGTTCGTTCGTCATGATATAATCCTCTTAGTCATTACCTCTTCTTGTAGGGGGTCAATGTATGCAGTTTGTTCATTATGATATCATGCTCCCGACATAGCAAAAATATGCGACCGGAGGGAGCATATATTTGCTAGTAAGGAATAAAACAACAATATATTTGTTATTTTGTACAGTGTGCTTCAAAATATTAGAGGATTCTTGATAACCCTATTTTTATATCCTTTTTTGTTTTTAAAATAAAATATTCAATATTTATTAAAACCAGAATAAGTTAAACAAACAACAATAAACAGAAAAAAAGGAAGAAGTAAACTGCAAGGATGATTTTGATATGACCAGAAAGTCACAATTAATGAAACAAAGCTATTTGTATTATAGTGAAAGCTCCTTGGCCTTTTAGCTAAGAGCAAAGTGTAGTATATGTTCTAATACTACACTTCATCTTTTTTGTCCTCGGCTCCTATTTACTTGCTTCCCCACGAGGGAAGATTTCAGTGATTGAGAAATCCTTCTAGACTGAGGCATTTTTTTTTAATTTTTGTTTCAATCCAGAATTCCCTTCTTTGGGAAGCTAGATCTTCTCCATATTAAAAACCGACCTTGGGGAGGCAAGTAAATAGGGACACTCATACGTTTTTTGTTTTTTTTGCTACTGTTTAAAGAGACTCTCTCTCTCTCTCTCTCTCTCTCTCTCTCTCTCTCTCTCTCTCTCTCTCTCTCTCAGCAAATTCTAACCCTTAAATGCTTTATTTTTTATATTGGTTTGACATCGAAGATACTGATTACCTATTTAGCGGGTGTGCTGATATTTTGTTGGAATGTGTCATATTTGAAACAAAAAGCATATCAGGTGACAAAAAAAATGAAATTAATGAGTTTCCCTGAGCAATACTGAAATCATCTCCAGTAAGTTTGGAGCCTTCCCAACATGCTTAAAGCCCAACCCTGTGTCTGAAAGTTTTGACTAGCCGGTTTTTTGATCAAATAAAATAAGAGTTGTCTCCCATTTCTGTACAAAGAAACGTTCGGCCATGGCGATAATTATTGGCCCGTATTATCGACAAATGGCGATTCTGCTGACATCCTTCACTGTCAATATGATTTAAGATAAAGCCGCTGAAATGAAGCAAGATCAGTGTGGTTGTCAGCTTTATGTTCGTTTTTTTATTTTTTTTTATTTTGCCTTTTGGTGGATGGGGTAATGGGGTCAGGCAATGGCCTGACTGAAACAGATAGAGCAGATAAAGAAATAATTCATTTGTTTTTATTTTCTTGTCTTTCTTGTTCGTTTAATATGTTATTTTATTAGACCTTTGGCAGCTTTTCGTATCCTTTTTTATTTTTCATTTTATTTAAAAGATAAATAAAAAAGATATATACATGAATGATATGCTTTTTTATCTCACACTCTGAACATTTTCATCAGCCTCGTGTCGGTACAAACCAAGCAGATAACGAATAGATCCATTATTATGATCAATGATTTTTTTATGGAAATGATACGAAACACCCCGACTTCCAAATTACTACGCATACACAATACAATGCTCTTCGACGTGAGTCATTATGTAATGAATAAAAACAAAAGCCAAAACATATGGCATACATACAACGAGCAAATATATGCGCCCTACGGGTTAAAATATTTAATCTGCTTAGATAAATATTTCAAAATCTACGATCCTCCAATTGACTATTTACTAGTCTGTCCCAAAACGGCGCCAACTTCAGCCGAACTGCTTGGTCAGGGATAACAGAAAAGATGGTTTCAGCAACTCTCTGGAGGCCTACTTATGTTATGTTACTAGACATTCTGTACCAATGATGACGGAAATTTTGGGGTCGTTACCAAATTCGTCTTTGTTAACATGAATACAAAGAGTGGGAATCAACATTTTGGGTCGTTACTAAAATTCGTCTTTTGTTACCATGAATACAAAAAGTGGGAATCAACAAAGAGACAAAAAAGGAGCAAATAAAGAAACAGACCCAGAAATGTAACTCAATACAGTTTATTAATAAGACAAAAAAATAGCTAGTTCCTGCTTTTGATTCCCAAAGCAAGGTTAACCACGTTAACCTAAAGTAGCAATAAAAAATATAATAAAATTAAAAATAGCTCAACAAATTTAGAATTAGATTGAGCTAAGGAAAACATGCATAAAAAAAATTGCTTAATCCAAGTTTAATTCTGTAAGTATAATTTATAATTTTATTTATTACCTCGTCTAGCTGACATACCATTAGCAATTCTGTGAGATGTGTGGTTTCAGCAAGATTGAAGTTCCATCACATTTTGTGAACGGTTTAATTGGATAACACCTTTCCAGGAAAATGGATTGGACGGCGAAGGCCGATTGTGGCCACCAAAAATTGTGGATTTAAGTCCTTTGCTTTTTTACTTATAGAGGCATCTTAAATCAATGGGTTATGCTAGCAAGCCAAGAACTTTACAAACACTAGAAGATAAAACTCTATTAAATTTTTTTAATAAAATGTTTAAAATACATAAGAAATTAAAACTCTATGCTCGAAAATGTGCAGCGATCATGTGTCTCCCGAGTAAGAAACTGTTTTAAAGAAGGTGGATATCAATTTGAACATTTACTGGAAATTGTAAATTTCTATGCAGTAAATTGTTTATGGGTTCAGACTTTTGCACCACGCTCATAAACTAAAGATAAACATTATTTGCTGTATTTCCTCACAATAATGATGTAGCCCCTTTGATCAAAATGAAATATACTTATCCAAATACCATGGTTAATGCAGTTTCAGAATATATATGGTTATTGAGGTCTATCTCCAAAATCCTAAGAGGAGTTTGTGAACAAACCAAAAAAATAGACGGAAATTGCAACTTGATATACAGAGATTTGTGCTGTAAATCAAAAATGGTCATTATTCGTTAGAGGAGCCACTGATATAGAAAAGAATCGATAAACAAGTTTTTAATAGCAATAACAAATTTACACTTTTCAATGTTTCCCATATCGGAGTTGCCGACTGCGATACTTGAAGGGAGAACAGCGTATTACATCTTCTCCATCACCATCAACAATGAAAAGTGACATGAGTGACAAACCACATAAGGGTCTTCCAAACATCTTCTTGAATCAATAACAGTACAATAAAGATGATTTACGAAGCCGATGCCAAGAACATATAATGGAAGGTGAAATCGAGGAATCTAAGAATTAAAATGGTCAGTGGAAGAAGAAGAAGAAGAAGAAGAAGAAGAAGAAGAAGAAGAAGAAGAAGAAGAAGAAGTAGGTACCCATTGACTTGGATTAATCCTCCTTCCAGTCATCGGTTTTTCGGACAGAATTGCTCAAAGCTGCGCCGGCCATCAAAACCATGAAGCAAAACTATACAAGACAGAAAAAATAGACTTCGTTCCTGACCAACAGTATTTGCTCGCAAACGTCTTGTTATCATTCAATGGATATGTGATATGTATTTTGTTAATGTATATGAAGTGAATGTGCTTTGACATGGTGACGGAGGTTACACGGGGAGGGTGTGTCGTGCAGACGGTTCATCCATCGTTACTTGAGCGATGTTGAAGTGCAGTACATTTCGAACGGGTTAATTTTTGACAGTGGACATTTTATAGCTCGGCTTCAGAAACAACGTAACCTTGAGTAGTTGTAGCATGCAAAAAGATGGCTTCATTTTCTATGGCGGGTTTTTAAACGGCAAGGTAAGTCGCCGATCTTTATCAGGAGCTCATCTGGTGTATATAAAGTAACAAAAAAAACAGCTCTTACATTTGTAACAATAAAAATATAACATGAAACCGATTTCAAATTTAGTATGAATCTTTGTAACAGTGTAATGGGGGAGGGGTGTTCTTCGATCCCATGGTTATCCAGATGGCGGCAGCATATCATATAGGCAGCTTTAGTGTCGTTGGTAGACAACATGCAGCAATAATTCATTTTCTCTTCTCTCATTTTTTCTTCTTTCTTTTACTAACAACTCTTGTAAATGAAAACCAAAAACAAAAAATAGCACAAATTCATTTCGGTTTTAACAATCTCTTTTAAGTTTTATTTGTTCTTGACGGTATACATGTATACACATGTAATACCACTGACTCACTCCCCGTGGGAGGTTGGAGCAGCTATCCAAAAACCCAACCGCTAACTCTGCTGATTCAGTGAAAAGAGAGAAAGATCTTATCTGCTCATTTGCCACATCACACTAGTGGCTTTCTGTCTGTGATGTAACTGCTAGGACACGTTTCCCTCACTCGACTTCTAATTCCGCTTTACTTAATTTGAATCTTTCATGCAATTTCCCATTCTAAAATTATATTTCTGCACCTGCAACCTTTATTGGTGAAATTTATTACACCTTTATTGCTGAAATTTTCTGAAAAGATTAGCAGATGACGTTAAAAGAAAAATTAGTTATATTTTTTTACGACTGACCAGACAAACTATAAAATAAAAAGGAAGAAGTAATATCCAGGGGCGGCACCAAAATAAATATATTCTAAAACGTAACAACAATTTTAATGATTAAAAACAAAAAGAAATGAGCACTCTTCATTGCCATCGTGACTTGTAACCTTTTACTTGACGCCACGGGGACACATGTTTAAAGTTTTCGTCCTAATTGGAGTTTTACTTTTATAAAGGAGAAACAAATATTGTAATTATGTTAAGAAGTTGGGAATAATTGGAAACCTGCTTGTACGATAACTTCTCCGGAATGAGGATATAAGGCAGGTGTAGTTTCTTCATCTTTTATTCATCATCCCTAAAGATGATGGAAGCAGGCTTCCTAAGGAATCAATACAAATAGGACATGTATTACTCATTCATTCATACATACATGGACATATTACAACAGATTACAGCGATTGTCCCTAACATACATCAATGGTCATATTGATGCCTACCTACTTATCAAAATTAGATATTACACTATGTATTGTAAAATGAACAACTTAATAAACTTTCTAATTATAATTGATATTTCTTTCTATATATATTAAGGAAGGTAATTCAGTATATATTCAAGCGAATGCAAATAGCAACTGACTGTAGTATTAGTATTGTTTGCAATGTAAAGATGTTTAAATATGTATGCGTAATTTGTAGTGGCAAAATATCTTTGTTAATGCTTCCAAGCAACAACATAGCATCAGTAGCAGCTAATTTGAAGTATAAGTATTGTTTGTAAACAAGAAGAACCGCTTTTTCTCGACTGACTCTAATTATAAAAGTATTAAAGTATGTCGTCATTTTTAATGGCATGTGTACACTAGTAGTACTACTGTTATCTATATAATAATACGCTGAGGCATTTCGTGTCTGCATGTACGTTATCACCTTTCATACACATTTTTAAGAAAATGAGATCGCCCGATCAGCAAAGATGTTGATTGGTGATTAATCTAATGTTGTTAAGTTTAAAAACTTCCGACTTTACCTATTTTAAAATGAATTGTTCCAAAATCGAATGCTGTCACCCGTCGCCTAAAATGGTATAATTTTAAATAAAAGCATTTCAAAAAGTGACATTCGTTTTATTGATTTGAAGAATATTTTGCTGGCAGAGAATATTTATTGCTTAAAAAGAAATTAAATTGCTACAAATTTTAAATAAATAAATAAAGAAGAGACATTTACGTTTAATTTATTTAAAAAAATATTTAGCTGACAATGACAATCATTTTTACAGAAGAAGATAGTCATTTTCTTTTCTTAATAGTATCGACCCTGACAGACATTTATTATTTCAAAAGGAATATTATTATTGACAGTAAATTATACAGATTGATGTAGAAAACACTGGAATTTCCACGGGGTTCCACTAGTTATTATTACTATGATGTCCCAAAATTGAATATGAAATTAATTGTTGGTCATCCAATTAAAACATTTTTATAGGAATCTATTTTAATCAACATACATATTACCTATGTTAAGTTAGACAAGCTCGATGAAGTGATGGTTGCCATCAAATTGTTCATAGCAAAAACTCGTCTCTCTACATAGCATCTAGAGACTTTCCTCTCTCCCTCCGTGCAAGGTCTTCCTACCTATAAAACACATTACTGCGAGTCTGCTTCCATGCAGGCTACAACTTGGTTGTCTTCAAATCCAATGTCAACAACTATTTGTCATAAATCGCCCAGTTCATACCGTTGATCAATCTTAGAACTTCCATAGTATTCCTCATCTTTCGGCTGACAATCATTCCATCTTATTAACCCTAATCCTCGAGTGGATCTTGGCCTTGATAAGTGATGACCCAACACTTAATAAAGAGTTTTTTGAAAGTGTTTTAATCCAAAATTATTTTGATACAAAGTGCCTTAATTCTTTCAGGTCATGGATTTCTTTTTTAATATCATAGTTGGATAGATATTCTATATCTGAATCTGAATTTAATCTGTCATCGACGGCCAGTGTCTAATCAGTGCAAATCACAACGAACGGCCCAGAACTTTGTGTTATGTGAGTTGTATTTGCAGATTGATAGCTCGGCTTGCAAAGTCATCAGGACCACGTTTTAATTACAGCACGTGCTATTCCCAAATGCTCACCCTATGGTAACAACATAGAAGAAGTCGAAAAAGACACCTGACAGAATACTCTATTCTAATCTCCAGATTAGATATGTTTAATTTTGCTTTTGGTGGTGCTGTAAGAACATGTCTCGAGGTCTACATAAAAGTAGACTGCATCTGTTCTCAACTGAGGAATAGAAGAAAGTATACAATCAGCTAATTGTATAGTCTACATTAAGGATAATAATAGTACTCAAGCTATTGATGATGGCGGGTTTATACCTTTCCCAACAGTATTAGTGCATAAATGACCACAATAGATCCACATGGATTCAGATCCAGCAGAAACAATTTCTTAGTTGACGCCGGTATACATTATACCAATCGCTCACTCCTGCCAACATAATTGGCATCAGTAGCATGGATGCTGCAAACATAGCGATCATCAGAGATATCATACAGAGTTACTCCCTCCCCCGCCTTCACACACAAAATATGCAAGCACTGGGATAGTTAATAAAAAAAAGTCATATCCAGGTATGCTTATCATTTAATAGTTAGACATTCATGAACGGATATCATACAGAGTGACCCCCCCCCCCCACACACACACACAAAATAAAAACCATGGAATCTATTAGGTATGGTAATCATTATGGTCAGATTGCATCAAGGGTTGTGAATTTTATTAACGATTCCATGAGTGGCATTTTTGGAGTGTCACGCCTCGTATTCGTGACTAAAGATATTTTATATTTTTGGCCCTTTTTGTAACTCCGTCAGTCGAGCTAACGATGTTTTGCTGACTAAAGTAGTTGTCTGTTGGACAGGAATTAATAAATAAAAACACGAAACACAATGCACAGCGAAGGAAACAGAAACGTTTTAGAAATTGGTCCTCGAAATAGTCGTATCACTGTTTAAACGAGATGTGATGCGATGTGTGTCAACATGAAATGAGAAAAAAGTTCTTTGGCCAATGTGTGAATATGTATGGAGAGATGAGAGAGGTTTCTTTAATTAACTCGGGGGTATCTTGAGATTCCACTGGTCCTTATTAATTCCACGTTGGCAGATGGAAACGGATGATGTCGTCTCCAAATCTTGTTATCAAGCAAGTCCAAGTTTCCTAAGAGAGGTTTCTCGACCGAGGCGAACACTTCAAAATATTTTCTCTAACTGACTTCTTATTAAAAGTCTTTAAAAAAAAATCCCGCACGTGGTTGACCTGGGAATTAGCATTTTTTTTTTTTAAATATAAAAACTTGTTTTCTTCTGTTGTTTTATGATATCCATTTTTCGGGCCGCTCCTGTGATTGAAGGGTTAAAGCCTACATCCGGTATCAACTACGCAAAGGAGAGAGGTGAAAGAATGGGCGAAGCACGCCGTGTTCTCTGTTCATTCGCGGCCGTACGACTTCCTCTTCTCTTATTAGTCGTGTCATGGGCTAGGTTCGTTTAAGTACGCCTTCCTTCTCTCCTAGTAGTCGGGGTGAGGGCGCCACATCATACGATCTAAATCGTAACAGGAGGTTCACTTTCTAAGCAATGTCACGTAAGACTCTTTTGTCAGAATTCGTTTTTCAAACATGCAAAAAAATACACTCACTTTTATTTATATACCTGGCGGCAAATGAAAAGCTATGTTGGAGTGCTGTGCTCTCAGTGTGCTTCTAGTTGAATTCTACTACTTTTATCATCATTAGACAATGTGGCATTCTTCCATTGTTTCTTCCTCCTGGTTTTAAATGGCTTCATAATGAAGAATCTTAATCCCTGTTGTTGCTTAAAACCGGATTTAGACTATCTAGATCTTGTAACGCCATTACATTGAATTCCGCATGTAAGAGTTTGACATGTTTATCTTCTGTTTGTGTCAGCAGAGGATTTTGCAGCATCTGGCAAACTGAAGAGAAAGTTGGCTTCTTAAATGGCGTAAAAGTCCGGTTCTTTGATTAAGTCTCTAAATAGCTGTTGTAGTGTTTAGCACTGTGGCAACACACTTGCGTTCTCAATAGGTAACAAAAAAGAGCTTTTCATAGAATTAAGTCTCTATCTATATAAAGTGATGGCAAAAGAAAATATGCCATCCATGAGAATGGTTAATAAAATTCATAATCCTTTCTAAAATCGAACCATATTTGGTACAAGTAAACTTCCGTCTATGTTTGGTTTTGTTTGGTTGTTTTGTTATATCAACCCTTTTTGGGTTATTTAATGCCGAGTACGGTCATTTTGGTAAAAGTTTTTTATGCTTTAAGTTTTATATATCTCCAAATATTTATTCATGGTTTGGTTGTTTTGTAGAAGAAAAGTGTTGTTTATGTGTTTGACGTTGTAGAACATGATTGAGTTTTGCAAAGGGTTAACAAAAAAAACAATGACGTCAATGTTTGTTGCATTTTTGATCAGGAAGCCAATATCTTCAGACAGCCTGATCTGGTCATCAGTCTATGCTTGACTTGTCCACAAAGTTGCAGTTTCTTTTAATTGCTGTTTAATGATAAGCACACTAGATACAACGTGAAAAATTGTCAATAATTCTGACAAACTTCTCTCTTGGCACTGTCCTGATTTTGGTTGTGACGGCACTTCTTTAGTTCAAGAATAGTCTGGGGATTATTTTGATAGACATTATCTTTGAGATAACCCCACAGATAAAAGAAAATCTAAAGTGTTAAGGTTCGGTGAATGTGAAGTCCATTCGGGATCACACCTTCTACTGATGATACAATTACCAAAGTGTTCCCTATCATTGAACAGCGATATAACAAAGACTGTTGGACATTCATGACTGCAACTTGTTGGGCAAGTCAGGCATGGCCCGAAGTTTATTTGTTATACTATGTTATTTGCAATAGACTAACGTACTTTGCTACAATTTATTGAAAAAAAATATACTTAATCCGGTCCGGCAATTTTCTAATATGTAGAAACTCTTAAATAGTCACCTTAAAAGAAAAAGCAGGTAAGTGAGATAACTCTTATTCTTTTATCACTGTTTGCTTACTTTTAAAATTATTTTTTTAATATTTACAACTTGCTTCATTCTTATTGAATAAAAACCAACTTTTAGCTTTCTTAATTTTAAAATGCAAAACGTACATTTTTGATAATGAAAATATTACACATATTTTCATTATAAAATTTCATTATGCACATTTTACAGATATTGGGGGGGGGCATCTTTGATGGTATAGGGAACTTCAAAGCAAAATTTACAAAGAAAGAAATGGGTTACAAAACATGTATCTTAGATCAACTGAAAAAAATCTTTTTTATACTAGCAGTGAGGATCCACCTTACTTTTAAATATCAATCGTCACTGTGCGCAAAAAGTTAACTTTTTGTCAGAGGATTTTTTAAGCAAGTTTATGATGAAAAAAGCTGTCCTATATAAGTTTGCCTTTTCAGTTTTTGGAAAAGGAGCAATATTTTTGCGACAACGACCGACGACATGCAGATCTTATTCCCCCCGCAGTTGGCAATAAATAAATCAAGTTAAGACAGAGAATGAATATTTACTGGCCGTTTATTAAGTGGTTAGTCTTGTACTGTAAAACCCACTTTAGACGCTGTTGATATTGAGTGACTATCTGCTTCGGTTTTGGCTGTGTCTAGGAGGATGGAGGGGGAACTTTATTTTACAAAGAAACAAGATTTCCAGTACATTCTAATCTGTGTAATTCTAATCTGAGGTGCATGCCGGTTAATTTGAACCAAATTATTAGTTTTATTAAATAGGATTTTGAAACTTAAATTTATTCATTAGACTTTCTTTCTTTTTTTTAAAACTATTTTAAATAAATTATTAATTGATTTTGATTTTTTTAATTCTACAATTCTTCGTAGATGTCTGACCGGATAATGTTATTAATATTGATTATATAGAAATCACTTTAATGTCCAGAAGTGACTCACACTCACGGAAGAGACGTTGCTAATCTTTCTCTACTCTATCGTTATTTCCATGGAGGTGTTCAGCTAGCCTTCAATCTCTGGTTTCTTGCTACCATCACTGAAAAGAATGTTCCTTTCATTCTCCATGTGCCTAACATCAAACAAAATTTTCCATGAATAGAGTTTCTTTCCAGGTACGTCCTATCTATGGAACACATTACCACAGGATTGCTTCCATGCAGGCTACAACATGCCCGTCTTGAAATCTAATGTCAACAAATACTTGTCATAAACCGTCTTCATAAATAATAAAATGTTGCTCATTCTTTTCATCATTTTAAATCCCCTCATAATAATATTCATCGTTCAACTGACAATCCATCCATCGCATTAACCCTTATCGTCGAGTGGCATTTAGCTTTGATATGTGGGAACTCATTATTAAATAATAAAAAGAAAAATGCTCAGAATTCAAATGTTGTTATCTCCACATATACCTGCAGTGCTTCGAGTCATTTTGAATTTCTCTTTAAGCTGTATGGCGGCCAGGGGGAAATATTTAAGGGTTATGCAACTCTTACTTCACTATATATTTCTCATCACGCAGATACTGTTTCACAGGTTATCCATTGTATCTCGAAATAAAAGTGATGTTCTCTCTTCCATTTTCTCTTATTGATATCTAGATATGAAAAAGATGGACGGATGACCAATCCGTCTTATCTATCGTATCTGCCTACGCCGATCAACTATCGACTTATGAGAGCCCCTGTCCGTTTCCATTGCCATAAAACCGAGAGAGAAGTCGTTAGCTGAAGGCAAACTGTACTGTCCTTATAACTTATTCTTTCCTCTCTTTTTCTTTTCTTTTGTATCGTCTATAACCTTACCTAACTGATGTATTAACCGGCTGAAACGTCATGCTGAGTCTCATACGAGTCGAGTCGTCGCGCTGTAGCAGACATTGAGAAAGACAAGAACAGTATTTCTCTCTGTGTGACAATAGATAAAATAAACTGCCGCTTTCGTTTTTATTTTCTATTTTTTCGTTTTCTTGTTTGTTTTTGTTTTCGATTTCCACCAGCTAGGCATGGCCATCATTATCCATCGGTTATAATCGGTTTTAACGGCTGACAGTCTGTTGGCATGTAAATACCATCGTCTCCACCATCAAGATAAAAAATATCTACAGATGTCTTTGCAGAACAAAACAAAAACAATAGCAAGAAAACAATTAGATTAAATATAATAAACAAGTAAACTAATTCATATTAGTGTTGGGACGGTTAATTGGAATCGGAAAAATCTGAACATTTTTTAGTATTGGTATCGTAATCGGAAAAATTTGTGCCTAATTTCCCATACCCAAAACGATTCTTTTAATTTTTTTTGTATTTTTGTTTTTGTTTAAAACTTAATGATAAAATAATAAATATTTTTTGATTTTGAACTATCAGTAAAACTAAAATCTATAGCTTCCCCCGTATATTTTTTACGTTTGCAAAAATATATGCACATATTACATAGGTTTTTAAGGTAATCCGAAAAAAAACCCCCAAAAACCCAACTCTATGGCTAAATATTTAAAGATTTAAAAAAAATCGGAATCGGCAATTGTATCGGAATCGGGAATTTAGAAGAGAATCGGTAATTGTATCGGAATCGGGAAAAATATCGGAATCGTCTACATGAATACACATGTATAGTTTATACTGATTCTATTTAATCCATAGACATGACCTGGTCAGATCGGATGTGCCCATATTATGCCGTCTGAAACACTTTAAAATGTTCTAAAGAAAC
The DNA here is from genome assembly GCA_963556195.1 of Sepiola atlantica. Classification (NCBI taxonomy): domain Eukaryota; kingdom Metazoa; phylum Mollusca; class Cephalopoda; order Sepiida; family Sepiolidae; genus Sepiola; species Sepiola atlantica. The sequence goes on along the minus strand of OY744525.1, from coordinate 69,432,824 downwards.
TGAAATTTGGAGAATATTTATTTATTCATGTCTAATATCTTTCACAAAAATCGGAGATATCTGAATTTTCACAAAGGGCTCCCATCCCCCTTTTACTCCCTAATAAAAAAACTAAATTAAACTAAATAGAGTCGACATCTTGGCCCCTTATGTCTAGCAGCTGTGTTCCAAAGTTCATAATAATCTGTTAATTAGTTCATGAGTGGATCATGTACATACAAATATATAAACATATATACAGGGCGTAACGGAGCCCTCCAAAAAGGAGCGCGCTCCAGGAGCACGCTCCTTTTTGCTGGAGCGAAGGAGAAGAGGGCTCATTTTATATTCAGCGGGAGTGGAGTGAGAGCAACTCCATTTGGGACTAAAAGGCAGTGGTTTTATTGCTCCGCGCTCCTCGATCCAAAATTATTTGATTTTTTTTTCTTTTAAACATTAGTTTTTTATTCAGCAATAAAAAGGAAAAGAAAGTCTCAGAGTTTACTCTGAGTTATTTTCTAAAATTATATCTGGTAAATGTATATGAGACAGAGAGAGAGGGAGAGGGAGGGAGAGAGAAACAAAGAGAAAGAAGGAGAACATTTGCATTTCGCAGATTTTTACATCTATGTGTTAAATTTTTGATGGGACACTTTTCTTTAGGCAGAAGACAGACAATTTGGCACCAAATGTCTTTAAATGAGCCAGTGAATCTATAGATGTCTTTGAAGTTATTTTCTTACAGATTTTAACTTTTTTTTGTATTTATGACAAAAGTTTATTTGAAAATTTTATTTTCTTGGCTATGGCAGTGTCGGTTGAGGGAGAGGAGGTCAACATATTGCCACAGTTGACCGTCATGATCCTTTGCCTTTTTTTCTTCCATGATGGAGTGGTTGGCAGGTCTGTACTAAAAATGTACTGAAAGACCTGTGAGGTTAGGGTCGTCCCTTATTCAGCCAAACTCTGTTATTGGCGCCCTTTTTCTAGTCAGTACCAGCTCGTTCTTGGAGAAAGAACACGTCCCTTTTAGTGGGTTTTCTACCCCCCCTTATGTGAATTTTATTTTATTTTATGTGAATTTTATTAAGAGTAAACGGCTCTAAACATCAACGTTTTTTAATCTTCCTCTTTTAAGTACAGAGAAAGGGTATTTACAAAGGGTCGACAGCAAACTTACAGTTTGTGAAGATTTTGTTGGATCCGTCCTTAGCAGGACGAAGAAATTATCCTTTGAGAAGGAAATTTAAGAATCTGAGGAAGGAAGAGTTTGAAGAAAAACGATAGAAGCCGGGACAGATTTGAGAAAAGATTAAAGAGACATACAGAGTTGAAGATCCTTGTGGACCAGACTTCGCCAACCTGCTGCTATTAAGGTCCTGTATATATGAGTTTTATTTTTGTTTCATGCCCCCTCTTTTGACCCCTTTGTCAGATTTGTAAAAAAGACCTCTTGGACCATTTTTGTTACCTATTTTGTGAAAAATAATTAATTTTGTTACCTATTTTGTGAAAAATAATTAATTTTGTTTCCTTATCGTTGTGCCCAACGAATTATATTCTTTTGTGACATTTTATGTTTTAAGTTGTTTTTTTATTGGTGTTACCCAGGTTAACGTAGTTAACCTAGCTTTGGAACAAAAAAGCAGTTAGCCCCCTTTTTGTTAATAAAACCCTATTTACACACAACCGAACCTTTTACTTGCTCACTTTGCCCTTGTCATACTTTCCTTTATTTTATGTTACTAACCCCTTTTTGTTACCCTAAAGTTGAATTTTGCTAACGACCGCAAAATTTCGATATTTATTGCTGATTGAATAAATAAGCCAATTTTTCTTTGAATTCGTGTTTTTAAATAAAGAATTTTAGGTTCAATTATACTATAGGGGCCGTTGGATTTTCTCGCCCATTTCGCTCGGTATTCACCCAAATGTTCGATAAAATCGATTTTTGGAGTGAAATGGTACATTTTGTCCTGACAAAATATTCTAATTTATTTTTTAGCATATATCAAATTGAACTTTTATGCCACATTTTTACCCGTCGTCTTTTCGGCGACATTTTTTGTTATTCTTAAATTCACGATTAGTATTTTTTAACCTTTTCATGTTTGCTTTTAAATTTGTTAAATTCCGTTAAAACTTGCTTTTGTAAATAGAATGTTCAAAGTTTTTGTTTGTGTGTAATAAAAAGTTAAAGCAGTAAAAATATCTTTAGTCCAAGGAAAAATTATATTTAGTCCAAGGAAAAAAACAATAAAAACCAACATGGCCGCCAGCGATTAAAACCGGGAATTAAAGTTAGATTCTAAACACTTTAAAAAGTAAATGAGAATTTTATTTCAGGTCCAAAAATACAATTAAGACCAATCAGTTTCATCCTAAATTTGGGCGAATACCAAGCGAAATAAGCGAAAGAAAACAGCGCTCCCTATTCTACAATTAAACCAATGTTTAAACTTAATTAAATTAAAGAAAGTATCTTACATTTTAATTTTAAAAAGTAAATAATTAGACTTTCTGACTAATTTGTTGTTTTTTTAGAACCGATATCTTTCTTTATCTTAAAAAATCTATTATCTAATATTAAAATTGTAAACAGTTTGCTTTTGTTAGTGATTTCAAATATAGACGTTTCACCTTTTCTATCAATTTTTTAATTTTAATAAATATTTTTGCCCGACCAAGGGAAACTTGCTACAGTTAATTTTTTTTTGTTGTGGCGGGGGGGGGGGGGGGGAGGAATTTGACCCGATGTTTTTCAACTCCCAAGGTCTAGGCCAGATATTTTGTATGAAATTTTAAGACATTAAATGGATCTCTGAATTGTTTGACAATTTATTGATATTTTTGGGGCAACTTATGAAAAATATTTTTTTTATTCAATCTTTAAAAAATAAACTACATTGGTTCTTTTTCGCTCCAAATTGTACTATAGAAAAAAAATGGATAAATCGATTTGTTTGAAAGTACTTGCGCGTTTCTCTGTTATAAATAATAATATGCATTATACAATATAGTTACGTTCGTAAAACAAATAAATATTAAACAACAACACGACGAGTAATGTTGCCCTGTAAAATGTTTTCTTTAAAAAGAAAATAATCACTAATAAGGTTTATAAGTAAAACTTTATTTACATAAAACAAATCTAAATTCCCTTCCAAAATAAATAGAAAAAATATCGGGTCAAATTTTCCTTTCCTGAAAAAATAGGTTGTTAAAATTAAAATTGTTTTAAAATACTTCAGGGATTTTTCTATTTATATGTTATACTTCAGAAAACGAAAATTTACGTATAATCCTATACTTCGTCCGACATGTTCTCCTATAACTCAAAATATTAGCGAGATTTTGTCAAATATTATTTTACGGTCTTACACTTAAAGTGACATCCCAACCCATATCGATGAGATCCTTTTACGCCCATCCCTATCCTTCGACCATTCATTGGCAGAATAGAACGTTTATGAAAGAAGGTACATTTTCATTATGGAGCGCTGAAAAAGAGCCGCTCCTTTTTTATAGGAGTTGGAGCAGGAGCGGCTCCTTTTTTAAAATGGGGAGCGTGAGAGGAGCAAGCTCCAATTTTGGGCGTTGGAGCAGGAGCGGGAGCAGCTCCAAAAGTAGTGGAGCACGTAAAGCCCTGCATATATACATACCTAACGTTATATACATAGAGATAAAGAAAGCCTCGCATTTTGATGAACTGGTTTTTGCACTTAAAACGTGGGAATTTTTATCTCAAGGATGAATCAGCAATTACGTTCAATGAAGACTTTTTAAATTCCTTATAGATGTTTCAAACGATCAGATAATTGATGGATCAGATGGATTGCGATCCAAAAAAACTGTGATGAACCACGTTCACTCAATGGGCAAGGTTCAGAAACGATCATGAATTATTCCTGAAACCGATAGATCCAACAAACTGAGTAGTCAGCATAAGACCAATGATTCTTTGTTTAGGGTTTGTTTTAAAAACAATAAACGTTTCGAAATGTTTAACATTGTCATTATTGATTAATAATCACCAAGTTTAAACGAGTGCTTCAGCTGATGCCTACATAATGTAATTCTTGAATAATGCATATTTTATTATGTAAGAAAAGTCTGACGACACTGGTGTAAAGGTTGAGATAGGCACGTCCTTTATTCCGTTTCATTTGAATGTCACGGCTACAGATTCGTTCATTATGATAAGAAGCCAACGCGAAAGAAAAAACGAAAGAAGACCAAAGGAAAAGTAAGACAAAAGGTAAGCTTCTTTATTGTGTGTTCTTCTCGTCAAGGTATGAAATCATTAACTATGGATGGACGTAAAGGTGAGAAAAAATGCTGAAGGGATCAGAAACTGAAGGCGCTGGAGAATGCCGAAAGTTCAAGCGCCACTTGTAAATGGAATGACAGACCACTGACCTTAACGTTTCTTCGGGAATTTTTTTGTCCTTTTTTTCTTAATATTCTTATGCCATGAGGATGTCTGTGTCAAAAAATTCTAGAAGAGACAGTTTGGTAATTCTAATGATGAGAGACACAGCTTTAAAATGTCACTTTTTCTCTTAATATATAATATTAACATTTTGGGAATTTTGATGCAAATTTATTCATCTTTTAAATATGACCGTAAAGAAAGAAAAAGAAAGTAGAAATCAATTTGCCTGAGCGATGGTGTATGTGTGTGTGTGTGAAAGGGGAAGTTAACTTACAATTAAGAAATAGAACGTAACTTGCGTTCAATGTAAGACAAAAGGTAAGGGATGGCGACGGCAAGAACTGGTGCCAAAAACAATTCAGGCTAATTAGATGTCCTTTTTCAAAGCAAAATGCCAATTAGTTAACCTTGCAACGGATATTACATCAGGTTAGTCATCCTGAAAAAGGTCAGAAAGGAATATTTGAACACAATCGCTAAATAAAACAATATTCCATTTGTTATATTAAAATTGAAACAATCATTAAATTTAAAAAAAAATGTTAACCAAAAATAGTTTATTAATAAACTGCCCTTTTCTAAAGCAATATTCAAATTAGTTAACCTTGCGACTGATATTACATAAGCAGTATATAAAAAGATAGGGTGTGGTTATTGTGTAGAGTTGAATTAATTTGAAATAGAATGTTTTGACCTAACCGTTAGTGTGAGAAATAGGCCTAATTTTCGCATTTATTAATTTAGATACTAGCAGGACCTGTGTCCCAACGTTTCCCCAGAAAATTGAAGAAATCAAGAGTCACAATCCCTAGAAGTAAATTGACTGTAAAGACCCTTAACACAAAAATCTAAGCATTTATCCATGATATAAAAATTATTCATATATAGAACTATGTATTATTTAAAAATGAAAACAATTAATGAATTAGTAAATAATAAAAAAAAAACGAATACTTAATTAATTAGATGTCCTTTTTCAAAGCAAAATGCCAATTAGTTAACCGGATGATATTGAAAACATACATAGGATAAGTATATTAGAATGCCATTGTTTTTCTATTGTGAATATGAATTTGGCGTTTTAATCTCATGGTTAAAGTTATAAATGGCCCAACTGTATAAATAAACAGAAAATATATATACTTATTTCCTTATAAGAGACAATGGATGGACGTAAAGGTGAGAAAAAATGCTTAATATCTGTGTTTGTGTGTTCCCTATAGATAGAAAGGTTAGAGAATCCACATAAAATGTAAAAGTGTATTCTGATGTAAAATTTATTGGGTAAGACAATGGAAGTATTCCCAAATCTCTAAGTGCATCCAATTTAAAACTTCAAATATATCCTGTTTTTATGAAATTTCAATCATAAGTACAAAATTTTCTGGGAAGACAATGGAAGTGTTCCAATATCTCTAAGTGTCCTCCTAACCTAAGGGAACTATGGGAGCCGAACCTCCTTTAAAACTTCAAATATATCCTATTTTGATGAAATTTATATCATATGTATAAAATTCTCCAGGGAAGAAAATGGAAGTGGTCCTGAATCCCTACGTTACCCTTCATGTTCCAAATATCTACGTGTCCCCATCTCTAAGTGACCCATGAGGTCAGAACCCGTTTAAAACTTCAAATACGTATATCCAATTTTAATGAAATTTAAACCATATGTATAAGATACTGATTCAGATAGTTTTCCAACATTTCAGCTTCTTCATGCTTCATTAGGGGGCGAGAAGGAAAGAGGGAGCAATAAAAACAAAGAAAGTAAGATGTGAAAAAGTTCCTCATTCAATTTCGAGCAACGTCGAGCCTTCCTGCTATATATATGTATAAAATTCTCCGATTACAGTTGTCCTCTCCATAAACAGGTTAGGGTTAGGGTTATATATATATATATTTTCTTCCTTGAATTTTCTGTAAGATGTGCTGCTAAAGGCGCTGATAAAGAGACGTTCTGGAGTGGCTTTTAAAAAAAATAAAAAATAAAGTATTTCCAGAATGTTTTGGAAACGACCGTACGCCATACTAGACTTGTTGTTCTAATTCTTTGAACAATTGGAATGTTCTAATTCATTAAATCATCTTATATATATATATATATATATATATATATAGGGTATGTTGAAAAGAAATCAATAAAGTGCTATATCGTCAAAATGTGTAAGCTAAAATACAAATTATAGTTAGATATTTCAGAGACGTAACATGAGCGAATTCACCAGATGATGAAAGCGGTAATTGTTGATTTCTATTCTTTTAACTATCTTCATTTCGTGAGTTCCTGAGGATTTGGGATGGATTATAAGGGTCTTTTCTAAACAAGAAAGGTCTATTCATGTCAATGAAAAAATAATTTATTCACATATATATATATATATATAGTACATGTATTGTATTTGTTTCTATAGATGTTAATCCAATGAAACGCCAATGTTTATGAAAAGAAAACTGCCCAATAACAAGTAGAGCTGTTTTTAGTATATATAAGAGCTGTTTTTAGTATAAACAAACATTATTGGTTACATATGTGCATACATGTTTCAGTTGTCCTCTCCATAGAGAGTCAACTTCCTCAGGCCTTTAGAGAAACTCAGGTTTGAGTTTTTCTAAAGGTCTGAGGAAGTTGATTCTTTATGGAGGGGACAACTGAAACATGTATGCACATATGTAACCAATAATGTTTTTATAAATAAAAATTTATACTATATATATATATATATATATATATATATATATAGTACAGAAAAATCAACTTCTCCGAATAGCAGACCTTGCACACACAAAGGGCTTTATAATAGTAATAAATAATTGAAATAGGTTTATTTATCATTTTACTGAAATTTTATGATAGATCTGATCATCAGAAGTGTATTCTTGTCGCAGGTTCAAATATATGCAGATGTATGGGATGAGAACACTCTTATGTTGATCGAATCAACCGTGAAATTGCATTATAGTGTCTTAATTATTTATTATTGTTGCATGGTGTTCAGGGTAAATTTGACACTTTTTCGAAGGCAAAGAAAAAACGTCATATCTTGACCAATAAGTGATGCATTCTCAAAATTCAAAGTGCACATCTCTTAGAGGATCTTTTGCCAAATGTAGTTTACTCGAAGCTGTCTTGAGCCTCCACCACAGCCTCCAAGTGGGACCTGCACATTTTTTTAATGGAAATCGCTTCAGACAAGGTATGAAGCCACTTGATGTAAGGAGCTAACAAGGAAAACATATGATTAACACAAAGACATAAGATGCCTATTGGCCTTAGTCTTGAAAAGACCAAGGCTGTAGGTAGAAGGAAAACAGTCAGCAAGAATAGAGTTCCACAAGCCTGCAGTTCTTGAAAAAAAATTTGCTGGAATTGGAAGCTGTATTACAATGAGCAATCAAAACAACAAATTGAGGGAGGCCACTAGACCAACGAGTCAAACGAGCTTGAACAAAAGAAGCAGGGAATAGATCACATAATTCTGAAGAACACATGCCATAATAGTATTTGTAGAAAAGACTGAGACTAGCAACATCACTCTGTGAGAGAGAGGGTGCAGAGAAGAAGAAAGTGTGGGGCCAATCAAACGACAGATACGTTTCTGCACCTTATCAAAAACACTCAAATGCACCAACCCAAATATGACAACATAGTGTACGCTGCCTTCATAGTGTTTTTCAGGAGATGCCTGAACACCAGTTTGATCCTTGCGATCGATCATAAACTAAGTATATCTCTTTATATGTTCTGCTGATCTTTGATAGTGGCGATGGCGACGGCAAGAACTGGTGTCAAAAACAATTCAGGATGAAGTTGTTACAAACACCATTTTACAAACAACGACAGTAAAAGGTATGAACAGAATGTTTTCCTTTGTTGTTCGACCGAACATTCGATTTCACAGTCTCTAAAGCCAAACTAAAATTCCAGATACAAAAAACAATATTAGCGTCGAACTATCGTCAATCTTATCGGCCAAACAGTTTCCGACGGTATGAATAAATAACGCTTGCTGAGTAGAGTGAAAAACAAAATCGTCATTCTCTCAGAAGACTGCACCCACCACATACACACACACACACGCACACTTAAATATCCTTCTTACACACCTCCTTCGAAAGGGAGAAAACTCTGCCTGTCATTTTCACACTAATGATAAATTGAGATGAGTGACAGAATTGTCTTTTTCTTCTCTTATCTTATGATGTATCGTTACTGTCATAAAAATGGTTGCAAGGTGGGAAGGGGGGGGGTTAACCAGCCAGACAAGAACTGCATGGCGGTGAATCGATGTTTTCGTGCTTTGCAAAGATATTGCTCTTCCTTCCATGTAAGGAGGAGGCGGGTGATTGATCTACTACATATAGTTGTGGACTATGCAATCAGTTATTCAAATCCCCATCGTACATTGTTAACTACATTGTGAAAGAAATTATCAGTGTATTGTTAATCATGATATGCACACACACACACATACACACAAAAAAAAACACATGCATACAACAGAATCACACACACAAAAAAGTATACGTAAACTATGAAAATGCTAGAACTGAAAGAAGGTATTTATTTATGGATAACAAAATATACTTTTTTAAAATTTTGTTTTAAATAAAAAAATATATGCCATAATATGACTAAAAAGACTTTGTTCTTTAATATGATGTTGTGATTTGCACAAAACAATAATATAGTATTGCCATCAAACAGATTATTCGAGATTAGTCAAAAGTAAACATTTTGGAATTAAATTGTCTAATCGTTATAAAAAGGATAGGATATTGAAATAAGTATCAGTGCTTTGAAAAATAGTTCGTCTGATTTAATATTCATTCTTTAAATAAGTTCATTCTTTCCGGTCTAGATCACCAGCGATATAACAAAGACTGTTGGACATTCATGATTGCAACTTGGTGGTCAATTCAGGCATAACCCGAAGTTTATTTGTTATACTATGTTATTTGCAATAGACTAACGTACTTTGCTACAATTTATTGAAAAAACTAAAGAACACAAGAAGACAAATCCCTATTCTATTCCCAATCTACCTAATAACACATTACACTTAATAATAAAAGGGATCACTTCTGTGGACTAACGGGAACCGGTGTGTCAACATGATTATGCCATATATTTATTATTAGTATAGCAAGTGTATTTGTAAGTTATTTGACTGAAACTGATATTGACAATGCCAACGTTTCAACCTAGCAGTTTCTTCAGAGCCAAGTCTGAGTTTATCTCTGAGGAAACCAATGAGTTAAAAATTTTCAATATGATATTAAGAAAATGGTAATCCTTTTTTGATATAGTAACAATGAAATTTAGAGACAAATAATTTCAACCTTTGAACTGTTATTTGACTAGAACTGCACAAGAGTTTTTATTTTTATGTCCTTGTATGACAATCGTATGCAATAGGTATTCTGATACTTTTAAAGGTTCTAGACTGAATAAATGTTGAAGCTGGACAACCCTTACACGGCAAGAACAAAAGAAATGTAGAGAAAAATAAAGATACTTCCTTGCGGGCAATGGTGTGTTATGAGGTATCAGTGGAATTATATTTGAAAATATTTGTCTTGGTTTTGAATAGCCATTTACTAGATATGAGACTCCATTACAGAAATATGAAAAACAAGATTCTATTGGGAGTGGCAGAACAGAAATAATTGTGCATCTTTACTTAAGACTTGATTCCTAAATATGCCATCTTCTAATCCCATGATGTTCTTGAAGAGTTGGAATTGGTGAAGCAGACGAAGAAATAATGGATGAAGAGAAGCAGATGTACTAAGAAAGAAAAGGAAAAAAGAAGAGAAAAAGATTGAGGGAGAAAAAAAAAAAGAACGAAGGAAGGAAAGAAAGAAAAAGATCTAGAAAAAAGAAAGAAAAAGAAGAGAAAAGCATTTAGGAAGAAAGAACAGAAGAATAACAAAAGAAAAAAGATTTAGGAAGAAAAAAAGAAAGAAAGCAAAATGTTTCGGAGGAAAGAGAAACAGAATATAATTTCGGAATAAAAAAAAAGGGAAAAAGAAAAGGAAGCAAGAAAGAAAAGAATGAATGAAACAAAGAAAAAAATCAAATTACATAATCAAGTTAAAGAGAATCTAGTACCTGAAAAAATTAATAACAGCCTTAAGTTCGTTGTGAGACTGCATACATAAAGATGAGCCAAAATCTTATCTTGCATGAAGATGTTTCTTTTTAGGTGATTATTTGAAAATGTCTCAATATTACCAAACTTAAAAACTATTTATCTGATCAGGATGAAATTTTGCATGGTGGTTACTGTTATTAATGAGCATCGGATCCATACATTAAATTTGGAAAAATCGGAAGTTGAAAGTCCGTAAAAATTTTGACTTTGACTAAATTTTCAAGGTCAAGAACAAAGGTAAGATTATATAAGAGCTACAATACGAGCTAAGTCTCTGTTACGAATAGGACAAAACTTACAGCCAAGTGTGACTTTCATAATTGCCATAACCTTGGCCTTAGACCTTGATATCCCCAAAATAAATCAGTTCTAAGTTTGACCATGACCGATATTTTGACCAAGTCTGGTGACGATTGGTCAAGCGACGTGAACACTAGGCTGTACACAAACAAACATAGTGGCAAACCCGACTGAAAACTAAATCACCACCTTAAAGATAATAAACTGAATAGATTCATTAATAATGGTAAAACAATTTTATTTTAAAAGACATTTGTGGGGGGTATCTGATGAAATATTTACTATAATTTGATCTGTATCTTCCTATCATATATTCTTTGAAATTGTAAGTAATTATATATATCATATTATATATCTAATATCTACAATTATTTCGGCTGGATTTTAAAAGTTGGATTTACATAGTATTTAAACTACTAAATCAAACTTTAATTCTGACAATCCAATTTTCTTTTTTTTATTGTTGTACCATGTTATTTGCAATAAGCTAATGTACTTTGCTACAAGTTTTAAAAAAATACTTAATCACTTCTGATAGTTTGGTAATATTGAGACATTTTCAAATAATCACCTAAAAAGAAACATCAGCTAAGTGAAATTATCTTATTATATAACACTTCTTATTTTCTTAAATATATTGTTTCAAGTTTTACGTAGTCCCATTCTTTTCTTTATAAACAAAAATAAGGGTTCATTTGTAAATCAGAAACTGCTGGATTATTGACCTATTTCTGCTTTTTACTTACTTCAAGCTTACATATGGAACCTAAGATTAAAAAAAGACGTGATTCTAGAACTTAGAAATATTTACAAAACAAATTTGAAGGTCATAGATCCCGGGCAATACTGGATCAGTACAGTTAGCATATATATATATATATATATATATATATATATATATATATATATATATATATATATATTAGCATATATTTTTTCTTATTTAAATATATAGAAAAAAAGCCGAAGGGAGACAATGTTGATTAGCTCAGTTTTAGTATATTAGTAGTAGTAGTAGTAATGTTATAATATAGTAGTAATATAGTAGTAATGTTATATATATATATATATATATATATATATATATATATATATATATAATCATTACTACTACTACTACTATTATACATAAACTGAGCTAATCAACGTTGTCTCCCTCAGGTTTTGTTTCTATATATTTTAATAAGAAAAAATATATGCTAAAATATTCCTTTATTTGGAGATTAAGTTATGTTTGAAAAAATATTCCATTTTAATTCCTTGCAATGATCTTGCCAAGTGACCCATCTCTTACTAAGATCACTCTTTTTCTCTCTCATAGTTTCTTGTTTTACCCCCCATGCTCTTATTTTATACTGTATCTATAATTCCTGCTTCTATCATTCTATCATTCTATCACTCTCTCTCTCTCTCTCTCTCTCTCTCTCTCTCTCTCTCGATTTATTAACAGTCAATGGTAATAAAAAAGGACAGAACAAAACGACAGGAATAATCTATTATAAATAAAAGGAAATATCACCACCTTTTATCCGTAGTTGGAAAGCAAAAAAGAGGCTAACTTTAGATCTTTATTTTTATATTTAACTGGCTTTGCAAACTCACTTTTTCTTGATTCAAATAATGTAACCTGAGCTCAATGTAACGTGTAACGTGTAACATTTTTTTTGTTTTTGTGAGGTCTATCTGATGAAATATTTGATAGAATTTGATCTGTATTATCGTATCATATAAAAATTGTCAATGTTGTCTCCCTTCGGCTTTTTTTCTATATATTTTAATAAGAAAAACTATATGCTAAAATATTCCTTAAAAACAATATATTAGATACTTCTAATAAGGTTCAGATCTAATTTGTTTCAGGAATCATCAGGGGCATGAAAATATATTTACAGCAAGTAACGTTCATGTTTCATTTCCGAAGGAAATCATCAGGCTAAAGATATTGCGTATATATTTTTTCAGTGTTTACTTCAACAGTGCTCAATACACGAGTGCAGATATACCATAAAAAAAACAAAAAAAAACAGATTCGTATCGTCAGAATCTGGGCACAAAATGTAAACAGAGAAAATTGAGGTTCGTCAACTGATGGGAATAAGATCCGAAACCATAACGGACTCAGAAACCTGTTCATAATTCTCCTCAAAAGAAAAGGTGGTAATAGTCGTGAAAAAATGCTTAAAGGATCAAAAACATCCAGGATGCAATTAAAAAAAAACTCTGAAGGAAAAAATAAAAAAAGCAAATATCGGTTGATTATCGCTTCCATACCAATGCCACATTAGTATATATGCACATACTTGTTTCAGAGCTAGATCTGTTTATAATATTAGTACAGCTGGTTATTTATATGGTTAACTATATTTTATTTTTGCATATGGCTAACTATGCAAGTGTATGTTTGTGTTTCCATATGTCTTTATACATGAAAAAAATGTTCATGCTAAAGACAAAAGCAAAAGAAAAAGTTATTGGTGTTTGCCCATATATGTATGAGTTTGCTATTTGGGTGTGAGCGTATGTGTACCTTGATAAGTGTGTATATCTTTTTATTCCCATCCTGGTTGACCGTTACGCAAGGACTAGAACTTTATAGCTTCACACAGAAGTCCAAAGAAATTAAATCGAGACTACCTATCTTAATAGCTTTAAGAAAAGATATTTAACAATAAACGACTTAGCAAAGTCATAGCCCCCCCTCCATACATACAGAGTTATTGTAACTTTTCAATTTAATCCTTCTAATAAAGTTCAGATCTATTTTGAAAGATCTAGAATTTCGCATATCCTGAAGTTGCATACCTCATTTTTATCCATAATAGTATCCACAGTATCCAAGTTAAACAAGGTTTTATATTGAAGTCTTTTAATTAAATCTGTGTGAATCTGTGAAGGATGGGGTAAAGTATGTTTTGCAATGAGTTGGCTTGCATGAACATTTTTTAGGTGTAATCTGGTGCATTTAGTGTTTCCAATCTGGGGAAATCCTGAGAGAGCTCAACTCATGGAGAATGAAGAGCAAATTATAACTTGGTAGATCCGAGTTGAATGTAGAGTACTTTTTAAGGTAACTCCGTTTAGAGAACTCAGTGTAATTACAGAGAAAAGTTATATAGAAAAACTAAAAACACTGTCATAGATAATAATTTGTTTCAGGAATCATCCGACCCACTTCACTTAGTCATTTTTTTTTAGTGCAGGATTAAAAAAATCTGCATATAGTAATATGCAGATTTTTTTAGATATGGTTAATTATATTTCATTGTTGGATATGGTTAACTATATTTTATTTTTGGATATGGTTAACTATACTTTATTTTTAGATATGGTTAACTATATTTCATTTTTGGATATGGCTAACTATATTTTATTTTTGGATATGGTTGACTATATTTCATTTTTGGATATGGTTAACTATATTTTATTTTTGGATATGGTTAACTATATTTCATTTTTTGATATAGTTAATTATATTTCATTTTTGGATATGGTTAACTATATTTTATTTTTGGATATGGCTAACTATACTTTATTTTTGGATATGGTTATATTATTTTAGTATATATATCTTATATTTCTTAGAGACATGGCCTAACTATTTAGGAATTCAAAAACGGCATTTAAACAACCAATGAAAACGTATTTATTTAAATGTCATTTGTGCTCAATGATATAAATTAAAAGATACATATCAGAACTGATACAATTCTAAAAGTTACAGCTAATCCCACAGATCCCAACATTACACCGGGTTTCATGCCTTCAAGAGACAATCATCAGATGTTGCTTCTGTTGTAGTTTAATTCATTTAAATTCAAATGAAAACTAAACCACATTAAATCCGATGTAATTTTGAGATCCGCACGGTAAGTTGTAACTTTAAGAATTACATGTATATATTTACATATGGCATCTGCATAACACATTTTTATACGTTTATATAATTTTCTTATATTTTTGTTTTTTCTACCGGAGAATGCCAATATATTTTATTTAATGAGATAAACTCAGCATTATATGTACATGTATCTCAACTATTTTTGCAGCTGACGAGAGTGCCACATCTTGCTGCAGTGGGATACAAGTAAATTCCAACTGATTTCTTTTTTACCCATGTCTGTAAATGCTGCGATATACCTGTATGATCTTGGCTAGGTGTCCAGTAGAAAGAAGGTTGGATGGAGAGTACAATTGCTGAAACGTTGAGAAAAATGGCAGTGACTAAGATGAGGAAAAGAGTTCAAACCATGTAAAAAATGCAGGGATGCAGTTTTCCTACAGAATTGCACTCGTTTTTTATGTTTGTTTCTGAACAATATTAGGTGAGAATGGTCTTAATCTAAAGCTATTATGTCCGATATAAATATGTCAGGTTTAACAGCTCCGTTTTCTAGATATGTCACTGTAGGGATTGCATATTGTGTATAACTTATTTCCAACTGTTCTTTCTGGTGTATGCTACCAGGACTTGATGCTACACTGGATATTTAACTTTTTACATATAGTCCAGTAAAGATATTTGCACACCCCGTTGTATCGCATTGTATAATATATGTATACGCATATGTACATGTATGTAATCTTCTCAACTAAATACACACCCGGACAGCAATCCTTTGCACCACATCATTCTTATATTTTTTCTGTGTGTTTTGTCAGCTCACAGCATTTAGTAGCCATATAACTGATGAAAGCAAAATACAGAAAATTTTGTCCACAAAATTTGCCTTGTCGTGTTAGAAGCCAATAGTATCACTTGCCTATTTGCTTTGATTTTGTGTCTGATAGTCCCCCCCTCTCTCACTCTCTCAAACTAATAAAAGGGAAGACAAAAACAAAAGAAAAAAATATATATATATACATCTATTAAAAGTATTTTGCTTTGTGTTCTTGCCTGTATGCATGCATGCTAGCGAGAGTGCAATGGTGTGGGGGTGGTAGTATGTGTTTCTTTTACTTCTTCTAAAGTTGATTAGATGTGTAAAATAGCGTCCATACTTAATGGGAAGAAAGATAACCGTAATTGAAAAGTCGAAACTGATTTGGTAGGAAAAGGTATTTGTCTGTGTGAGAGAAGATGGTATAGAAAGAAAGAGAGAGGGAGAAAGCAAGAAGATGGGAAAGAAAGAAAGGAAGAGAAGGAAGGGGAGAAAAAAGAGATAACGAGAATGTGGGAAAGAAAGAAAGAAGGGGGAAGGAGAATAAGAAAGGGTGGATTGAAGGAAACAGGTAAAGGAAAGTAAAAGACAAAGGGAGGAGAGCCTCTCTTTCCCTCTTTACTTCCTTGACTCTCTCTCTCTCTCTCCCACACTTTCTCAAATAGAAAAAAAAGGAAGGCTCAAGGAAGGAAAGAAAGAACAATAGAAAGAAGATATGAAGGAAAACATGGATGAAGGAAAGTGTGAAAGAGAAAGGAAGAAAGAAACTAGAAAATGGAGAGAACGAAGGAAAAAAAAGCAAACATATAAAGAAATGGAATAAAGTCCACAATAGAAAAAAAAATTCTTTTAATAATTTAAAAATAAAAACTATAAGAAAGGAAAGACTTTTTTAGAGATAAAATTAATAATGTCAGAAATAGTAAAAGAATTAGAAGAAGAAGAAGAAGAAGAAGAAGAAGAAGGGGCTGTGCTGGAGGAGGCATACAAATATCTAGTCTTTCAACACACACACTCGATATAAACAAAAAAAATGATTTAGGATAAGTTGTTTTGGTCAAACGCTTCTTTTTTTTACATGAAAGCACTCTATTATTGATATTCTTTCCTGCATGATTTTTTTTCGAAATAATTTATACGTTCTCATTCTTTTTTGTATATATATATTATTCATTTTATTTCTTTCCTTTCTATTTTTTAGTTTGATGGTGGAAAAAGAGGAGTATTAAACTAAAAAAAAAAATTGACAAAGAAAATCTATTAAAACAAAAAAAATCATCTACTTTTTTTCACTCCGTAACACCTCGTCTTCATTTTCCGCCATTTCTCGAAACTCACAATGTTAATTTTTTCCCCCAAGAAATAACTTAACATTTACATTCTTACTCTGCATTTTACTTATATTTGCTATCATTTTTAGTTGATTTTTTGTGTGTTTTTTCACTATTTCTTTTATTTTAATCTATATTTCCTGCTTCTGCTACAATTCAAACCTCTTTTGTATTTTTCGCTTCTTTTCTCGAATAGTGGTTCCTTTGAGAAATACTGTTTTCTTTTGGTTTAGGGGCACAAATAAACTAATATACTCGACTGTTCTCCTATAAACTTTCATTATAGCCAGAAATGATTTTCTAATGGCCAATATAAAGATTTCAGGATCAGTTTCGAATTTCTCATGGCGATTATGACGCCCATTATTTTATTAACAATAATTGGAAAAGGATAGTCGGAAGCGGGGTTTACGTCATAGCTTTCGAAATTCGAGAGTGATTTTCAAGCCTTTTAAAATAATTTCTGGCTAGAATCAAAGTTTAAAGGTGAAAGTCGAATATTATGGTTTATTTGTGCCCCTAAACCAAAAGAAAACAGTATTTCTTTAAGGAAAACCAAAGAAAAAGTATTTTTCTAAGGAGCCTCTATTATAGAAAAGAACTGTTTCCATTGCCCCCCTCTCTCTCTCTCTCTCTCTCTCTCTCTCTCTCTCTCTCTCTATATATATATATATATATATATATATATATATATATATATAAAATAAAACCAGCCTAAATATGGATCTGTAAACAGTCGATAGCCTCTAAAATCGAGCAGAGATTAACATTTGCTTTGCCATGTTTTTATATCCACAAAAATGTATTGCAAATAAATTTTGATTAATACATATTTAATCATTTTTTCGTATTGATATAAACAGGATGTAAGGAGTATTACTCCTCTACAGAAAAAATATACTCTCACTACTACTATCTCTTTAAGGAAAACCAAAGAAAAAGTATTTTTCTAAGGAGCCTCTCTTTCCCTCTTTACAAAGCTATAGGTTTTGTTTTCCGCGGAAATATAAGTATTTGAATTCCAAATTGATCGGCAACGTCATTTTAAACTCAGCAGTAAATATAACATATATAAATATATATATATATATATATTGTTTCTGCATTTTCTTAGTAATACTGCACATAATTCTCACCTAATATTGTTCAGAAACAAACATAAAAAACGAGTGCAATTCTGTAGGAAAACTGCATCCCTACATTTTTTACATGGTTTGAACTCTTTTCCTCATCTTGGTCACTGCCATTTTTCTCAACGTTTCAGCAATTGTACTCTCCATCCAACCTTCTTTCTACTGGACACCTAGCCAAGATCATACAGGTATATCGCAGGTTTCCTCTACAGGGTGTCCATAAAGTCTGGAGACATGGGTAAAAATGAAATCAGTTGGAATTTATTTGTATCCCACTGCAGCAAGATGTGGCACTCTTGTCAGCTGCAAAAATAGTTGAGAATTGGCATTCTCCGGTAGAGGCATCCCAGGTGATTGGCAATAAAGACACCCCTCTTCTTGAAGGAGGAAATAATTCCTGGTAGAGTACACACAACTTTCTGAACAAGATGAGTTTAATTATTCAAGTCAGCCCCTAGGTTGCCAGCACGATGCCAAGGTAAACTGAGGTAAAAGATGGCTTTGCGGGAGGGGGGTTATACCTTGCCCAAATTTATCTGAGACAGTTTCTTGCTTGTTTTGTATGGATTAAATAAAGCGTTCTGTTCGAAATTTCGTGCAGATTCCCAAGTTCAACAGAAGAATTCCCGAGTTCTACAGGATACACCTGAAAAACGTTCATAGGTTACATCGGCCGAAACGTTGTGAAAATAACACTCAAGATGAGAACAATAGTCCGAATAGTCCAAATAATACATATATCATGGTAGTCCCTCAATTATCAGGATGACAGTCAGACAAGATTTAAACATAGCATGCCGAGCACATGAGCACATCGTGTGTGCCTCTTAGCACTGCACCACATTCATTTCCGGTGCTTATTATTTGTCTGATTCAAAATTGTTGACAGAACAGTCTTAAACGGAAGTGAATATGACATTGGTTGGGACTATAATGTCCATTCTATGTTCTAATCGGATGACAAGTAATTCATTATAAATGGGATAGTCATATTTTATCGTTGCTCCGATAAATTGTTTCTCATCAAAATTTGTTTTTTATTATTCCTAATCTTTACTTATATGGGTCAAGTAGTTCTCTAAGTTTAAAATCTATACAGAGTGCGCCTAAGCTTTTACATACACACACACACACACACACACACACACCCACCCACCCACACACACATATATATATATATATATATATATTGTTTCTGCATTTTCTTAGTAATACTGCATCTAATAGCTTTAGATTAAGACCATTCTCACCTTAGTTATATATATATATGTGTGTGTGTATAAAAAATCAATGTGAAAAATATATTTTTATATATTTTCACAATTTATTTTCTATATTTTGATGTTAGGAATATCAATTTCCCTTATATAGAAAAAAGTTTTTTTTCCAAGAAAGGAGAACAAAATTTTCGGCCGTAATCCTTCGGCCTTCGTCAGTGTACACATATATATTATAGCTTTGAAAATATGCATTCCAGATTAAATATTGTACAACGAGGTGCTCTACAGAGCTATAGGTTTTGTTTTCCGCGGAAATATAAGTATTTGAATTCCAAATTGAATATCTTGTGAATATTGATGACCTCAAAACTATTGCAAAAATGAATGTTTTAATAGTCAAGATATTTAGTTAGGATATCGGTATGGAGTCGAGCCGTGAAAAAACGAGCCTTATATCACTATATATCATTTGTATTTTTCGCTTCTTTTCTCGAATAGTGGTTCCTTTGAGAAATACTGTTTTCTTTTGGTTTAGGGGCACAAATAAACTAATATATCGTAATATAGCTTTAGTAGTTGATAGGGTTGAGAAATAGCATAGACATGTAATGGCTCTATGTCCGAAAGGATGTATAGACTGTACCATCTCAACCTGCCTCAAATGGGGTAAGGAAAGAACTAGAATATCAACGATGATTCATAAAGGTTAGTTGTTTTGTTTTATGTCATATCAACCCTTTTCAGGTTATTCAATGCAGAATCCAGTTATTTTGGCAAACAATGTTATGCTTCCATTTCTTAATATTTTTACATATTTATTTATGGTGTAAATGTATGTTTTGTATATAAATGGTTTGTAGATTAATTTGTTTTAGTAAATAAATAGTCTGTAGACGATAAATAATATTTGATATATGGATAGGACCCTGACAGGTACTACCACTCCTCCGGGTCAGATTGGACCTGGGAGTGATGACAGCTAAGTGTTGACTCCACCCTCCTCAAAGTTCCTAAATTGGGGCTTCACCACTGAATAGAGTTTTGTGTTATACCCACGACGGTTGGGAGGTAGAGAGAGCTTTAGTAGTTGATAGGGTTGAGAAATAGCATAGACAGAAAAGAAAAGAGTAAAACTGACTGGGAAAGATGGCTTGGTGGGGGGGGGGGTACACCTTGCACAAATTTGTCTGAGGCAGTTTCTTGCTTTATCTCGGACAGATTTTGTTTAGCCCATAGATGGAACCCTGAAAGTTACTATCGTTCCAGGTCAGATTGGACCTGAGAGTAATGACAACTAAGGGGTGACCCCACACTCTCCAAAGCTCCTAAATTGAGGCTTTACCACTGACGCACTTTATGGTCATAATATGCTTATTAAGGCTCTATGTCCGAAAGGATGAGGTTAGCATAACCACATTCTAATGTTAGGAGGATCAGATCAGGTGTTTAAAATCGAAATACGAAAGATTACAGTTTTTAAAAAAAGCACAGTGTTCTTTTATTTTTGTTTCTGGAATTTGAGTGACAATAGCTGCCACAGGATTGCAGTACTCACTGTGCTCTTTCAGTTGAGGTCTGGATGGTGCTTTCTCTCCTCAGTCTTTCTATCATATTAGACCTTCATGAAGATTTTGTGTTGTACCAACCGATGTTGGTGCCACTATAGTTATTTAGTGGGGCAATTATGAGATTTTTTTACATATCTGGAAGTTTCAGTTCGTTCGGACTCGTGCAATGTTCTTTCTGTATTTCTAGTTGTGTTTATGCAACGTTATTCTATTTCCAGTTATCTGCGGTTGTTCATGTCACCCAGTTATGTGAGTTGGTCTCCACACTCAAGGATTTTTCTAAATATTTCAGTTAATTCCATCTTCGGCTTTATTTGGTGCCTTTCTTTGATTCCATTTGCTTCTAGTCAATTTTCCTGTTTTCAGAACTGTTCCTAGTCTTCCTACAATTATTGTATTGTACAGTAGATATGTTCATGTTACATATTCACTTCAGCTCTGGCAAGCTTTATGTATTTGTTTTTTTTTTTCTATCGCCTCACTGTTAGGACAGCTAAATCTACGATTTGCCAGGTTTTTTATTTCTTATTGACTATTATCATATCTTATCTTCTTGATTGGATGACTTTGTCTATTTGTATTTCCATGACTCAGAGGAGTTTATGCCTTTCTTTTTCCAATATTTGCTTCTGTTTATGCTTGTATCATTTTTCTGTATATTCAAAGTGAAGTCATTTGCAGTTCCCAGTAGACAACCTCTCAACTCAGTCATGTCTATTTTTATATTTCGTTTGGGCTAGTTTGCTGTACTCGCTTATGATATGGTTTACGGCTTGGTCTCTTTGTTCACAGAATCTACATTTATTGTTTTTCCTGGGTCTTGTCTGCTTTGGTGTTTTTGTAGTTAAATATAATCACATTGTTTTCTGAGGCTGTCAGTACCGATTCCGTTTCTCTGTTCAAGTGTCCTTTTCATGGCCATATCCATGTGTTTTTGTGCACTATTTCTTCAGGCAGTCTTACAAATTGTCTATGTAGCTGCATCTCTTCCCACTTTCCTTTCCTCACCTCTTTATTATTATTATTAATAATGATAATAATAACTTACTTTTAGTTCTCATACTAGTCATCAGTGATTTCTTGCTGATAAAAGCCAGTGACTTTTCCTGGAGGCTCAGAAAGTCTATCAAGATTTCCAATACCTTCTATTTCTATTCAATTATTTTTTTTTAACTTACTTGATGCTCTCGCAGCATCTGTTTAGCAGTGATTTCCGGTGGCAATTTTGGATGAATTTGTTGGAATTCTAGGGGGTATCCCAGTTACATGTTCATAATACAAGCAATGTCACATGCAAGGCAAAATAATAATTCACAGGCAATAGGTTGTTTAAATAAAGCGTTTATTGAACGTGTGTAACGACAAAGAAACAGAATACATTAATATATATATGGTGTGTATGTGGAATGATGAATGCTGTGTATGTATGTATGTATGTATGTATTATGTATGTATGTATGTATGTATGTGTGTGGAGTTGAAATAGTTCATATGATTGAAACGCACATTGGAAAATATATTCAAAAAAGAAATTGTGTATGTGAAAATAAAATGTTCTGGACAAGAAATTGTCTCTGTAGGAATATGAATGCGTGTGTGAAGAAAATTCTCTTATCGAGAAAAACGTGTTTATGAATTTGAACACTTGTGATTTTGTGGATCAAACAAGGAGATGAGTAGCGTCTCCGATGACTACTGTCTGCCGTGGCCCGAACTGAAAAAAAGGCCTGTCTGATGTTGTGCACCGGTTTATTGTTTTTCCTGTGGTCGTTTTCCAGCACCACCTGACGGTGAAAAGCGATGCCTACTGACAAACCGGTGCAATTATGTTTGAGAGGGGGAGATAACTGCTACAAATTACATTACAGTGTGCTGACTATGGAGGAGGGGCAATTATAATTATTATATATTTAAATAGTCTGCTTCTTGTTTACATATGCAAAGAAAGCTGTATTAATACTACTACTGTGTCAAGTTTGGAAAAATTACATCCCTGGGATGCTCTGGTTCTTCTTAGACGAGAAGAACTTCTGGCATGACAAGTTGAACACCATGCAGAACAACAGGTGGCTAACCTACAGTCTACATGAAATTCTGCGCATCATGAAGACCAGCGTATGCTTATTTATAGCATTATGGTCATTTTAATTCAGGGAAGGATATGCAAAATTATATAGATAACTCATATGTTTTTAATATTGGAATTTTATTTCCAACAGTAAACAGTACATTATGTATTAAGCTGAATACCACAAAGTGTAGGAGTCTCATTTTTTACTTTGTCGTATTCTTTGCTTATTTCCAGCCCCACAGACTAAATAATTGCTTGTTTAGTAATATTATATGCACAAAATATAGCATTAAAAAGGTGGCAGCTCACTGCATAACATACTGTATAGATAACTCGCATGAAGTTCTCACACTTGTCGTTACGAGTGGTTATTAATTGATAAAACCGATGGCTGTCCCTGGAGTCTGAATGACAATAAGTCTCTCCAGATACACAGCACTTAATTTCATTTCACTACTATTGTAATTGGTTTGTGAAAGTGATTTTTGACTGATAATGTCTAGTAGTGTTCCTCGGAATCTGAGTGACAATAAGCGTTCTCAATATTATTACTATTATTTTGGAATTTCCATAGTAGCTTACCTCACATCATTTCTTTCTTTTTGTCATAAGAATACTTGTCAGTTACATATTTTTTGAAATAAATAAAATTAACGTTTTTAACTTTTAATTTATTCAATGTTCCTTTCCAGTCGCGATCTGGATGGTGCTATACCCCCTTGGTCCTTCCATCCACTCAGACTTACTGCAGCCACTTTACATGGTACCTACCAATGTTGATGTCAATGTGTTTTTTTTGTCCTATTGTGGGTGTGGATAAAGTTATAGTATTTTGTTTTTACATATTATTAGACCTTACTTAGTTAGTTTCAGCTCTTCTATTATTATTATTATTATTATCATTATTATTATTATTATTTACTCACTAGTAAAAACAGGTGGTGTTCCCTGGAGTCTGAGTGACAACAAGTCTCCTCAGATTTCCAGTACTCTCTATTTCTTTCGATAACCGTTGCAAGTGACTGCATTTTTTGCAACAGTCATTTACCATTGAATTCTCACTGATAACATCCATTGGCTTTCTATGAAATTTGAGTGAATATAAGCTTCCATAGGATTCTAATACTCTCCGTGCCCTTCCAGTGAAAGTTTGAATGATACTTTCCCTCCCCAGTCTTTCTATCTTCTCAGACTTTTCACGGACATTTTCTGTAATACTAACCAATGTTGGTACCTCTGTGTTTTTTTTCTCCCCCCCCTCTCTCACTCTCTCAAACTAATAAAAGGGA
The DNA here is from genome assembly GCA_963556195.1 of Sepiola atlantica. Classification (NCBI taxonomy): domain Eukaryota; kingdom Metazoa; phylum Mollusca; class Cephalopoda; order Sepiida; family Sepiolidae; genus Sepiola; species Sepiola atlantica. The sequence continues at coordinate 69,408,685 of OY744525.1, read as the reverse complement.
AGACAAAAACAAAAGAAAAAAAAATATATATATATATACATCTATTAAAAGTATGAGGAGGGAGTATTTTACTGTAAGACTTTCCTTATATTATTATTATCATTATTAATAATAATAATGATAATAATAATAATATCTTCGTTTTGGTAACCGGTTTCCTTACTTTTAGCCTGCTTTTTTATATATCTTTTCAGTCACCTATCGTCTGTAATTTTACTTTCAATTCTTCCCCCACCCAAACATTTTTGTTTATTTCATTTTGTTTTTGTCCTTTCTATGCACCTTTCGTCATAAATTTGATTAATTTAATTATTTTGGCTGAGAAATTATCGACGATGACAGCTCCCGCGTTTTTGTGAAAGTGTCCACGTTTGAGGAACGGCAATGAGTTGCAGTGGCGAGGCTAAAAACGCTGCCTATGACAGGAGGCCCTTGCAAAAGAAAAAAAAAGTGGGTATTAAGGGGATAGGAAGTGGTATGGGTGGTTGGGAGTTATTTATTTGGTAGATTGGGAGTCTGTGGAATATGAAGAAAAAGAAATGATGGAGAATACAACACAGACACAATTACAAAAGACTAGAAATAAAAAATCCAAGGAAGCAATACTTAGAGATGTGTAGGCAATTTATGGGTAAAAATATACTACTATAGTACAATTTATATACGAGGTCTGTCTAAAAAGTATCCGACCGTTATTTTTCCCGTGTGAAATAGAGACGATAGGGCGGCGCCACTCTACACAATAAAGGAAGACACCTTCATGCGCATGTGTGAATTTTATCACCGCCTTCCTGCGTATTAGTCGCTGCCTGTTGGTCGCTGAGTGAGGTGTTACACAACGTGTTCGTCGGATTACCGATTCTCTTAAGATGACTGAATGTGTTGAGCAAAGGTACTGCATCAAATTTTGTCAAAAGCTTGGTGATTCTCAAAGCAAAACAATTCGTAAGCAGGTGTTTGGAGAAGATGCGATGGGCGTAACACAAATTAAGGAATGGTTCTATTGATTCAAAAATGGCTGCACACCAGCAAAGAGTGACCAGTGTTCTGGCAGGCCTCTAACTACTCGGAGTGCAGCTGTTGTTGAGAGGGTGCAAAATTTGGTGCTCGAAGATCGTCGTTAAACTGTGTAGGAGATCGCCCAAGAGGTCGGAATAAGTAAAGATTCCGCACATGCAATTTTGCGTGATGATTTGAAGATGCACAGAGTGGCTGCAAAATTTGTGCCCAAGTTGTTGTCGCAGGAACAAAAGGACCTCTCTTTTAAAGTTGCACAGGACCTTCTGAAAACCGCCAACACTAAACACTGTGATAACTGGAGATGAGTCATGGATGTACGGCTGTGACCCAGAAACAAAAAGACAGTCGTCGCAATGAAAGTCTTCAAGGCCAAAAAAAGCGCAACAGGTGCGAAGCAAAATCAAGGTGATGCTGACTGTCTTCTTTGATATCCGTGGAATTGTGCCCCATTCCCCATATCCACTATCGGCCACGCTCGGTTTTGACACAATTGACCCAGACACTTTCCCTAAGCTAAAAAGAGAAATAAAAATTAATAACTCTCAGCTGTCACCCCATTTTCTCTTTTCCCTTGAACTGTGTAAACTGCTGCTAATAACAGATTAACCTAAATCATCGTTTTTCATTTTTGCCTTTTTCATCTACAGCCATGCCGAAACTCGAACGTTTTCAGGCAAATCAAAATTAATAACTGTATGATTTTTCTGCATTTTTCTTCATCCTGGGGAAGTCTACAATAAAAACGAACGTTGATGAATACATAAATAATATAGTTTTTGGCTTTTCTTTTTTCATTTTCCATTATGTCGGATCAATTTATCGCTATTTTTATTCATATATATATATATATATATATATATATATACAGTCATCTTAATACTAATATATATTTTTATATATATAGTCACCTTAATACTAATATATATATATATATAGTCATCTTAATACTAATATGTATCCTATTTAATTTGCTGTATAACTGGGAGTCAACTACACTCTAGTTTTTATGCTATGTTTTGGCTTCATCAGCACAGTGTCTATACTCTGTGCTGATGAAGACTCTTGATATCAATAAAAACCCATATCGTTTTAGAAACGATTGTACACAAACTGTTGTTTATGTTGAATTCTTGGAACGTAAGTAAATGATTGTCATAATTAATTTTATCCAAGATCTATATTCTCTCTCATATATATATATATATATATATATATATATATATATATATATAAAGGGTCGCAAAGATATAATTTATTTCATATGACAATGTGTAACTCACCATACGATATGCATCATGATTCAATATTTAAAGAAATAAGTTTTTGAAATTGAAAGGTTTTTCAAAAGCTATTAATTAATAAGTATTACGCTGTTTTATTGGTGAGCAAGTCATGTTGATTTATTATATGCTATATATAAATGTATAGTCATCCACAGACAGACTGTTTCACTGTATCACAGTTTTTCAATGTAGCCAGACTAACTAGTGCTTCAAGCCAAGACCAAAACCCAACCATTTGTCATCAGTCTGAGTGTCTACCCCTATGCTATCAAAGGAAGAGAATTTTATATACATATGTTTACATATGCATTACAGACTACCTGGAATGCTAAATTATATTCTTTACAAAGAACTATAAATTATAAGGCTGCCGTTTCATTGGCTACTACGCTGAGATATAGGGGAGGGCGTCACTCATTTCCCTGGATTGCTCCACTTACCTTTCATTCTCACCTTATAATGCTGCCCATTTGGCATAATGGTTAGAGTTTTTGCTAATTGCCCGGGATTATCGTCGAGTTATCCCAAAGACACAACAAACTTTACTTGAAGCCTCCTTGCTAAACATTATATATACTCATATAAAATCACCAAAATATATAACGAAAACAGTATATGTATATATATTCGTATAAATCCCCCCTCCCCACCCCCTTAAAAAAGTATTTTAAATAATTCTGTAGTTCATGGTTTTTTATGCCATTCAATCTGCAGAATGGTTTCAAATTTAGGCAGTAAAATGGGGCGTAGTCTGTCAAAATTGTACTCCATTGAGCTGAATATAGGAGTTTTAGGATAATCGACTCTGAGTAATAACATAGCAGTTAGAATAATCAAATGCCAAAAAAAGAAACCAAATCAATTCACTATTGAACTAAACAATAACAGATGCTACGACTTGAGCAGTCATGTTAAGCCAGATTTGTGGAGTGCACCACTAAATGTTGTTCTGTGGAGTGCAGATTTACTCACCTGAGATCCAAGATCTTTACAACTCATCATTAGCTATGCCTTAAGAAACCAACAACAACAACAAAAACAAGTCAGAAATTAAGGATTCTTTTTTTTTCTAATAATTGATAATTTACTAGTTGAGGTATTTCCACATTAATCAGCTTGCAGGATGATTTCAAAACGTGGCTGGGAATCAGTCTGCTCACATTTTCCACAACTGCGCCCCATCGAGCTCGCGGTGGCCTATTTCTCCACGGTTGCCTGGAAGCTGTGCCTGTGCGCAGGAGGTAGAGCAGAATCCACTCAGACATTAAATAGACCTTTGAAGACTGTAGACATGATGTGCGGGTGTAGCTAGACAGGCAAGTGCTTCAAGGTGGGATTGAAACTCAACTGCTTTATCAACAGTCACTGATTCTAACTGTTAGGTGAGTAAGTGAAATCTTAATGTTAAACACTATCAGCGATAGAAGAGTGCTCTATTCGTTTTATATAAACAACATTGAATTATCGGTAAGGATAGCTGACGATTTCACTTACAACTGTGCTCAAGCCATGAAGATGTGGGCGGCAAATGTAATGTGTGTGTGAGATAAGAATATGAATAAATATCCAAAATAAATCAAAGTAAAATGATAACTTCTTTGCAGGAGTTAGTTCTTTTTTTTTGTTATCATCGAGTGTTTGTTCATTCTAATCTGCCTCAGGATGATTAAGGGGGGGGGGCTGATATATTTTGATATTTCATCCTGAGGCATCTTAAAATGAGTGGAAAAAAATGAATGAAAAATTACTCCTCAAAAGAAATTTATATTCTCTCTCTCTCTCTCTCTCTCTCTCTCTCATATATATATATATATATATATATATAAGATATATATTAAATAACACAGAGTATTTTTACTTGATAAGGGTCTCTTATTTTTCCAATTTTCCGAATAGTCCATTTAGTGTTTCGGTCAAATTGTTTTATGTAAGTTCCGTGGATTTCTTGTTCCATTTTCTTTCCTTTTTCGCGAGTACTTTCGATTTTATTCGTCAAATCATCTTTAGGCGATGTTAGTCCTGGTTTCTTAAAAAAATATTTAATAATGTTTGCCTAAATGAAAATATGCTGCCTAAATACACACACAATATATATATATATATATATATATATATATATATATATATATATATATACTAGAACAATACCCATCCAAGGACGGGTAAAGTTAATTCTCTGCACCACTTTTCTGTCTCCTCACAAATATTAAAATCAAAATATTATGATACTAAACCTTATTCTAATTTTGATCAAAATTTATTACATGATTTTGGTTCTAGAAAATGTCTAAAAATGAAGTCTTAAGCTTAAGGGGTCTTCAGAAGAAACTGAAATTCAAGGAATCTTGCTTAATTGATGACTAATGATTATGGATCAAATTCAATGCAAATCTGATACATCTGAATTTTCAAATACGAGGTTATTCTCATATTATGCCCCCTAAAACACGTTAAATTACTCTGAAGAAATTGAAATTTGCGGAATATATTTTAATTGATGTTTAATGCCTATTGTTAAAATTTCACTAAAAATCAAAGGTATCTGAATTTCCACAAAGGGCTTCCAACACCCTTTTTACTTCCTTTAAATTAAACTAACTTAAACTAAAAATAACCCACGTTACTATCTCTTATGCTCAGCAGTTGTGTTCCAAAATTCATAATGATAATTTAGGAGTGAATTGTGTACATACAAATATATAAACATACCTAACTTTATATAGAGATATGAAGTTGTAGTTCTTGCCTGTTTGTTCACAAAATTTTCCTAAAGTTTTAGAGATAGATCTCCAGCATATATATTATTAAAGTAATATATATATATATATATATATATATATATATATATATATATATATATATATATATATATATATATATGATCAGCCCGGGATACTTGGATAAGTATATTTCATTTTGATCAAAGGAAGTATAACATTATTGTGGGGGTCTCCGTTTGTGCTTGACATCTATATAAAAAAACACATTTTACTTTATTTTATTGTATTTCTAAGTTAAAATGTATAGAAATGAAAAAAATAAAGATGAAATTGTTAATATGGGGTTCAGAATTTGGAGCAGGATTGCACAGGAATTCTCATTGATTCCTGAAGGAAATGTGGGTGTGCCACAAGAGGATTTAAGACTATAAATTTACCAAAATTAATTTCACTTTAATTGCATCCCTTCCCACCCAATTAATGCTGAGTACATTGCTAGGCCTTAGCCCCAAGATTGAATCTTATAAAATGTAAAATAAAAATAATAAAAAGGTAATATATTATTACGAGGAACTATATTGCGCAATTAAAATTTTTATTCAATTTTAAGTGTTCTAATAAGTTATAATTTGCAATTTAATCTCCAAAACACCCATCTCTGACTAACTTTCTGTCTATTACTTTCACGTTGTTTACCCCCCCCCCCCTTACTCTTACTTCCTCCTCTCCCTTTATCTCTCTATCTCTCTCTCTCTTTCTCTCTGTTTATTAACAGTCAAATGTAATAACGTTAACAATAAAATAGAAAATTTGAATAGTCCATTATAAACAATAGGGAATATCACAATAAGTATTAACTTAACTGCTTTATTTATTTATTTATTTAAATTTAACTGACTTTACAACCTTACTTTTTCCTCATTCAAAGAATCTAACTCGAGTGCAATGGGTGGATGAATGGGTCTGAGATTGAAGAAGATCTTCTCTTCAGCAGTTATCTTTTCTGCCTGTGGTGGTTTGTCAGGCTGATGGTGCGGTAGTTTGAGCACTGCTGTAGATTACCTTTCTTGGGGAGAGTGATGATCAGAAGGAGAAAAAGAAGGTATATGTATATGGAGCCTAATAAACAGTTTTCTGTATATATAATGCATATGTATATCTCATTTATCCCGTTGTCTGAATCACCGTTCGTGCGCCAAAGATGACCTGGAAACCAGCCTTCTTCAGTCCTCCTGATTTTCTGTCTTCCTAAGCATCTTACTAAACGCCACTTTTTTAGATGTTGTCTTCCCACTTTTTTCTTTGTCTACCCTTCCTTCTTCCTTCCTGTACAGTGGCTTGCAGAATTATGTTTGCAAGACCTGATAATCATGTGACATGGCCTTACTACTTCATTTTCCCTTTTTTCACAGTGGTCTGTGGATCCTCAATATGGCCCGACTGCTTGTAGGAGTTTGTTCTTCACTTCCTCATTTATAATGTGGACCCTGTATGAGATCTCTGTGGCCTTTATTCTTTTCTCCAGGTTTGCAGTTAGGGTCGATGACTCATATGCATACAGAAATATAAAGATAACCAGGGAGTGAATCAATATGATTTTTGAGCTTAATGTAGTGTTTCTGTCATTCCATATAGGCTTATTTTGGACAGTGCTGCTGTTGTCTCTGCAATTCTAGCAAGGACTTCGGGCTTGGATTCGTCATCAATCACAACAATCCCAAAGTACTTGAAGTTGACGGCTTCAGTTTCTCGCCTCTGACCTTGATGTTTCTGTTGATCTCCATGCTGTAGCCTGTCAATGGTCTTATGTAGGCTTTCCACTAAGTTGCCCAGTTCTTTTTCAGTCCCTGCAAGTGCATCGATATCGTTCACAAAATGTAAGTTTGTAATTGTCCTGCCTCCGATATTAACTGTTCGTCTATGTTCTTCTAGTGCATCAACTATGATTATCTCCAAAAACATGTTGAAGAGTGTAGGAGAGAGCAGACATGACTCTGACTGTCATCCTGAACCACTCCCCTAGCTTTGTTGTGATCAGGTTAGTATTGATGTTATACTGTGGTCATCCACAAAGGATGTGGTCATCCACAAAGCTGCATGCCACAACCAATCAAGCCCTTATTTGGTTTTGCTGGTGTTGAAGGTACCTCTCGCACTGAGATTGAAGAAGATCTGCTCTTCAGCAGTTATCTTTTCTGCCTGTGGTGGTTTGTCGGGCTGATGGTGCGGTAGTTTGAGCACTGCTGTAGATTACCTTTCTTGGGGAGAGTGATGATCAGAAGGAGAAAAAGAAGGTATATGTAATAAACAGTTTTCTGTATTTAATTGTCTTTATTTGTATTTTCTCAACGGCTGATATCAGATATCTGCCTAGAAAGAAACATATATGGATACTTCAAAATAAAATGTATTCTGAACCTTACCCGGAGGGACTACAAATCCACGCCAGACAAAACGGTTGATATCTCTTCTTTTTTTAACAAATGTACGGTTTAAAATTAGTAGATGAATTTCTACTAGATTTCACATTTTTAATAAGCGTCGGAAGACTTTTTGGAGGGTTCGGGTCATGATAAGCTACTGAAAGTCGTGGTGAACTCACAGACGTCCAAACAGTTCAAGGCAGTGCTAGACGCATTATGGCTGTTGATCTCTCCTGTTTCAAAACTAGGTTTTACATGTCTTTAGCCCTGTGTTAATCTTTTGCCAATATATTGAATTGAATTATATTGGATAAAGAGGGAGGGCACCAAAATTATCACTCCCAAAAAAGGGGAAAAAAACAACACCATATTAATACATGCTTCTAAATGTCCAACCATATGCTGGACAGAGAATATTAAACAAGGCAGGAAGTGGCAGTCCTCTGTATTTAATTGTGTTTTTCTTTATTTTCCCAAAACATGGATATCACATATCTTTCTTAAGCTTAAACCTTAAATTTAAGACATTCTCTAGAATCAAAATCCTGTAATGGATTTTGATCAAAATTAAAATAAGGATTCTAGACATAAGATTTAGTGTCATTATATCATGGATTTAATCTCCAAAAAGAGTAGTGCAACACTGTTCGGTTTGAGGAATCTTACCTGTCCTGAGACGGGTAGTTTTCTTATATATATAATTATTTATAAATAAATATTATTTTCAAAATAAACAAATATGCACATGTATTTCACGCCAAATCTGCAATCGTCAGTATGGGAGAAGACAATCCCTGCAGGTCACACGGTTCTAACCCTGATACGAAAGTCATGTTTAACTCAGTAGCCGAGGCGCATATCAATGTTCCAACGCACATAGTCTAGAAATGAGTAGATTAACATTTAAATAGCAAACACGGCGGCTATCTAGCAAGCAGTCGAGACGTTTTCCTTAGTTTTTTACATTTACGTATGTGGAACACCATACTATTCTCTCTCTCTCTTTCTCTTTCTCTCTCTATTTATATAAAGTGAGCCCCATTAACAGAATCAACTTTAATACTAGCGACATCATTCTAAAATGTTAATAACGCTAACTTTAGTTCCGTATTAATAATTCCCGCCAAAACTACCTATTAATATCTTTACTTGATTCCCCTGAAGATGAACCCGGATGGGCTCGAAAGTACTTGGGGCACCAACGATGATGGCTGATTCATCGGCCAATTCCCCACCGAAACAAAGACTCTGATTCGGCTAATGGAACGGATATACATTATATATATATATATAATAGAAAGAGAGAATAGTTCAACAACGAAAATAAAAAGGATGATACTTCACTATCTCATTACATATGGTATCTGAAGATGAATAATAGAGTAAACATGTTAAGTGGAAAATTTTAAAATGAGCCCCAGCACAATCCTATGTGTTATCTTGGTCTCAATGAAAAATTAGCAATCATTAAATTCCCAGAGTGATAAATTATTAAACTAAAAAAGAAGTAGGAATTAGTTGTAGGCACTTCAAACAAATTATCTTGAATGAATATAGAAATAGCTAAGAAATAATATTATGACATCCTATAATGGAATGTCTATTTTTTTTTTTGTAAAATAATATTTATTTATAAATAATTATATATATAAGAAAAATACCCGTCTCAGGATAAGTAAATAAAATATAAAAAAGTTTTTTAAAAACATCATTAGATATTGTAAAAACGTTGTGCAAATTATCCTTAACACCAACAATAATAATTCGACTCGATCAACTGCAGTTAGGATTCTTTAAGGTCACCTAGATTAACACATTTAACCGCTAAGAAATTTAAAAACATCATTATAGTAGGAAATATTACCTCCTTTGTTTGCTAATAATTAAGAGTAGATATAATGATAAATAAAAATTTTAAAAATTAAAAAGTAAATATATAACAGAAGGGAAAAATCTAAGGAAAAAGTGCATTTATTTCTATTTTTCTATGCTTTTAATAATTTATAACACAGTTTCATGTTCATTAATGTATGTATGTATGTATGTATGTATGTATGTATGTATGTATGTATGTATGTATGTATGGGTGTATATATATATATATATATATATATATATATATATATATATATATATATATATATATATATGTATATGCAATGAATTAATATCATTTGTTAATCTTTTATAAATTTAGTCTATTCATAAGAAAATGAAACTTTCATTTTTGCTTTCGGAGAATATTATTAAAAAAATTGAATAAATCAATGAGATGAGGATAAAGAGGAAATAAGAAAAAGAAGAAGAAACGCACGGAGTTGAACCTTCTCCGATACAGCAAGAGTGACACGTTCAACTGTCATTAACCCTCCTGATCTCTATGTTTAACCCTGCTAATGATGAACGATTTTACAACCCGCTGTGCCGTTGTTTTTTTGCGTTTGTTTTTGATTTCCAGTTTGTTTTTCTTAGCTACCCATTTTCCGGATCGCTTTGTTCATTATCATTTTTAAGCTCTGATGAAGCGTTAATAGCTGAAACATGACTACATTTATGTAAGCCAACTTAAATATTATATATTTATAAAGATATATAAATATATTTACATCAGCATAGAGATATGACATCAGCATAGAGATATGACTATTCACTACCGGTCATGCGATTCGAAACCCCGGATTACGAGTATTTTACAACTCAAATCCGACGCCTTAACCACACGGCCAATTTTAAATAGCGAATAAACTGTGATAATTTTCGTAGATATATTGGAAGCTTTATAGATCAAAACCAAAAAAAAACAGACATTAACAGAATCAACTTTAATACTAGCGATATCATTCTAAAATGTTAATAATGCTAATTTTAGTTCCGTATTAATAATTCCCGCCAAAACTACCTATTAATATCAACATCATGGTCTTTACTTGATTCCCCTGAAGATGAACCCGGATGGGCTCGAAAGTACTTGGGGCACCAACGATGATGGCAGATTCATCGGCCAATTCCCCACCGAAACAAAGACTCTGATTCGGCTAATGGAAAGGATCCTCACAACGATATCCAGACATAACTTGTCTGTCATATTCACAATATTTGTCTTGAATAGAAAATGCGGCCTAAATATATATTTTTTAAACTACATGAAAAACGTAGCTAAGGGTGGCAGATCACCAATATATATATAAATATATATATATTCAGAGAGAGAGACAGAGAGAGAAAGAGAGAGAGAGACAGTTCATGTTATGTGGTTTAACATTACTTCTTCAGTATAAGTGTTTGTGTCCGTCTTGGCCAAAGGGACTAAGAATCATGGTTTAAGTCTTCGCATACATAAAAAAGAAAACTGTGCCGCAAACAAACTGACGTCTCCGTTGAAAAACTCAAGTTCCAATTCCAAGAAGACAGAAAATCTTGTTGTTTTGAGAAGACAATCTTGTTTATGCAGGATAAAAAATGGTTCATGAGTTGATACGACTTACAGGGAAAATGTCTAAAGACCAATCGGCACAACGGATGCTTGGAAAAATACAAAACAAAAAGAAAACACATCCAAGATGGCATTGCAAAGTTTCCAAACTATGCATGAAGCTAAAGTATGCAACCTACTTATATAATACTCTGTTAATAACATTTGTGTTTTCTTTGTAACTTTAGAAATATTCCACTACGACATATGAAATAGAAAGAGAGAAACACTGAGTGTCAAATCTTTTTTTAGCAAAATTCCATTTTCCATGCGTGAAAGAAATTTTCACTTTTTTTTTTCGTTTTTAGTTCAAAATTCGTTTGTTTTATAATTTGATAGGATAAAAACTATTCATGTGTTTGGAAAGTAATCGTTTCTGTTAGTAGTAAACAAATACATGATAACTGAATAGATTACTTAAACGTTTATATTATTTAAATATATATTAACATTTTACTTGAATGTTGTTTCATGACTTGAATAAAGAAAGAAAATATATTTCATGCACACAGTTAACACTTAATTATCGAAGCTCTCTCACCAAAATCCATATTTTTTTGTAAGTTTTCTTAGGGATCACAAAATATATGACATAATTTTTTATGTTACAGGTACAATAATAATAATAATTATAATAATAATAATAATAATAATAATAATAATAATAATAATAATAATAATAATAATGATAATAATTTGTCCACACACACACATAGTGACACCAATCTATGCTGGTTCCACAAAAATGGTTATCAAAAGTCAAGGAGGATAGAAAGACTGAGGAAGGAGAGCACCATCCAGACCTCGGTACTGGAATCTTGGGGAGGCTTATTGTCATTCAAATTCCAGAGAAAGCCTATGGTCGTTATCAGCATTAAATCAATAGTAAACGGCTGTTGAAATAATACAAAATGATCTGCAATCGTTATTGAAAGAGGCGGAGAATGCTGAAAAAATGAAGAAAATTTTTTCACTCAGACTCCATGGAACACCAGTGAGAAACACCTAGTGAGTAAATAATAATAATAATAATAATAATAATAATAATAATAATAATAATAATAATAATAACAGATACCACACAAAATAGTTGTGACATTACTAGGAATACTCACATATAGCATCTCTTCCGGACAACCTGTTATTATTATTGTACCTGTAACATAAAAAATTATGTCATATATTTTGTGATCTCTAAGAAAACTTACAAAAAATATTGGAAGATGGAAGGACTGAAGAGGGAGAGAACTAACCAGATCTCCACTAGAAGGGTGCAGAGAGTACTGGGACCTTGTGAAGCCTTATTATCACCCAAATCATAAAGAAGACCAATAGATGTTGCCAGCGAGAAATCAATGGTAAGCAGCTGTTGCAATAACGCAAAGTCATTTGCAAAAGTTATTGAAAGAGGTGGAGAGTACTGGAAATCTGGGGAGACATGTTGTCACTCAGACTCCAGGCAACACCACCGGTTATTATCAGTGAACAATCACTGATGATGATCTGTGTGAGTATTCCTAGTAAGTAGAGAATAATAATAATAATAATAATAATAATAATAATAATAATAATAATAATAATAATAACAACAATAATAATAATAATAGTTTTTCTGAACAAAAACAAGAGAACTTGCTTAATCATTGATATAGCCTGCCACTTCGATACCAGAGTGCAGGAGAAAGAACACGAAAAAAAAAAAAAAATATCAAGATCTAAAATGGGAATTAGTTAGACTATGGAAATGTAAAAAAGTAAAGGTGATCCCCGTTGTAATTGGAGCACTTGGAACCATAATGAAAAGCCACCATAAATGGCTTAGACAGATTGATGAGACAATTTATTTTCCAATTCTGCAAAAGGCTTGCCTATTAGGAACGACGAAAGTGTTAAGGTACAGCTTGAATATCTAAGATCAAGGGAATTGACTTGATGTTCAAAAAAAACAAAAAACAAAACCCCAACTAAAAACATCCAAAAGTTGAGACTACTATGAATAATAATAATAATAATAATAATACATTTTGATAAATGAAAGGCATAAAATACTATAGGATTTTGAAATATAGGCAAATTCATCTAAGCTAGAAAACCAGACATGGTAATAGTCAACAAATATTGCTGTCATATCAGATCACTGAGTGAAGCTGTAGGTAACAGAAAAACGAAGTAAATATTTGGAACTTGCCGAAGAGCTAAAAGGGATATGCAACATGAAAACTAAAAGAATACCAATACTTGTAGGAGTTCTAAAAACAGCACCGAAATATCTGGCAAAAAGACAATAAATTGGAATCAGAGAAAGAGTATTGACTTCATACAAACCACGGCACTGGTGAAAGCAGTTGGCATATTAAGAGAAATCCTAGAGTGCGGAAACCAACCACATAACCAAGTAAGACTAACCAACCATAGATAAGTTCAAATAAAATAATAAAAAATACCGAAAACCAAACACAACCCAAAGGAAAGGTGACACATATTAAGACAACCTGAAGAGATCTGAGACAACTTAAGTAAAGTCTGACGATATGTAAGAAAAAGACTATAACTAGACACTTGCCTAATAGACTCTTTCCTTGGTCTATAGTGGTAACTCTCTGCTCGTCAATAATGGCAGATGTTTCTTGAACTTACTCCATCCACTCCTAACTCTTGCAACCACATTAACACCTGCTCCACCAAGGTAAGAAAACTTCTCAACAACATCAATAGCTTCACCAAGATATACTTTGTCCACATTTGAGTTCTTATTCATCTCCATTGTCTTACAATACTTGCACATAAACTGGACATCTTCTCTCAACGTACCAGTAATTCCACTGCACTTCTTGTGTACCCAATGCTTACAAGTACCACAAAAAATTGAATTTCACTCGACTCCATTTCCACAAACTGAGCAGGAGAACTTTCCTCTTTTGGGGAGCTTTCCAACACTACAACCACTGATGATCACTTTGGTCTTGGCAACATTCACTCTCAGACCTTTACTTTCCATAACATTCGTCCAAGTTTTTAACTTACCAAGTAGGTCTTCCATTGTTTCACATGCAAGTACTACATCATCAGCATGCAGCATCTCTTCCAGACAACCTGTACGAAACTCTCTTGTCTTCTAAGACACAAATTAAATTCAACAGACTAAGTACAGAACCCTGATGTACTCCTACTTTAACATTAAAACTGTCGCTAAACGTGCTGTTAATTATAACACAACTTCGAGCATTTCTGTGTATTGTTTGAACAACCTTTACCCTAGTTGACGTCAAGCCCATCAGACACTCTCTTATGGCACTCTGCCATAAACTTTCTCCAGATCCACAAAAGCAAAATACAGGTTCTTTTTATCATTATCAATGTAAAACTAAAACTGGTAACCTCTCACTATAAAAGCTTACATGAGAAGTGTGTCCCACATCGATGTCAACGGTTCAAAGCCACGTGGTAGGCTGCTTAAGATATTGGAGGGGATCAGTTGATGACGACCTGCTTCTCGTGGACGTCACTAGCGAAGGAGAAGTTGGAAGGTATTTATGAAAGGTCTAACCTTAGAGACAAAAAGACGAAACATGAAAATAAATAATAATAATAATAAGGAATAAGGAAAGTGATAGATTATAGATATTTCATTAAAATTAATGATTCAAAGACGATATAGTTATTTTATTATATGAATGGTGTGTTTAATTCACCATTTAACTGTTCAGCCTTGAGAGGGGGTTATAATAGTGGCTGCACATGTAATTGTAAAGCAAGGGTTGTACAATTACCAACCATACCACATTTACAATCAGCACTGCTTGATTCCAATGGCAAGAAGTCCAGGACGACTAGAAACAATGCTGTGATAAGAAGAGAGCACATACAGCACCTGGTATTCCCAAATGGTCACCCATTTTAGTACTGACCAGACTCAACGTCGCTTAACTTTGGTGATCTAGCGGGAACCGGTGTGTCAACGTGATTATGCCGTATGGATGTGATTACAGGTAGACAGAATTTTCTTTACTTGCGTGTGTGTGTGTGCTGTTTTATTCTTAGGCAAGAAAAAAGTAAGATTTTGAAAAGAACGAGACAACACGCACAAGTTGTGTTCATGCGGGAAAATGTGCGTGGTGTGATGTAGCCATTGTCTGTGTTAATCTGTCTGGGATAGAGTTTGCCTATCTTCAGCAAAAGAATGATTCCAATTTGTTTCAACAATTATTGAATTGCAAAAGTGTCAAAAAAAAAGAGAAACAAAATTACTAAAAATTGCAACATTTCTTGGGTTGAATCATGGCTTTAAATTACAGACCCTCAAGAAAATAATCTGGGACTATCAAAATCAAAATGATTCCAACATCTCTGTGAAAAGAACACACACGCACAAAAAATACAAAAAGACAGAAAATGTAGTAGCCATGAAACTGCCATTTCAATGTCATTGTCGTAAGAGTACAAGATCGATAACAATTTTTTTTCAAAGTTTTAAAGGTGGTCAGATAAAAACGCTGATAATATCACGATATTATCAGCACTACCCAACCATAGATAAGTTCAAATAAAATAATCAAAAATACCGAAAACCAAACACAACCCAAAGGAAAGGTGACACATATTAAGACAACCTGAAGAGATCTGAGACAACTTAAGTAAAGTCTGACGATATGTAAGAAAAAGACTATAACTAGACACTTGCCTAATAGACTCTTGTTATCCCAAAATTACATTATATAATTGTTTTCTAAAATATTAATTTTATCAGCTACAAAAATCCGTTAACCAATTCGTTTCCTCTTGGTAAAAAATATTTTTATTGTAATTATATTGGATGCAGGTGTGTAAAAATAGTGTTAAAAACGGGAATTTCCATGCAAGGTTAGAATAAGTAAGAAAAGGAAATTTTCCATTAGATGTTACGTTAGAGGTTAGGCTCACGTGTATTGGAAGTTATGTTATGGGAGGAAGTATGTGACAGAAAAGCAATATCGATTCTGCCTCTTGATTGTTTGACGTCACAGCGAACGGACGTCTGTTTTTCACCCCTCACCCATAGGGAAGATGCAGTTCATTTGGATGTATTTGCTGTAAATTTCTGTAAAAAGTAAACCAAATCCCAGAGCAAAATAATGGAATTATTTGTTGTTCTTTTTAATTGCTTCCATTATTCCATCCACAAAGAGAAAGATGAAGAAAACATCAGCATCTCTACTGCTGCTACCTCACCACTACGTCATCCTTTACAATGAAACATCACTACTAATTGTTTTCTGTCAACAAGAAGATTATCTGCCATCTGGTTAACTCGCCACGTGATGTTACATTATTGTAAAAACATGTTCGATGTATATTTTCCCTGTTCGACGCATATGTCAAAGTCAGATTCCTTTAAAAAAAACAAAAAGCAGAAATTATCGGTCACAACTAATTATTTAAACAATTTGCAACAGTGGGAACTTTTGGAAAGAAATTGTTTTTATAAATAATCTAATCTCAACTTTTAAAAAAATCTCACAGAATATATATTGAATGATGAATGAATGAACAACTGGTAATACCACTTTTTGTGGTATTCGCTCAGTGTCGGGCATTCTGCCTTCCACTGAAAGTGGAAGTTTATGGAGAATACAAATTCACATGCGGTCTCCAGTCAACATGTATATCCTGGTGAGGGGAGATGACATACAGCGCCGAGTATTTCTGAATGGTCACCCATCTTGTACTGGTTAGGCTCAATGTCGCTTAACTTCGGCGATCTAATGGGAACCAGTGTGTCAATGTGATTAATAATTATTATTATAAAGGGATCTTAAGAAAGAATTGAAATTCAGAGAATATTGCTTAATTGGTACCTAATGACTATGAATCAAATTCAATGCAAACCTGAAATATTTGAATTTCAAATGAGAAATTGTGTTCATATCATGCCACCTAAAAACCTTTTTAAATAATCCGTATCTTACATCAATTAATAAATATATTCTCAGTATATATATATATATATATATATATATATATATATATATATTGATTATTTTAATATATATTAGGAATATGCAAATCAAATTCTCTTAAATATTTCATCATATAGCCCCCAAAATGATCAGTAAATTAAACTTTTTACCATTATTCTCAAATTCATTTAGAATTATTACATTAAAGCTATTTGTTCCAAAAGTATATGTTACTCCATTAGAAAAAATCGAAATTCTTTCCATTCTATCTCCAAGTAATCTATCAGTTAAAGCTTTGAAACCATTTTTAATTAAAGGGTGACTTAAAACAATCATTTCCAATTCTTCTTGCTGGTCGGATCATCTGCTGTCAGGACTGCTATCATATGTTCTCAAAAAGTGAAAACCCACATCTTGGTAATATTTTAGAATTTACAAGATAATCCATAGCTTGATGGGTCAATGTTGGTACGTTGCTGCATACATTTAGTACTCCCTAAATTTTCCACAGCGAACAGACGTCTGTTTTCAACCCCTCCCCCATAGACATAAAATATAGTAGCCTAAAAAACATACAATGTGTTGTAAAGATAAATAGATATTTCATAAATACATCCAGAGTGAAAGAATAAAGTTACCATTTAATTTAACGACAGTTGATCTAGTATATATATATATATATATATATATATATATATATATATATATATATGGACATAAATTCTAGTATATATTATATATTAAATCTATTAATAATGGAAATCATGTGTCTGTCTGTCTGTCTGTCTGTCTGTCTGAAGCCGAAACTCCATCACATTAATATTACTATTTACTTAGTCTGCCAGCTTCTATATATGGTACTACAAAAACCGCCGTAAACATATAAATACAGTAGAAAGAAATTTCAAGATGAGACTGCGATTAGAACAGAAAACGTGTCAAGAATCTTACTTAAACTAATACTTTTTCAACTTCCTTATATACTGTTACAAAAAGTCGCTCAGACACTAGTTAGTTTGCTAGTAGTTTTGATGCCAATATGTAGTTAAAGCAAAATAAAGTGTTTTAGACTATTAAAAGAATTTCCAACACTACTGATAATGTTTAACCAGTCATTTATTTATTTTTATGATCGCTTATGCCTGAATTCATGTTTTGAAACAGTACTATAATCAAATCTATGACGTCACATCAAAGCCATTTACATAATTAATTCCTTTTAAACTTCAATTAAATTCATATTTACAAATATACACTTATAACTGCTATTATCAAATTTACATATGTATTTACAATATTTTCCGATAAGGTAATATTAATAAAAATTATTCATACAATTAATTACCCACATTTCATTAAGAAACCAGTGTGTTTTTAAACCATACTTTGAATGGCAAGTACTGTTAAAATTGCAAAGTCATCCTTTCGGAAGTGACGTCATTTTAAGAGGATTTTTTTTCTTTATTTTCATTATGTTGTTAAGACAAGGTATTTTGTTGTAAATTGAAGTTAAGCAAGGTATATCCTGACCATTAGTAAATGGGTGACCATTTTGGAAAAATAAATTGCTGACTCGTCCTTCCGGAAGTGACGTCATTGTGAGAGGGTTTTTTCACATTATCATTCTTTATTTTCATTACGTTGTTAAGACAATGTGTTTTGTTGTAAATTGAAGTTAAGCAAGGTATATCCTGGCCATTAGTAAATGGGTGACCATTTTGAAAGAATTAATTGCTGACTCATCCTTCCGGAAGTGACGTCATTGTGAGAGGATGTTTTCACATTATCATACTTTATTTTCATTACGTTGTTAAGACAAGGTGTTTTGTTGTAAATTGAAGTTAAGCAAGGCATATCCCAGGGTGACCATTTTTGAAAAATAAATTGCTGATCCATCCTTCTGGTCCTTCCGGAAGTGACGTCAGTGTGAGAGGATTTTTTTTCACATTATCATTCTTTATTTTCATTACGCTGTTAAGACAAGGTATTTTGTTGTAAATTAAAGTTAAGCAATACATATCCAGGCCATTACTAAATGGGTGACCATTTTGGAAGAATTAATTGCTGACTAATCCTTCCGAGAGTGACGTCATTGTGAGAGGATTTTTTCACATTATCATACTTTATTTTCATTACGTTGTTAAGACAAGGTGTTTTGTTTTAAATTGAAGTTAAGCAACAAATATCTCGGGTAACCATTTTGGAAGAATAACAAAACTGGTTCTTTGATATGACGTAGGCGCCTTCAATAGCATATTTAAACATGAGTTCTTTGATATGACCAAGGCGCCTCCTAATTTTTTCTCCCTTTTTTAACTATGTATGGGGGAGGGTAAAAAAATTTTTTTAGGGAGGTAGTTCACATTTTTTTTTTTTTTTTAACTAAAAATATTCTTTTTTTTGTCAGGGGGGATAATTTTTCTTTTTCTTTTTTTAACTGAAAATATTACTATATATGAATATGAAGGGTAAAAAAAATTGGAGGGTTGGTCAAAAAAAATTTTTTTTTTTTTTTTCTTTTCTTAACTAAAAATATTTTTATGCATGTAAAAAAAAATTGTGAAGGGGCAAAAAAAAATTTTTTTTAACTAAAAATATTTCTATTTATGGGGGAGGGTAAAAAAAATTGGGGTGGGGTCGAAATTTTTTTATATTTAATTTTAACTAAAAATATTCTTGGTCGTAAACAAAGAAAATCAATGTCTAATCACCAAAGAAATATGACTGGGGCTCCATCGGTTTACGTACAGAAGGTTCATGAAATGAGGCATAAGATTTTCATATAAAAAATTCCGTCCAACTGACAGGACTTTGGAACAGAAGTAAGACAGCGAATTGAATTAACAAATAAAAGATTTTAAAAAAAACAGAAAAAATAAGAGATAAAAAAAACATTCAAAACATACAGAAGTTCCTCACACAGTTTGAATCGAGGGCGAGCAGTTACTTAGGTGTAAAACACATGTGGAAGTTCTTCAATCAAGAACAAATAGAAATGTAAACAATGGTAACGATAAGAGAATTTTTTTACAATGATAAACAATGTTAGGATATTAAAAGAAGAGATAAAATAAAATTAAGTGAAGTTAGATATGGTATATCAGATGGTAAAATTATTAATAGATAGATAGGTGTTTCGTCGTATTACGACTCTTCAATGTGGCTAAACATGGTGAGTGTTTCAAGCTTAGTTTCGAAACCTTAACCTCCAGTAGGTCAGCTTACCCCTAAGTCATCACACACACCACGAAAATAAGAGAAATTATGCTTTTATATTTGGTGGACATTACTGGTTTCCAAGAGAACTCAATTCTAAGAGTAATGCTTTATGTTGAGTGGAATCTTTTATTTATCATACAAAGAGCTCAATCCACGCAGTGGGAAGCAAATATAGTCATCCACAGACAGCATTTTTTTGTGTAAACACGAGAGAGGGAAAATAGAACAGGAGAGAGATAGGATGGGGGGGAGGGGGGTAAGAAAGAAGGGAGGAGGGTGAGATAGTACAATATCTTGAAGATTTTGAAACTAAGTTAATGAAGTTAAAGAGAGAGTTTTGAGCTGAAAACATGATCAGTTTCTACATGGCGTTCGTCTGCTCAAAGAAACGCGATCAAATTTACTTATATTAACTGAGTGAAACTCGCTAACGGCGTCAGCTTGTTTACCAAACGAGCCATGTCACTCTCTCGGTTCTAGCATCTCAAACGTATATGGAGAAGAAAAAAATATATATAATTATATAATAATTGCATGTATCTGCGTAACCACCACGTTCGTATGTAAAGTACTTCAGGCAACTAAGTTGTCTTTT
>OY744525.1:69325517-69383017 GCA_963556195.1 Sepiola atlantica | reverse complement strand
AGGAAAATGTTATTCTCCATTTTTAGGCGATTACATGTAAACAGCCTGAAAAACTTAGTGGTAAAAATTAAAAAAACAACAAAAAATCAGTTTTGCATATAAATTTTATGCAAAATGATCATCCCTTTCTGACATGTAACCAATTTTGTTTGTTTAGAATCTTGGCCGTGTTAATGTTCCTCATCAAACTTTAGTATAAAATATGTCATTGTTAAAAGTCATAAAAAACATACCTCGTCCTACTACTAACCCAAGTCCGCATAGTAATACGAAAAATAAAGCGATTACATGTAGTTTATGACTTTGTTGGTCGGACTTAAGATTAGTGGTAAAAAATTTAGTTAACAACCCCCCAGAGGCGTCATATAGATGTTTAACAAATAGGTGCAAACAGAAATTTGAACATTACAAAATGTTTGATAAGACATAAGTGAACTCTAGAAATATTTATTTGATTACCATAATTTACAAATAAAAATTTAAATTAGACTCGGAGAGTCAATGCTAAATCTGAGAATGGAATTTCTTAACCTACGGTCCCGTGGCCCTTAGTCTTATGGTGTAAATAAACAATATTCTAATAAATAAATACCTTGCGTTTGTTTCATATTTTATAGTCAAGAAAAAATATTTTAAAATCGATTTTGGAATCGGACATTAGGCTCAAATTTTTCCGATTCCAATACCTCTAAAGGTTCCGATTTTTTCGATTTCCGATTAATCGTCCCAACACTAGTTTCTTGGCTTCCTTAATTTTCCCTGGAAAACGCCGGAACGAGTCCCGCTAGTGTGTGTGTGTGTGTGTGTGTGTGTGTGTGTGTGTGTGTGTGTGTGTGTGTGTGTGTGTGTGTGTGTGTGTGTGTGTGTGTTGAAGAAAGCATCCAGTATGCATATCGAAAAAGAGACAGACACACTGTCACAAAAACGAGAGAGCGCTGGCGAGAAGGTCTTCAACGGCTCTGCGCTTTCCCCATGCACGCACATTTTTTTACAGCATAACAGGGAAAGAGCCCCACCCCCTCATTTAGCCTATACCTTAAAAATTCCCCTTCAATGCTTTTTTATTTCGACACTCCACGCCAGGCACCCTCGAACCCACCCGTCCATATCCAGAGTCCAATAAAAAATAAAAAATAAAAAAAACACGTAGACCACTTTCTTCATTCCCATATCCTAATCTTCCTATCACTCAATTGTATTTCATCGAAACAACCCTGCAATACCAGCCTCCGTCTATTTGTTTTCGGATCTTTTTTTTTTTTTTTTCATTTATTTTACTTTTTTGGTTTTTAGCTGTTTTTATTTTGTTTTGTTTTAAACTAAAAAGCTGTGTTTTTTTTTGGGGGGGGGGTTATGTCTGTTTTTTTCTTTATGCTTTTAATTTTATTTTCTATATATACATTTTTTTTTTCAACACTTTTTTATCACATATTTGACCGACCGGTGACCCTTTCTAAGTTAGCTCTGAGTTAGAAAGTGTTTTTTTTTTTTTTAATTATTATTCTTTCCTTTTCTTTCTTTCTATACATATATAAGAACAGCTACTGTTCACCCCAGAAGTTCTGTCCGTATTTTTAATTCCCTGAAATTTAATAAGTGAAAATGTCTAATGAAGCGTTTCTTAACATTTTTACTCTTGTGGTAACACTTAAAATAAATTACATGTTTCAAGGAACTTATTTTATTTTCATTGTAGTTCATGTGCTAAATACAATAGTATATATTTTTGAATAACTTGTTTAAAGAAAAATTAATATTTTTTGTCAAATGTTAATCATGTATAGATCAAGTCCGCTGAGTGGGAACTGACTAGTGAAGGCGGTTTCACATTGGTGTTGTACAGAAATCACTAAATATATGTTTAGTAATATTACGTATATGAAATTAAATAAAATGTCAAAAGTGCATTATCTTATCTCACTTGTTTCTAGCAGAAACCTTAGGGACTTTGAGGAGAACCTTGGTTGAAAAATGCTGGTCTAATAAAGCTACATAATATATATTTGTGTATATTTAGACAGCAAGTTTTATTGATACAAGTCTGATTGAAAACAACGAAATTTTCTCTTTTCGGAATTTTTCTTATTACTGTCTCAACTTGGTGAGCCATATTCGTGGAGTATGAATCCGAGAATTTTTTTATCGGTCATGTAAAGCGCTTTCGATTGTAGCGATCGTCTTCAGGAGTTGGTTTGTTTTCTTTTCACTATGTTGTGTTGCTTATATATATATATATATATATATATATATATATATATATATATATATATATATATATATATGGGAAATGAAAAAGGAAAAACCAAAAAGGATGCTTTTTTTATATATTCATCAACGTTTCGTCTTTATTTGTAAGACTTCTTCAGGATGATAATATCATCATCCTGAAGAAGTCTTACAAATAAAGACGAAACGTTGATGAATATATAAAAAAAAAACATTCGTTTTGGTTTTTCCTTTTGCATTTCCCATCACGTCGGATTGCCTTCATCCTTCCTTTCTCATATATATATATATATATATATATATATATATATATATATATATATATATATTTAAACTGCATTTTACATTTTTTTTTTTTAATGACTCAAAGCTTCTTTAGACTATATATTGGGTATTTAGATCTGTATGGCTAGGTTTCCTTCCTCTTATCTAATTACTTTTCTGGTACCTAAGGTACTTAAGCTTTATTTTTTAATTATTTTTTAATGCAACTTTAATTCCTATATAATTTTATTACTAGCTACCATATTGCAGAATGGTTCTTAAGTGTAGTGTTTAGATAGTATTATTATTTTTTTTTTTTTTATTATTGTTATTGTTAAAATTAATGTTATTTGATCTGCAAATTACTATATAATACGGTAGTCTTAAGGGTAATATATTATTATTATTATTATTATTATTATTATTATTATTTATTTATGTATATATTAGTGACATTTTAAGCTGAATTATTTCGACACTTTATTATTGGGGAAATGGTAGTATAATCAGTACCATTGGAGAGTCATGAATATTATAACTGTCCTGTTTTTAAATCTCCGAAACAGTTACATGGTAAACAGCTGATGATCCCCGTGTTAATATTAGACGCTTAAGGTCTCCTGTTTTTGTTTCACTCTTAGATAATTAACCCCCCCTTTTTATTTTTATTTATTTATTTATTTTTTTAATTTACTTATATTTTTCATTTATTAATTTTCCAACGAATGTTAAGTCTGCAATATCTTGGATTTAGTTAATTTTTCTAGGAAATTTAAACTGCATTTTACATTTTTTTTTTTAATGACTCAAAGCTTCTTTAGACTATATATATATATATATATATATATATATATATATATATATATATATATACTGCTGGCAAACAAGAACGTTGTCATGAAAATGGGATTCAAGACCCCTGTGAAAAGGGCGAAAAGACGACCCAAATAAAAGTATCTGGATAGCTAACACCAAGATCTCAAGATGGGCAGACGTCATCTTGACTAAGCCTTTTACTGTGTAAGCTGGAAAGAGAAATCCAGTGCGGACTGCACTGCACATGATAAACACAAAAGAAAATGATGATATTATATGTATATGGAGATATTTAACTCTAGAAAATCTTAAGGAAACTGTAGATCGCAAGTTGAGATCTGCAAACAAATACATGAAGCAGACATTTTTAAGCTGATGTGAAAACTTTTCCAAGATGTTTAAAATCACGATGAACAGTGATATGGTCTGAGGAAATCTGCCAGGTTTTATTTAATGAAGAACTCTTTGTGGCATCACTTAAACAGTCAGACATTGTGTTCGGTCTTAATCTTCAAGGTCGAAATTTCTATTTCTGAATGCTGTAAACCATCTTCTGCACTTTCTTTCATTCAGGCATACTTTTCCATAAGCTGATTTAATATTACGAGTTTCTTCAGCTGCAGAGTTACCTTTTTAAAACTTATACAGCATTATGTGCCTCGAATGCTTCTTGGATATTATCATGTTTTAAGAAATGTAAACAGTGGAATTTTAATTAATGTTTCGTGTAAAATGAAATTCGTATGATATCCAGGGTCCAACAAAAAATGTAGTTCCATTAAACATTCCAACTTACTATTAAATTTCATAGAATTAAAATCGAGATAGGCATTATGGGATAACCTGATACATACATTGTATACATACATACATATGGCATTATGGGATAACCTGATACATACATTGTATACATACATACATAGACTTATACAAATTGTTCTTTCTTTTTTCATGATAAAATTGTATAACATTTTCTTTCCTTCTAGATACACAGATCGACTTTTATACACTTTTTAAATTCCTCTCTGTCTCTCCTTTCCTGTCTTTCTCTTTTTCTCACTTTATCTCATCTCCCACCGTTCCCTTACACCTTACACACATCCGCTGCATCAATGTAACCGGCACTTCTCTCCCGTTTTGGGCCCTTTAATTTTGGACTGTTTACTTTCACTTTCATTTTATTTACTTTCACTTTCACTTTGTGGAGTTTCAGTTTCGCTTTATTTATTTTTTACTTTCTTTTCATTCGACTTAACGCATTTTTAGATATGTCCTCGCATTTCAATAAGAGGTTTTGTCCGTGATGTGGTAGATCAGTCCGTCCGTCCGTCCGTTAGTGCCTATTTACTCACTCCCCCCACACGATGGCAGAGTTAGACACAAGGTTCTTTTATTTTATGTGGGGAAAATCTAGCTCCCCCAAAATTGATGGGATAAAAAATAAAAGTTGCCTCAGTCTAGAAGGATTTCTCCTTCATTGACCGAGGAGAGAAGCGATACTATACAGAAGGAAAGTAGGTGTTATGCTTTAGTTTGAAATAGTATTTTCAGTGCTAACTGAGGTCTGTCATGATTAAGTTTGAAATAGCATTTTCGTCTGTCTGTCTCTCTTAATTGTTAAATACCTTTTTTATTGTTATGTCACAGTTAAATATGAAATATCATTTTAATCCCTAATAAGACTGCCGGTCAGTCGGTCTACTATTAAATTTGAAATAATAGTTTCGTCTGTCGCTTTCCATTTTGAAATAGCATTCTCGTCTGTTTGTCTGTTGCTTTTAATTTTGAAATAGCATTTTCATCTGTGTTTCTTTTGATTTTGAAAAACATTTTCGTCTGTATGTTGCTTTTGATTTGGAAATAACATTTTCATCTGTGTGTTTCTTTTAATTTTGAAATAACATTTTCGTCTGTGTGTTTCTTTTAATTTGGGAATACCATTTTCCTTCGTATATCATGCTTGAATTTAAAATAACATTTTTCATCGCTAAATGCACAGATTGAATAGACATATCTTAGAATATCCATCCTTGTTTAGTTTTATAGTCATTTATTACCTAAACATAACGTGGCACAAGGTCAACTATTTATCCAATCGAGAGTCGATACTTTTAAACAACATTCGGTAGCTCCTGCTGCTTCCATACTTCCTACATTATAACATTAAGGGTGTTAGCTGTTTTAAACTACCGAGATTCTGTAAACTACCCGTCATTATTTGTTCATTGTTTCAGATTATCCTGGACTTCTCCTAACCACTAAACACAAGTGATACCTGTTCAGGAGAAGTGCAGTTGGGTATTACGCAACACTTGCCTAAATATAAACTCCCCCGTGCAGACACACTTACAGCGGTTATCTATTTTCTCTAGAGACTAAAAATAGAGTTTTAATGATTGTAATCTACAAAGCCCCCCCCCCCCCCTTTATGAAATAAACGACAAAGAATCGCCTTTGCTGTACATAAATGCCTCCAACAAAAAAGTGAGATGTCGTCAGGCTGGTTCGAACTGTCTTCCTTATTTAGTTTAGTTTAGTTGTTTTGTTGTACGGCATATCAACCCTTTTCGGCTTATTTAATGCCGAGTCAGGTTATTTTGGTAAAAGTTTTTATGCTTCAAGTTCTTTATATGTCTTCAAATATTTGTTTATGGTGTTTGGCTTAGTTGTTTTGTTTTACGGCATATCAACCCTTTTTCAGGTTATTTTTTTAGTTTTTATGTTTCAAGATCTTCAAATATTTATTCATGGTGTTTAGTTTGATTGTTTTGTAGAGGAAAAATGTTGTTTTGTTTTTGGCTTTGCAGAATATGATTAAGTTTTGCAAAGGAAAAGAAAAAAAGCAATAACATCAATATTTGGTGCATTTTAAGTCAGGAAGCCGGTATCTTCAGACAGCCTTATCTGGTAGCACCAGTAACTGTCGACCTAAGAGTTACAAATGATTCGTCATTTGTAGTTACAAATATGGAGCATATAAGGTGGATGATTCGCCTGTTCGGGATGGGGGGGGGAGGCTCAAACTCTTTCTGTATGTAATATTTTTATTCCGTTACTCCCCACAATATTTTTATTCCGTTACTCCCCACTGCATATCATATTGTATTATATGGGTCTTAAGTAGGTTAGCCATTGAGCGATTTTGTTTTACTGAATCGCGAATGAATGTTTCGTTTGATTTAAATGCTTTGGTGACTGCTATAAAGGTTACAAGTTAAGTTAGTTAAAGTTTGTGAAGTCCTATTTCTACACGCCCTCTTCTTAGCCTTGTGCCACATTTTGTGTTTATTTTATGCAAATAAATATCAAGAACTCAAAACGTCTGTAGCGAGAACAGTGTTTTTGTTTGAGGGGGTTGTTGCTGGGAGACGTGCAGCTTTTGGTTGGTGGACAACCAAAACATATTTCATTTTTATCAGTAAACGTTTTCTGGCCGCCATTTTCGGCATTATTAAAGTCAAGAGCGATAATTCAAACTTTAATTCAATCAAATTGTTTTTGTTCTTTTTGGGGTTTTTTTTGCCGGCTAGAAAGCGTTTACCGATAAAACTTTATTTTTATGAAGTGAAAATCCAGAAATCAGAATACCAGCAGTATTCTGTTAAAAACTTTCTCACTTCAATAATATAAACTGTAGCACCACAAAACCACCGGGTATTGGTTAGTACTTAGTATTTAGGAGAGTAGAAAGTAGACTTTGGGTTTACTTTCGACAGCCTCATAACTCTCGCTTCGCCTATTTTGTCCTTAAGTCCTCACATGCCATGAGCAATGTTTCTGAAAGGGGGGGGGGGGGGGTTGCTGTTTTCTGGCTCAGAATCTATCCATCTAGCATTTATCGTTGGCTGTTTTTGACCATGAAGTAGTATTTTTCTTTTTTAGCTCCTTACATCAGTGGCTTCATGCCTTGTCTGGAGCAATTTCCATAAAAAAAAAAAAAAAAAAACCCTGAACCTTGGACATTTTTTGGAAAATATAATGATCCTAAAAACAAATGAGATATTCTAAAGTTTAAATAATTGATTTAAAAATTAATGAGTGAATTTCAAAAATGTAAATTTTGATCCTTTTTATTTTTTTTTTATTTTTGAAAGATAGTTTCGTGCAGCACCTTGGTTTTATGAGTCTGTAATTTGTGCAGACAGAGGCAAAAAAGTTAACACCCGTAACATTATTATGTAGTAAATAAAAGTCAAATAAATTTTTTTTTAAAATACTTGCTTGTTATAGAAATTGACCGAGATTCTAAGAGTTTATGATTATTGAAGTACTCATATCAAAAATTGGACTGGTTTAAAAAAGATTAGACTTTTTTTTTTCATGACGGGGTTATAGTAAACAAGTATAGAAAATCATTCTCTAATCCAAAATAGCAGACTATGAGACGGACACACATACACACGCAAGCAAAAATTCACACACGTATTTCCTTCCTTCACTAAATTCGAAACCTCCCCGCACACACGAACACACGCACACATGTTATCTATGTTTTTTTCTGCTCTTCGTTAAATTTTCTACCTCTTCGTTTTTACTTTTTTTCTAGTGAAAACACCTTACCCTTTTCTGTCTTTCTATTTTACTCTTTTTTTTATTGATTTCTCTTTATTATTCTACTCACTAGGAGTTCTTGCGTGAGTTATTATCAGTGACCGCTTATTGGCGAACAACAAATGGTGTTCCTTGGAGTCTGAATGACACAAAGTCACTCCCGGTGATTCTCCAGGTAACCCCCATATGGAATATTGCCTATAAAAAGAAAATAGTACTAAAACTTTATTATGTACTTATCTGTTGGGGTGAAAAAAGACAGTACACCAAAATTTACGGAAATTCATCCAGTAATTTTGTTTTTAAAAATAAATTTCACTTTTATCAGTAAACGTTTTCTGGCTGCCATTTTCGGCATTATTAAAGTCAAGAGCGATAATTCAAACTTTAATTCAATCAAATTGTTTTCTTTTTGTTTTGTTTTTTGCCGGCTAAAAAGCGTTCACCGATAAAACTTTAATTTATTTTTATAAACAAAAATACTTGATGAATTTCCGTAAATTTTGGTGTACTGTCTTCCTCTTCTTCACAACAACAATGCACCCATTCACAACACTATGGGAATCTGGCAGTTCTTGGCAGAGAAGAACTTCGCCGTACTGGAACAACCTCCCTATTCACATGATTTTGCTTCATATGACTTTTTCTTTTCTCTAAGTTCGTGGGGATCATCGAGGAGATACATTTTGAATGTGCGGAGGTCATCAAGAGGGCTGTAATGACGGAGTTGAGGGGTAGAAGAATGTTTCCAGCAGTGGACAGAAGTGCGACAGAGAAGGATGTGCATTCAACTGGAACAGAATTATTTTGAAAGAGAAACCATGTACTTCGTCGTTTGGAATTGAAAATAAATTGTTTGTAACGTCAATCCCGTTACTTTTCAGACACGCCTTGTATATGTGTCGTCGAAAGGTTACAACGGTTGCATTCTAATATCTGGCAAAATAGATGACTGAAAACCATATGCTATAGGTCAGGGGCGGGCAACCTCCGGTCCGCGAAGGCTTAGTGTCCGGCCCGCCACCCTGTTATGCTTTATTATTATTGCAATCCGGTCCGCGGACATCCCAGTAAAACTCATATCATTTTGTGACATAAACGTAAAAGTAGGTTTCAATTTACAGTGGGTTAAAAATGTATGAACATCAGCAAGCGATGATGCATGTATATTTCACTTTTCTTTAACTATTAATTTCAAATCCTTGGCCTGAGATAAAAATAGAAAAAGAGAAAGAGGAAACGAGAGACGAGGAAAGGGCATGAAACATAGAACTTATATGAGGTGTGTCAAAATGAATGCTGGATCAACTTGCTACTTCCCCCGTCATTATTTTTTATGATTCCAAAATGGCCCTTCATCGGCGTCTTTTATAACATCACATACAGAAGTTTCTTGAGAAAAAATATCAGATTTGTAGAGTGTTCAATGCAATTTTTGTACAATTTATTCATGTAAACAAAATATAGTAATTCTGAGATTTCGTTTTTCACTCCGGCCCGCGATCTCCTTCCAAAAGTCTCATTTGGCCCTCATTCTGAAAAGGTTGCCGCCCCTGCTACAGGCGAAAGCAATCCTTGTGAGTGATATTTCAGAGACATCTCTCTCTCTCTCTCTCTCTCTCTCTCTCTCTCTCTCTCTCTCTCTCTCTCTCTCACACACACTATCTTTTTCGCTCTCTCTCTTCCTCTCCTTGTCTTGCTCTCTCTCTCACCATCACCATCTCTTTCGCTCTCATTTTCTCTCCCTCCCATACAAACACACCTTCTTTGTCACTTACTCAATCATCTCTTTTTCCTTCTCTTAATGGTGTACGATTGAGCGATAAATCTAGCATCTAAAATGTGAATATCTACGATACTCTACTTCGTCATCCCCCTCAAATTTGCACCCAACAATTTTCCTTTTTATTTAAAACATTTTTAACCTTTTTATTTATGTTTTCTTTTTCTTACAGTACGATTTAATCCGGCTCGCGGGCGACACTCGACATGTTTGAAATTCGTGCCTAACTTGAAAAAAAAAAAAAAAAATTGTGAAAAAAGTTTCAATGTGATAAATTGCAATATAATTTTTTCCCCCATTTTTTAGTTTTTGTTTTTGTATCATTTCTATTTACTATTTAGAACGAACGCAGGTTTTTCATGTTTTTTTAATTCATTTTGTTATATTATCTTTGTTTTATTGTTATTATTATTATTATTATTAGTAGTAGTAGTAGTAGTAGTAGTAGTAGTAGTAGATGTAGTAGTAGTAGTTTTGGGGGTGGGTTTTTTTTACTTCTTTTTTTGAGATTTTTAAGTGTAACCTTTTGACTGGTTTCTCTCTCTTGGGAGAGATTTTTTCTTCCCCCTAAAGCAAAAGATATATTCTTGTTTTCATATATGTTTGATAAAATGTGATTTATTTATTTCATATATATTTCTTTTATTCCAGGGGAATTGGAGATATGGCATTTTACTAAGTAAATAGACATGTGGATGTAACATATATATATATATATATATATATATATATATATATATATATATATATGTATATTTGTCTATGTATATATATATATACTTGTATATTTGTCTATGCATATATATATATAATTGTTTTAATAAAAATATATAAATTAATAAATAAACCATGTGTGTGTGTTAAAATATATGTTTTAGCATATACTTTGTATAATTTATGTTTACCAACCTCTTCCAATTTAAGCTCGATGATTGTCAACTAGTAACAACAGAGCATATATAAGTAAACAAGGTTCATTTACATTTCAAAAGCCAAGATTTCCTTTCTTTTAAAACATTTTCAAAACAGACAATCTTTAGTGCAATTATTTGACAAATTCGGAGACCAACCAACATTAGTATGTCAATATTGGATCTGTCTTCCTTGAACTCTTCAGAAAGTACAAAAAAATTTCAGTTTGAAAAATTATACACTGTAGCGTGACATGAAAGATAAACGTCCAAAAATCAACTGTGAACTCACAGTAGCCCTTCAGCATTGCTCCACCATGCGTGGCAATCCGCTATCATCTATGTTTACTTATATATATATATATATATATATATGCGCTCCCCCATGGGTGGAGAACTTTGGTAGAGGAAATGATGATTTCCACTTAGCGTGTAATGCAATATTCTTCTGTAAAAAGAATTGAGTTCTCTCGGTTATTGGTATCATAAAATTTGTAAATAAATGAAAAAAAAATGTAATTGATATAATTTCTTCCCAGTAGTGAGTTATCTGGGTCAGACGGTAAAACATCAGATATCACTGGTCACCATTGGAAGTTTCTGTGTAGCTTCCTTGCAAAGTATATTTTCATAATATATATATATACTGGTAGAATATCCGTCCCAGGACGGGTATAAGCAATAAACATAGCATTAGTTTTAAATTTTAATGTGGTTTTGTTTCTTTAGGGGGGTGTCATTGAAACGGTACTATAGTACCGTTTCAATGACACCCCCCTAAATGGTAAAGTTTAGAAAAAAATAAATAATGTGCCCACATTACTCACCCTATTGCCGAGAATACATATTCCATAATTCATAATGATAAGTTCAATAGTTTAGAATTTTAACAATCACATACATATCATTGACGCCCACGTGTGTGCACTGATCCATTTAAAAATGTATTTCTTATTAATATATATACCTGACTTTATATATATGCACCGTCTAAATGTTAACATTTATAAAAAATGATATACCCATGTTACTCACCATATTGCCTAGAATATATATCCCCAAATTCATAAAGATCCGTTAAGTAGTTTAGGAGTTTATCTTGTACATAAAACATATAGAAATATATACACATACCTAACTTTATATATATATAGACGTTTCACAGTACTAAAAAGATTTATACAATTTCAAAATCAAAAATATATTATACATATTTATGTATATACATTTTTATAAATGTTTATATATTGAAACAAACACACACACATATATATTTAGAAAAAGCAGTGAAATATCCGGCAGTATGATATAAATAATGTGAAATTGTCTTTATTCAGGACATAGAATGTTTTAATACAGTTTATATCTTTTTCAGATATGCAGAAGCCAGGATAAAAAATGTTTACTTCAGAGAAAGCGTAACAAATGAATATAGAAAGTTAATGGGAGTTAAAGAAAAGGCAGACAGGAAAATGAAATTAAAAGAAGGGCAAAAGAGAGGAAATAATGATAAATTCATATAAGTTTGATAAGCTTATCTAATATATAAAGTAAAGTCAGTCTCTTTTTGTTTCTTTATCATCGATAGCCTTCTTCGTACAAAATCAATATTTGATTCTGGGTCGGCAGTTTTTCTTGTGAATTGTTGTAGCATGTTCTTAAGAAGAATAACATGTAATTTGATTTAATTCCTTTCAGAAAATGCTCGGTCCGGGTTGAAATTATTTTCAATTAGCCACCATCTTAAAATCAAGGGATGTAACTCTGTATTCCCCCGTACAGAGTTACTTCCTTGATGAGAACATAAAAAATAATATTTGGGGGGAAAAACGCAGCATAGTTTAAAAGAAAAAAAG
Organism: Sepiola atlantica; assembly: GCA_963556195.1. Lineage (NCBI taxonomy): Eukaryota > Metazoa > Mollusca > Cephalopoda > Sepiida > Sepiolidae > Sepiola > Sepiola atlantica. The sequence goes on along the minus strand of OY744525.1, from coordinate 69,370,610 downwards.
AAAAGCAAAACAAATTGCAAGTACATATGCTACCGGGATATGCCGGGTAGGGGCAGCTAGTACATACGTAAATGTATCATTGAAAACTTTACTTGTAGGTAATCACTATCTGATTACCATTGAATAATTCAATTTAGATTAGCTATGTACATGTTTTCAGGATTTACTTTCTTTGTCTGGGTTTTTATTTCTTCCTTTTTTTCCTTAGAATTATCTGATAAGCCAAATGTCTTTGCAGCACACATGTCTGCCCACATTGACAGGTAAAGGAGAACTTTAATGAAATATTCGAATATCTATGTATTTCATGTGTTAGCCCCAGGAAGGGGCCTTTTGATTTCTGAGAACTTCCACCGAAGTAAAATGAAACAAAAAGCAGACTACTTAAATGCCTACTGGAGAGTACTTTAACGCCTACTAGACACTGTCCTCGAGTGTCTAAAGTCTTTCTGTACAGAGGTTTGTCAGGATAACTTGACATGAGGACACTTCCTCCTACAAGTAAACCCTGACTAAATATTCAAAATAACATAGTGTTCGAGGCTCAAATAAGATCCATGTGGTATGGCTAATCCACACAGGCTCATAGAGGAATGGTGCACCTTCTCCAAGTAATGTTACCTGAATTAGCAGCACTTAACTGGATACTCCACCAGACTAGATGAATTCTTGTCATGTCAGACCACAAGAAAGATATACTATCACACAGTAAACTGGTCAATTGGGGAGAAAAAAATTAATGTTCTTAGCTTCTTTACTAACTCAACGTCGACAGGTAAAGGAAACTTTAATGGAATATTCGAATATCTATGTATCTCATATAGAGATCAAGTGTTAGTCCTAGGAAGGGGCCCCTTGATTTCTGAGAACTTCGACTGAAGTAAAATGAAACAAAGCAGAGTGTCTTTGATCTCTCTTTACAAGGGTTTGTCAGGACAACCCGACATGAGGATACTTCACCCTAAAAAAAACCCTGACCAAATATTCAAAATAACATAGTATTCGAAGCCCAAACAATATCCTTTCGACACTGCTATACACTGGCTCATGGAAGGAATGGTGCACCTTCTCCTAGTTATGTTACCTCAAGTAACAGCATTTAGCTGGATACTCCACCAGACCAGATGAATTCTTGTCTTGAAATCCGGTAAAACCAATAGACCAAAAGAAAGATATACTATAATATAGGTAACTAGTCATTTGGAGGGAGGAAAATTCGTATTCTTCACTTCTTTACTAACTCAATGTTTGAGAGGTAGAGGAGAATCTTTATTGAACACTCGGTTATCTATATATCTCATATAGAAATCAAGTGTTAGCCCCAGAAAGAGGCCCCTTGATTTCTGAGAGCTTACTTTGAAGTAAAATGAAAACAAAAGCACATAAATGTAAGAAGTGAGACAAAGTTTGTGGTTTTAAAAATGTAGACAACTTTTTCCATCTATTTTCATTCGTCTAATTTTTCTCTGAGTCTTGATGTAGGTGAAGGAGCACGCGTAAAAATGTAAAAATGTAAAATTCGTATGAACCAGAACCAGGATGATTCTATTGTTGGCACTGATTTCCCAAATTCTTTCTAGAAATAAACGGGTACTTACAGCATGGACCACGTGAAGGTTGCTAACATCTTAAATGAAAATGGTGGAATGAAATGAACTGGATTCGAACTTGCCACATCCAAGTTGTTAGCCCATGTCTTTAACTGCTTAACCACCGTCACCCCCCAAGGAGCACACGTGATGTGATGGATACCACCATAGACTATGGAAGCAGCAAAGCTCAGTTTAAATCGATCTATTGTGCTTTCTCGTACACAGAAATACCATCTGAATATGGTATGAACAACTACTAGTTAATTTTTTTTGAATAGGTGACACTAAAAGGGTTGATATGCCGTAAAACAGATGGAACAAGCCTTTTATTTTGTTTCAGCATTAAAAATGGTTGGGTCATTTTACCACTCCAGAAAGTACCTGACTCCCGATGCACTCCAGAAAGTACCTGACTCCCGATGCAATCCTCTGCCTATATAAGAGTCATATACGTCCTATGATGAGGTACTGCTGCCATATATGGGGAAGCGCCACTCAGAGCACTCTTTCTTGTTTTGACAGAGTATAAAATAGACTTCCCAATCTAGTTGGGAGTGATCTCTTCTTTTCTTTACAGCCCTTTTCTCACAAGTGCGAGGTAGAGAGGGTGGTGCCAGGAAGGACTCAGTTCTGTGTCACACCTCTGGGAAAACCCACAAGTGGATGTCTGGAAACTTCTAAGACTTCACTAGATCCAACATCTAGATTGTACCCCATGTGTAGGCCACAGTTAAGAAAGACACCAACTATACCGCTTACAACACCCTCTCTCTCGCTCTCTCTCTCTCTCTCTCTCTCTAATATATATATATATATATATATATATATATATATATGCAGCAAGTCGTTCTTTATTTATGCAGGCGTTGTTAAATGATTTTTTGGTAATATTCCATAATTAAAAACAATAAAGTAATAAATATACAAATATAAATAAATAAAATAAAATGTAAAAAAATAAAAAAAAATATATAACTGAACAAAAGTAATAAATACACAAATAAAAAAAAAATAATAGACTCGACCACACACCTTTCTTTTCTTTAACTCTCCCTCTCCTCCTACCAAAAACCGTCAAGAAAATTATAAAAAACTACAATAACTCAAGTCTTCGTAAAAGTAAATACCTACTCCTGATGACGATCACGAAGGTCGAAAACGCTCGAATAATGTCCGAATCAAGAACACTCAAGAACATTATGCCGGCTACAACTGGAGACCAAAAACCTTGCTCGACGAATTGAGAATATCACAAAAAAAAAAAAAAATCATCAAATTTTGTGTCATTTAACAACGCTTACATTAATATATATATATATACTATAAATATTTTTTTTTAAATATTAAAGTGTTTTTCACCTACAGACGACGTCGTTTCAGGCTCTCTTACCCTCATCAGTGTAGGAGTGGCAGTTGCAGGCGGTCACATGAGCAAAACGCAGTTCGTAGATTCAGGCTAGAATCACGAGACAAACGCTCAGGACTACTCGGCCACGTGAAATCGACACAGACAGTAATTGAAATTAAGATACACTTATCCGGGAGGCGGGAGAAGTGTCATTGCTGTCTACAGTGTCCAACGCTCGAGTAGAACTAGCTTATCGCAGATGACAACAAACTTTTCAATTTCAAACAGGGCTCTACTTTTAAGACTATTACATCTTTAAAGGGCTTATATATATATATATATATATATATATATAATCAACTGACAGTTGTTGTGCTATATCACAGCGCTTCAGTAAGACATGGTAAGTGTTTTTGCGCTGAGATTTGAAACTCGATCGCCAAACCTAAATTAACTAAAATTAACTACTTCTACCTTACTGATCCCACCTCGACAGTTAGAGGGATTATAGTGGGTACGTCATGTTACCAGTTTACTAAATCTCTCTCGCTCTCATATATATATATATATTTATATTTATATTTTTAAAGTAAATATTAATTATTTTTACCTTCAGTGTAGGGATGTTAAATCACGTCGGTCGAAGGGCACGAACCCGGTTTCTACAAATCGCCACTGATTCGCAGTCAGGTGTCTTTCCCCTCAGCTGGCAAGAATTTACATGACAATTAGGAGGGAGTTAAATCTATAAACACCAAATCGGCGAGCGCATATAGTAAGCAGTGGAAAGTGATTCAACAACAACAAATGGGGTCGGAATATATATATATATATATATATATATATATGAGAGAGAAAGTAAAGGAGATATTGATGAGTTAGAGAATACAGCTGATAGACTAAAAGAATACAATCAAATTAACTCAAGTGAGAGATTTTTATTATTTCGTCATTATTATCAAAAGACTTCCTCAGAAACGAGTGAAGATGTTATTTCTAATATTTTACAAACGAACGAATGACATTGACATGTGCGATAGAGAGACGAGAAGAGCCAAAGAACTGATAGAAGATGTAGGGAAAAAGAAGAGAAACAATAAGAAGAGAGGATTGTATATTTCTTTTTAAAAGTTTGATGCATATAAGAAAAATGGACTATAAAACTTTTCAGAGAAAAGAAAAAAGAGCAAGAAAAGCAAAACAATTCCATGTAATTTGAAAAGCATGTCCGCCATTCTTGCAGGGGGAAAATACGAAGTGGAGGAAGCGAAAATGTTAATGTTTATTTGTTGAGAAGATAATCAGAAAAGATAAAACATGGTGACAATATATATATATATATATATAACAACACCATAAACTATAAACATTCACAAATAATATGATTAGTTAGCTAGCTAGATTAAACACCACGTGTATACATATAAAAACAGCTGGTAACACGAATTCCATTCTTACATTCATGGCTGAATTACGTGTATGTAACATTCAGTGTCCTAGTGCCGCAATTATAACATTGGTGTCATAAGTAATGGTCTCTTCGCAAAACCGCAACGTACCCGCGCAGGAAAGCATGAAAACCTATAACCTTGGTGTCATAAAGCTGGTTTCCGAGAATAAAAAAAATATTTTTTTTTAATTTTTAAAAATAAAAAAAAATGTAAAAATGTATATTAAGAAGTAACGAGACAAACAAAATAATAATTAAATAGGGGATTGCCACAAAAATAGATTACTCCGGACTCACTGAAGGAAGCTGAGCTATTTAGGCTCAGGCGGGAGCCAACACAAGCGTCAGACTCCGTGATAAGAGAAATGGCGGAGGATTTAAACAATTTGTTGATAGCAATGAAGTCGGCGACCCTGACGCCAACGCAGTCCAGTCATCAAGCTGATTATAATTTGCTTTTAAAGCAATAGTCGTTGCGCGATTCCATGCGTCATATTCGCCTGTTCCAGCCGGGTGTCGACGTGAACAAGTTCATCACTGACCTAAACAAGGCCTATGCTATTCATGTACGACCGCAGCGTCAAGAATACTTCAAATTGGAGGAGGAATTTTTAAAAGTGGCTAAGCAGTTGCTTAACGAGGGAATATTCCAGCAGATGGAAGCCTCAGCACATGAGACAACATCATTCGACCAGCTAAAGGCTTACCTGTTGTTGGCACACGGTAACCACATGTCAAATTTTCAGCACTTGAGCCTTGCGTGGGACCTTCAGCATGAGGAGGGCGAAAGGCTGACCGATTTCGCGGGAAGACTAGAAAGCACAGTGAGGGAGGCGGCAGTCCACATAAAGGACAAATATATAAAAGATAAGCAGACCGAAATGTCGGCGGACACGGTTTTTTCATTGATGGGTGCCATGTTAATGAGCGAGAAGGTGAAGTTGTGGGCACCGAATGTTTTCCCACACGTAGTGAAAACTATGGACAGAAACTACACTGCTGGAGGCATAGCAAATGAGGTTCAAAAGTATCTGGACAGGGGCATTCAGTTAAACTCTTCTCCGGTGGTGAAGCCGGTAGCTTACGTGGCACAAAAATGGCATCAGCACAGAAGCCCCCAGAACGGACATCCTAAACCCAAACCAAGGTACAGAGGGGACACAATGCCTAAACCAGCCGAAGCCAAGAAAAAGCTATCCCAGCAAAATAAAAGGCAGGCATACCCACAGAACAAAGCGATGGTCAAATATCGACAGCCAAATGCCTCAAATAGGATGTACGATACAGAGGCGCGAGCAGCTAGTGAAACACCCAGTCGTGGTAGATACCATCGATCGGTACAGGCCCACACTGCCATAGCAAGGGACAAGGATCGTATGAACACCCATACTCATTCAGAGGAAGCGGATTTTCTTCACGGTGCGGACGAGATGTGATGCTCCGATCCACGCGTAGTATTATAAAAGAAAAACATCACCTACAACGTTCAGCAGGATAAGGGGCCAGGTTCCCCATTCACGAAGGTAGCAGTCGACATCCAAGGACATACAATTCATGCAGTAGCAATAATCGACTCAGGGTGTTCGGTAACGATCATACCTAGTCACCTTATCCCTGGCGAGTTAAAGAAACATATGACGACATCGTCAGTGGACATAGCGGGCATCAATGGAAATTTGTTTGTTTAATTATACCTTTTTTTATCTTTTTAATGATAATGATTTTTAATTAAACGTATTTTAAAAGAAAAAAAAGACCATTAGAAAAAATGGTCTTTTTTTTCTTTTTAAATCAAAAAAATTAATAAATGTCCCATAGGTTTCACGAACGTTTTCGATTCTTCGTCGAATCATCCTCAGGTGTCAAAGGCAAATTAACAAAAAAGTTGGAGAAGGAAGAGAATTTTTTAAAAGACGGCAGAGAAAAGTGTAGAGAACGTTTTTGGAATTGTTCCAGGAAAGTTGAATATATATATATATATATTTTTCGCTCTTCTGGCTAGATGTGATGGGAGTCAGTCTTATTTTGCTCAATTCGGATTTAACGGGTTTTCTAATTAAACAACGAATTTGGATTTGACTAGGGTTGCACATGTCGGGATTTCGGAACTTTGATTGGACTTTTTGTATTATTTTGATTGATTTATTTATCATTAACATTGAATATGGACACATTTCGCGACTGGATAACTTTGCCGGCCCCTTCAATTTCACGTATTTGAACTGCTGTTTGTATCTTGGAGTAATGTCCTTCCTGATTATGCTTCTCAACTTGTATGACCTGGATGGACTGTATGGATTCAACAAAAGTATGTTTTTGGATTGATATGTTTGATGTTATGTATTTTTATATATTTGTGTATATAATTTTATATATTTTCAAAGCGTAATTTTATTGCCTGTAGTAGTATAACTGCGGTAATGGTCCTCTGAAGAGAAGAATTATCTTTGAAAACTCATGAGCTAAGGACTTAAGGATGCTTTGCATGAACTTTGAATTCTAATAAAATTTGATTGACACCTTATTTTATTACTTCATTTTATATTATAATATTAATGCTCTATCCAGTATATTGAGCTTCAGTTTTTTATCCGGATGTTTCACTAATTATAAGATATTAGTTGACGCTTATATCTTTTGTTGGATTGCTTCATATATATATATATATATATATATATATATATACACACTCTGATTTTTTGTTTTTGTTTTCTGGGAGAGAGATAGATAGACGGCCGGTGTTTACTGGTGCGTTTTTATTATTTTTGTCGCTACCCTGAGAGGTTTATTTATTTTGTTTAAGAATATGCAAACGACAGCATTTTTTAATCTACCCTTAATCGGATGTGTCATCAATTTTAAAAAATTAATTAATTTATAAACTAAGGTATTTTGTATATATATATATATACAAAATACCTTAGTTTATAAATATATTGCTTAATTAATTTTTAAATTAATTAAAGAAATCTATATATGTACAAAAAAAAGTTGATAAATTAATTAATTTTAAAAAATCTCTCTTTCTCTCTCATATATATCTGAAAATCGATACATAATATATTATATCTCTTTATAACATTATACGTGGATACATGAAATAATATATATATATATATATATATATATATATATATATTATTTCATGTATCCACGTATAATGTTATAAAGAGATATAATATATTATGTATCGATTTTCAGTATTTACTTCAATACGTGAGTAGAGCGATGTAGTAAGTTATAAAAATGCACATTAGCCTGATGATTCCCTACGGGGATGAAACGCGGACGCCTCTGTGTAGCTTAAATGCCATAAATATATTTTCATAACTTACTATATATATATATATATATATATATATATGCTGTCTAATAATATATATATGCTGCCTAAATACACGCACTATATATAAGAGAGCGATTGAAATAGATAAACATTTTAAATAAATTATCAATTGCGTTAAACAATACCTCCTCACCACACTGCAAAGCACAATCATAATGCATATAAAAATAGCTTATTTCAATCAGCAATGTACATATTCAACATACTTTTGATACCACACTTAAAACAGAATAATGATGAAAAACAAACACAAGAATATTATGCTTGATAACATAGGACGATGATAATAGTAATAATGATACTAATAAATGATTCCAATAATGTTCTTAAGATAAAAGGAGATAAAAAATAATTGGTTTTCCATGAAACAAAGTGAATAATTTCGTAATGCAGATACACTTTCAATGTAAATGCACAGCACATAATTTGGTTAAATTGGTCGAGAGAAAAAGAGAGAGAGTACAGTTTATTTTATCATAAAAAAGAAAAAAAAACACACGCTATTTCTTGTGCCATAAATAAAGATAATAAACAGCATGTATGTGTCTGTGTATATATATATATATATATATATATATATATATATATTGCCATAAATATATACACAGCACATAATTTCACGTAAGTGAAAAGTGACATCCACATTAGAATTTCATCATATTTTGTTTGTTTTATTGTTATATATATATATATATATATATATATATATATATATATATATATATATATATATATATATATAACTTGATTAAATTGGTCTCGAGAAAAGAGAAGATAGCAGTTTATTTTCTCATAAAGAAGGAAAAATACATTTTCCTGTATCATAAATAAATATAATAAACATTATATATATATATATATATATATATGTGTGTGTGTGTGTGTGTGCGTGCGTGTGTGTGAGTGACTTAGAATTCAGTTATATTTTTGTTTGTTTATTATTTTATTGTTGCATATGAGTGTGTGTGTATATGCATATCTAAAAGATAAAGAATGTTGTAGAAATATCTATATAATAAAATAATGTCGGTTTTTGCCGTATGCCTTCAGACATTATAGGAAAATAACCGACCATCATATGCTAATCTGTTCCTCACTCCAATTACCTTAAGCACTCATGAGTACTTCCAGAAATTCTGTATTCGTTTTCTATCCTTTCAATATTTCTTATATTTTATTTGGGAAATCTGACTGTCATAAATAAAACTTCCAAAGAGAAAGTAGCTACATTTTTCACCCACTTATCTACTCTCATCATAACCCAAATCACCGGGTTCTTTGTTTATAGAAGAGAAATTCTGTTAACACACCACTACATTCCAGATTCATGGAATATCATTCGATCATTCAAGCTGCTTGAAACTCATACATTTTCGTTTATTGGATATATATAGATCAAGTACATTTTTTGACGTTGGTCTTTTTATTTGTCTGCATGTCTACTTATAACTACTACTAAGCAATTATAAACACGTCGTCTCTCGAAACATGCAATTTCAGATTTAGACACAACAGCACGGAAATTAATATGACATAGTTTAAGCAGAAAAAACAACAGATTCTACATTTTGGGACTGACTACGTGTAAATATCATGAAAATAGATTCGATAAAATGTAATTAAAATAAAAAATACATTTCATATTTTAGACTGGGGGATTACTTGTTTTTAAACAAGTAACTTCTCTTCTTTAAATACGATGTAGTTTACCCAGAACAAATAAAAACAAATTCTACTTTGAGGGACGATAAACAACAGGAAAATATATCCACTATAAAGAAATTAAAAATAAAACCATTGTTTTTAAACTGGGGGATTTTTTTTTTTCAAAAGGTAAAGAAATAAAAGCAGATTCTATTTTTGTGAGGCAATTACGTGTAAACAGCATGAAAAAATATCCGCTAAAAAGAAATTTAAAAATATTTATAGATTTTAGATTGGGAGATAACTCTAAAAACAAGTTTTCTTATTTAAACACAATGTAGTTTACCCAGAACAAAAGTATCCAATTTTAGGGTACGATTACTCAAAATATTTTGGCTTTTACACTGGGGGATCAATTTTCAAATATCTTCTCAGTTTTAACAAAAAGTTCACTTTAAAAAAATTCTCTTCTTTAAATACAGTGTAGTTTACCAAAAAATAAAAAATATTCTAATTTGAGGGGGTGGGGGAGATTACGTGTAAACAGCATGAAAATATATCTGCTAAAAAGGAATTACAAAAAAAACAAAAACATTTCAAATTTTAGACTGGGGGATTTTTTATTTCACTATTTACAATGGATGTTAAAATTAGTTTATTTAATTTGTATTTATTAAAACTATTAAACTTTTTAAAAATAGATCGTTTATATATTTTCAAAAAACAACAAAAAAACATTGATTAAAAACAAAAATAATAGATTATTGTAAAAAAATTATCAATTTAAAAAAAATTGATTTTAATATTGGTAATAAAAAAAAATAATTTACGATTAAAATTGTAAACAAAAACATGACTACCACTAACCCTATGTTTGGAGGGTCTTGCAACACCGACTTAGTGTTAGTGGTAGGATAAGTCATTTTTTTTTTACAACTTTTCAGGAATTAAGCCCCCTCCTCAGTTAAGCGAAAAGCAGCCATTACTGTGTGTAAAAAAACATGCAAAACTTAAAGACCATTTTTAATTTGACTATTTACAATGGATCTTTAAATTAATTTATTAGTATACAAGTCGGTAGATAATTAAATTCTACCGTGTTGGGTATAAGTCATTTTTTTTGTTCTTGTTCTTTTTTACAATTTCTTGACTGTTAACTATTCCGCATTTTTACCAAGTGTGTAAATACTTATTTCAAAATATGGGGTGTGCTTAGCCCCTATTTAAAATAGAGGTGAGAGAACCTACACTCACCCCACCAAAAAAATTGAAAAAATCGATTTTAGTTGTTTCTAAATAATAGAGAAAATACTTATTTAAAAATATCGATTTTAAAATATGATGGGGGGGGTGCTCAGCCTCTATTTAAAACTACAGGGTGGGTAGCTTAGCCTCCCCCCTGAACGATCCTAATTTTCCGTTACGGAATCGTTCTTGCTTTGTGCTTTGTGCCATATTTCCCCCGGACAACGCTGTGACACATGTCCTGCTAGTATATATATATAAGATAAGATAAGGAATAATTAATTAATTTTTTTACCCATTCATTCCTTGTCAACATTTAACGTTTTAACATTTCCAACTTCTTTTAGATTTTATGTATATGTATGCATACCTTCATAAAAAAGAATTGAGCTCTCTAGGCAGTCGATAATGCGAACATAAACAAAATATAAGCATAATAATTTTCTTTACTTGCTAGTAAATGTAAAAGGTATCAAATGATGAGTAAAAACGATTGGGTTTCGAATTTCAGCTTGAAAAACTAGCTAAATCTAGCCACACTGAACATGTGTGATACGGAGAAACAACCGTTTGTGGATGATTACATATTTCTATTTATAAAGATGACCTATTTATCACACTGGCGGTGACATTAAAAACCTCATTATACATACAAAATAGAGGAACTCCAGCTTTATAACATACTGTGCAAGTCTATGCGATGGAAGTAATTGGCCTAATTAATGTGCATATTTTAAAATGACATTATTACACAGAGTTCTTTTCACACATAGTTTTTAGATCGTGTATAAAAAATTGTCATTTTGGGTTATGAGAGTATTTCCAACTTCTTTTAGATCAATTTACTTTGGATGTTTGCAAGCCGGTTTAACATTTTAAATTATAACACCCCCAAAACACACACACAAACTGCAGCTAAGCAAATAGTCAGTATCTCTCGCCTCTCCCTCACATTAATTTCATTTAAAAATTAAATTCCATCATGATGCATTTCGGCTCATTCATGCAGTCAGACATTTTATTCTTTTGTTACATATTGTAAATTGAAACAGAATCCCCCCCTCCAAAGAAAACCAAACACACACCCCACGGTCAGGCACACAAGTCAGTGGGTACCTCCTGCCCAAATAACCTTAATTTTTTTTCGTTGATAAAGGCTTAGCGCTTTAGGTAAAAGAAAGTCTTTCTGGTTCTTTTCTATCAATTTACTTCTGGAGATTGCGATTCTTGATTTCCTCAATTTTCCCGGGCAACGCCAGGACCCGGGACCTGCTAGTATATATATAATGTTTAAAGATAAGAATAGGAGAAGAAAAAAATGAGAACGATAACAAGCTATTGATATCAAATTGACTCTAAAAGAAAAGAAATTTGAAGGGTTCAAAAAGAAATCCTTTTTTAATTGTCACTCTGTCTATTAACAAAGAGAGAGAGAGGGGGGGATATATAACTATGGGATGAAAAATAGTGATAAAATACTAAATCTTGCAGCACCTCTCCTAGTTTTGAGGAGAAAACATACCAGAAGCTGCTAGGCATGTTCTGTCCATAGATCAAGGAACGAAGGACATAAGATAACAAAACATTAAAGAGAGATATAAGAGCACGACATTAGTGTGATTCACAAAGCAGCCTATATCAACCTGTGCCGTAAACCTCCTTCTGGACCTCTTTACGCAACCTTGACGACATCTGGTAACGAAATCATAAACAAGAGAACATTACTTTATTTGGGTACAAATACAACGAATAAAGAAAGACTTTTATTTTTATAAAGTTGTGTTTGTTTTTTCCTTCACGGCGACAATCTAAGTATCTAATGCTTTCTGCTCCTTGTTGGGAGACAAATAAAAACGATACTTTTCTTCCCACCCCCCACCTCGGCCTTTAAAGAGAACCTGACCAAATAGTTTTCACATTTTTCACATACTCAAACCAAATCCTCAACGCTGATGTCAACCTATTTTTTCTCCAAACAATTTCTTTTTGACCCATTCATTTCAGATTTCTCCCCTATTTTTAGCAACCTCATGTCTTGATCAGCCTCCCCTCTCCCTCCAACAACAACAACTGGTTTTCTCAGTCTTATTCAAAAGAAGAATCCCATAAAAAAAAAAGATTGTCCTTCCATCGGTTGATGGATGTAAGGACTTCCCCAATTAAAACCCCTATTACAGGATTCTTTATGCAGTACAAATCGCAAATGAAGCACGTTCGTTTATACTGTGTCTTTCTCCTTGTCAATGTTTTGTCAAATCGATCATTGAGCACGGATGCACAGACATGTGCGCTCACACACACATAAATCTAACGACAGGATTTTCCCCACATTAAAAACGACCTTAAGTCTAAATTGGATTTCATAAATAAATAGGGACAATATCCGGCACCACCTTCTTCTTTCTGAAGAGAGAATAAATATATTGCTGATGGACTGTCTCTCTCATTCGCAAGGGAGTGCTGTCCGTACAATACACTAATTTTTGTTCCCATACAGTTCCCCTTTTTAGGGGAAGGGGCGAATTTTCCCCACATTAAAAACTGACCTAGGGTCTAACTTTTGCCAAGTAAACTTTTGTTGCAATTAAATTGGGACATTTTCTCTTAAAACCTCTCTCTTATTCATGCATAACTGGTAGTTACTTTAATAGCATCGAAAGAAAAAAAGAAAAAAAATTGATCTAAATTGAATATTATTTTTAGAACAAATAAATATTCGTTAAAAACTGTGGCGATGTAGCAATTGTACCAAACCAATATTTTTTAATTAAAGCATTTTTCATTTTACTAAACCGTATTAGAAGCTGAAATTGTTAAAATTAATTAAATTTCTTTTAATTCTTTTGAAAAAGCTTAAATGAAATACTTTAAAAAATTATTGAATTTAAATGAAAAGAAAAATAAAGACGTCGTCTTTGCATTTATTATCAAATATCGTATTTTAGCATGTTATTATATGGTAAGCCAATCATCATATTTGATTTAACATCCGTTTTACATGCTGGCATGTGTTGGACAGCTTTTAGTAATTGACTTCCAAACTAATCTATCTCTACCCGGTTTGCATTTATCCCTCTTTCTCTCAAGTCCATCCTTCCGTCTTTTCCTTGGCCTTCCCCAGTGGGCTGACTCACGTCTGATTTTGTTTTTCGCCCTCTCCTCCTCCCTCACTTCCTACACCGTCCTATAACACGACCCTGATCTCTTAACCCTGCCGCTTTCTCATCTCAAGACTAATTTAAAAAGATTCAATAAACATGTCTCATTTCTCCTTTCCCCTTCATAATTTAAATTAATCCTAGCCTCTATGAATGTTCGCCCACACTCCTTCCACAATTATTGTAATATCTCTCCCCCTACCTAATGATCTTATCACTCCAACTGCCACCATCTATTTGTATCTCATAATTTTTTTTCATAAGCGGCCGCAATTTTAAGTCTACACCCGTCATCAACTATTGTTTCAAACATTTTGTACTTGTTTTTCTTCAGACAATCATCCCGAGGAAGTCTTGAAATAAAGACGAAACGTTGATGAATACATAAATGATATATACATAAATAATATTTTGCGGTTTTCCTTTTTCAATCACACACACACACACTAATATATATATATATATATATATATATATATATATATATATATATATATATATATATATATATAGGCAAACATTATTAAATAACACAGTGTTTTTGGTTGATAAAACTTTTTTTATTCTTTCAATTTTCCGAATGGTCCATGTTTCGGTCAAATTGTTGTATATAAGTTCCATGAGTTTCTTGTTCCATTTTCTTTCCTTTTTCGCGAGTACAATCGATTTGATTTGTCAAATCATCATCAGGCGGTGTTAGTTTTTGTTTCTTAAAAAATATGTCTTTACTGTTGAGTTTATTTTTATTATTATAACGGCCAGTAATTTACAACTTTAAAGGAGCGTTTATAATATTGAGATGTTACATGAGAGCGTGATACGTTCTAAGAGCATGCAAGATTCAAAAGTTTGATTGCTTCACCGTTAAGAATTTGATTACATTCTAAGCGCGTTCAAGATTCAAACGTATAATTGCTTAATGGCTAAGAATTTGGTAACGTTTATTACTATGCTTGACACTTTAAAATGTTATGACTAGTTTCGTAATTCACATTAGTGACTGTGAGATGTTTATTTTTTTTTTTAATCTTTAATATATATTTTTAATATATATATATATATATATATATATATATATATATATATATATATATATATATTCAAAAGAAGCTTTTATAATTGCTTAATGGCTAAGAATTTGGTAACGTTCAGACAAGCGATGAAAGATAATGAAATAAAATAAATCCCAGGGATACTAACTAAATTCACATACTGCAGGCTTAAAACTTGTATAAGCCGACTTACTGTAGGACAATTCACAAATACGAAAGGGAACTCAACTATATCAGTAGTGAAACATAAACAGGGGAGCTTACCTTAAACCGTGAAATAGAAAAGGGAGATCATCAACTGTTTACCATGTAACTGTTTCGAAGATTTAAAAACAGAACAGTTATTAAATTCATGGCTCTCCTCCTGCACTACTGATTCAAATACTTATATATATATATATATATATATATATATATATATATATATATATATATATATATATATATATATATATGTGTGTGTGTGTGAGTGTGTTAGATTTTCATGGATTAATAAATTAAATTTTATTCACTATAACTTTCTTAAATTTGATACATAAATAAAGTAGCAATAGTACGGCACTTAGTTAATGCTAAACTTCTATCTGACCGCCAGTATGGATTTAGACAAGCACGATCTACTGCAGACATCCTAATGGTCATCTCTGAACGCATGTATCATACACTCGACAAGTGAGGAGAAGCTAGGGCAGTAGCGCTTGATATATCCAAGGCCTTTTACAATGTTTGGCATAAAAGGCTTCTCCTGAAAATACGCTGATACGGTATTACTGGGCAACTACTTAATATAATTAGATTCTTCCTAAACAAAAGAAAAATCCAGGTTGTCAACATGACATAAATGCAGGTGTACCCCAGGGATCTATCCTTGGACCTTTGTTGTTCCTGATCTATATAAACGATCTCCCTGATGACATAGAGTCGGAGATTGGTTTATTTGCTGACAACACCACGCTTTACTCTCGCCATGTTGGTAAAACAGACGCGATCATATCCGAGGTAATGGCTGAATCTTTAGAAAATGACCTCCAGGTTGTAGAGGATTAGGGTCATAAATGGTTGGTAACTTTTAATGCCGCAAAGACAAAGCTACTTTCCTTCAACAACTACAAGAAGCCTCTCCAACCACCGATTGCCATGGCAAATAACACCCTACCTGAGAGTTCATCATTCAAACTCCTCGGCTTAACCTTCACAGGTAACATGAATTGGAACAAATACATTGAAGACATTGCCAAGGCTGCCGCAAAGAAGGTTGGCTCCCGCTACCGTGCTAGTATACTCCTCACACCTGACATTATCCTGTATCTCTACAAAGCCACCATCCGCCCATGCATGGAGTATTGTTGCCACATCTGGGCTGGTGCATCATCTACTAGTCTCTCCCTCCTTGACAAGGTCCAAAAAAGAGTCGCCAACCTAATAGGTCTCTCACTGTCAACCAAGCCCCAGTCCCTGTCCCATCGCCGCAACGTAACATCCTTATGTTTGTTTTACAAATACTTCAATGGATTATGCTCCGATGAATTGGCTACTCTGGTGCCCCCTCGACGTAAATTCACTAGACTAACTCGACAATCAACTAAATCTCATTCATTCACTGTGGAGGTCCCCAGATGCTGGGGAGCCTTCTACTCAAATAGCTTCTTTCCTCGTGCTGCTGGCCTCTGGAACTCCCTCCCTGCCCCCTGTTTCCCCGACAGTACTGACATGCAGAAATTTAAAACTAATGTAAACAGACATCTCGCTGCGCAGATCCCAATTTAGGCTCCCCCCCCCCACAACCTTCTCTCCTTTTCTTTTTTCTCAGTAGCCCCTTACGTCTACAGTGGCGGCCTGCCTTGTTTGGGGTGAACCATGTTAAAAAATTTTTTTAAGTATCTGGTAGGCATGGAGTTCTTAACGAAAAGAACAGTTTTTTTTAATTTAGTTTACACCCTTTATCAAAATGACGAGAAAAAATTATACTCTGCAAGTATTCGCATTAATATTCATATAAAATCATAGAATTGTGTCAGTAATTTAATTTTTCATATATAGATTATCATTTCTGATGACCTAAAGGAAAAAGACATCTACTATTGATTTTTTATTTAGAGTAAATGATTTCTTTCAAATTTATTTCAGACAGCTGAGGGGGGAGGTTTGACTTGCTATTTGCTTTTTCGCTTCCTCTCATCACTAGAAATCGTTTCGCCCGGAGGCTAGAAAAAGGTACGTTTTTTACTCGCTAACTTTTGTGTGATGGGACGGATATCTTATATATTTATTTATATAAAAATATACAAATAAATACACATTGGTCTTTATTATAGAGTGGAGGATGAAATGTATGTGTTTTCTTTGTAATATATAATTCTGTTTAGTTTAGTGTTTTACAAACGTCTAGAAAATCTGACCAGGCCACTGTGTAGATTAAAATACATTTTTATTATTTTAAATATACATTGCTGAGTTTTTTACTATCTTTTCTATTATTATTATCATCATATTGTTGTATTTTTGCTGTGCTTAAAAGAATAACGACACACTGAAATATAAAAATATAATGATATATCTTTATTGTCGGTGGCGGTGAACGAGTGGGGGTTAGGGAGGAAGGAGGACGCATGCACAGGAATTTGATGGGTGTTTTTCCTTGGACCCAAATCACTTCTCGACTGAAAATCAATTTTCGATTGTTATTATATAACAATTTTTGACATCTCTGTCTTCACCAGCAAGCGCCCACTGTGGGACTTTGCTGTCAATGTCAGACCTCCAATGCAATGACAGGGCAATAGTTAGACGGATTTATAACATCAAGGCGAAAGATACTTCCACCGTGCAGACAAGTGAGTTGCTGTGGAAATTTGGTCATGCAGACCTCGGTCCCATCTTGAGGGAGAGAAGACTCTGCTGGTATGGCCACGTGGACAGATCCAACAGTGCAATCAGCTGTGCACTAAACCTACAAGTCTCTGGTAGGTGTGGAGTTGGTCGGACAAAGTTGTCTTAGAGGGTGCTGACAAAGACTGGAGGCTCTTAAACGCTGACCCTCAGGATCAACAGAGGTGGAGATCTGCGGTGAGGACCGCGATGCGTGCAGCTAGTCAGCTGTCTGGAGAGGGGTCCACTGGTGTGGACATTGCTCCTAATCCTGCACGATAATCAAAAGACCGATGAAAAAGAAGTAGCTACGTCCCCAGGGCGTTTTATTCAGCAACAGGGTATTTCATTCTGCCACTAACTTTTGCAGGTGGTTTCAATCAATTATTTTATTTCTAACAATTCGTCAGGTTTGTTTTGCTCGACCAGCTAGCTTTACTGCAACCAACAATTATTTTATTTTTAACAATCAATTTTTTTAAATACAATTATTCACGAATGTGTGTTATGTTGTTTTTTTTTTCGGCTAGGTGCATGTCCGTGGCATTACATTTTTGGTACGCTCTCCATGGATGTGTAACAATATGTATACTAGCAGGAACATTGCCAAAACTGAATAAGAAACACTGTTTTTTTTTAGCTCACAATACCATATTACCTGTTTCATTCTTAGTTTATCTACATTTTATCATATTCAAGAGGGGGCAGGCCAAGTATGTACACAACAATGACTGTTGTATGTATTTTAAGTGGCATTAATTGAAATACAGGTAAATTTATAATCTTCCATCCCACTCGAGGCACACCCGGCCTTTCCTTGACATTTCAAGGAAAGGCCGGGTGTGCCTCGAGTGGCAAACCTTAAACCTTAACTCAAAACCTTAAACTCCATATTACTATTTCTATTCTTCAATTTCTATATTTTTTTTCAAGTTTTAAATCAAATAAAACAAAATAAAAGTTGTATTTCCTTTTTATGGATGTCCAGAACAAACTCAAAACCCACAATATTATTGTGCCCCCTTTTGATCAAAATGAAATAGACTTATCCAAGTACCCTTGTTAATGTAGTTTCAAAATACATAGTGTTATGGGGTTTTTATCTCAAAAATCTGAGAAGAAGTTTGTGAACAAACTTCTTTTTCTGCAGGGTCCGCATTGTATTTTTCCATCCAGATTTGTTTGTGACAGTTATATTTTTACCGATGAGTCGCACCATCTGTCACCATATAAATATAAGTATGCATTAATTATATAATATGCAATATTATATATGTCATTTATTTGTTTAATTTGTTTGCGATACAAATTCAATTATTTATATGGAAGCATTTTACCTAAATGCTAGTTGGGAATAATTTTCCCTTCACCAATGTGATACCCCCAGATGGGGAGCGACATATATTTTTTTTAAATACAATTATTCATTCACGAATGTGTGTTATTTTGTTTTATATTATAAGACATACACTTTTTTATGTAGTGTCTATTATGCATACCTACATACACAAACACATATATAATATATATATATATATATATATATATATATATATATAATATATATATATGTGTGTGTATGTGTGGATGCAAATATATGTATGTAGGTATGCATAACAGAAGTATGTGTGTATATATTAAAATATACATGACATACAAGCTTATCTCTAATAAAAAAAAACTAAAAACAAAGCATCGAAGTGATTTCCGTTTTTACAGATTTGGGAATGTGACAGGTAAGTTGTAAAAGTAAACTTGTTTTTTTTCTTTTACATTTTGTGTTTTCGTTTTTGAGTGCATCCGTAGAACGGATGCCAACAGGAAGAAATACCAAATTCTTAGAATCCTTAAAGATCGACTGAATTCAAAGAGTAAAGCTTAGATAATGGTTGGGAGGGGGGGGGGGGGTGTTGTTGATTACGAAATGCTTTTCTTGCTTACCCACTCATCTAACACAGGCATGAAGATTTTATTTATTTACTGAGAAGATAATCCAGCATTATCTGAGTGTGTAACCTACATACACAAACATATATATATATATATATATATATATATATATATATATATATATATATATATATGCATGTAGATAAAAAATATATATTACTCCATGCATATGTGCATCGCTAACATGCATAATATGCAATATTATATATGTCATTTATTTGTTAGTTTGTTTGAATGTAAGTACATTATAATAGGATAGTTTTGTTGGTTGTTGGTTTTAGGGTTGAGTCATATATTGTGATATACCAAATTCTTGGAATCCTTAAAGATCAGTGAATTCAAAGAGTAATGCTTAGATAATGGTAAGGGGAAAGGCGTTGTTGATTACGAAGTGCTTTTCTTGCTTACCAGGCATGAAAATGTTATTTATTTACTAAGAATATAACCCAAAGTTGCCCGGGCGTATTACACTATAGTTGTATGCATATAGGTAAAAATGTATCTTTGTATGCATGTGTGCAGAACCAACGTATATGTAATAAGTGGTTAGCTTGGTTGGTCCTGCAAAATTAAAACTTACATCATAAAAAAAATTAGATTTTAGTATTGTCTTTCTGAATAGGTTTTGGTGAGTCACTGTAGATAAATTCAATGGCTTCTTTTCTGGCTAAAGCAGATTAAATTAAAATCAAGTTGATGATACGATAACTTTTGGCAGAGCTTGCATTTCTGTATGTTATTCTGTTGTCAGGTTCCTCTAGTAGTTAGCAAAAGATAATTCTAGGTGTCATCGCGTTGCCGACCTCTGGAACTCCCTCTCCTGCTCCATATTTCCCTGACTGTACCGACATGCAGAGGTTTAAAACTAATGTGAACAGACATCTCGCTGCACAGCTCCCAACTTAGGATGACACCCAAAATCTGCACCCTAATTTTTAGTAGCCCCTTACGTCTACAGTGGCAGCCTGCCTTGTTTGGGGTGAAATATGTTAAAAAAAGAAAAGGTGTCATACATCCATCTTCAAGAGTCATGTAATTCACTTGGATCGTTTAACATTTTTATGACATACTCTTTACTTTGTTTACGTTTCATAGATATTTTTTATTTCAGTGTTCTACTATGAACTTATGTACAACATGTTTACTGACTTCTCTAAACCAGATTTAGGGTTAGTGTTGGGGTTAATGTTATTCAATATTCTTTTTAATCTTTTAATTATTATCAATAAACGCAAAATTTTCAGATTATAAAAAATACTTTTGAAAAACTTACTTGATCAATTTTTGGAAGAAGGATTCAGTTTTCTATGTAAATTTATTGTAGAATTATCCTCTACCTTTGAAATAATCCCGTTTACAAACTTTATTTTCAAAATTTCCAATAAAGGGATCATTTTATGTGAAACGTACATAGCAAACTAAAACCATAAGTTTAAAAAAAACGGTTTTTAATTTGAGAATTTCATGTGCAATCAATATATTAATCTGAAGATGAAATAAATACTAAATCTGAGATCGCTAATTCAACAAGAATGGGTTTTTAAGTGTATTTATGATTTATGAGAAAATATTAAAAGACTTTGTAGAGAGAAAAAAGAAAGAAAAATCTTTTTTTTTCTTTTGATAATGTAAAAATAGACATGACTGGGTTGGAGAGGTAGTTCTCTGGGAACCATGCAAATGACGACACACAGACAAATAATACAAATAGAAACACTAAAATATATATGAGAAAAATAGTATAACCTGGTAACATGTTTCACAGATAAGTAACGATAGAGTATCTGAGGTGATGGAAAAACCGAGGATGGATAGTACCATCCTAACCATGACTGGGAGGGTACGGAGAGTACTGGAATTCCGAGAAGGCTTATTGTCACTGAAATTCCAGAGAAAATCAACGGCCATTATCACTAATAAATTAATGGTAAACGGCTGGTGCAAGAACACCAAGCAAGTTACACTGGTGATCGAAAGAAGCAGAGAATACTAGAAATCTGGGGAGATTAAATGTTACTCAGACTTCAGGGAAACCTCCTGAAAAAAGAAACATAGTGGCACCATGGAAAATGGCCATAAAAGATCTGAAATGTTGGAAAGACTAAGAGTGATAGCACTGCGCATACCTTGACTGGAATGGAACGAAGATTAATGGAATTTTGAGGACGCTTGTTGTCACTTAAATTCTTGAGAAAACCACCTGTCATTATCAACAAGAAATCAATGATAAACGGCTTGTGCGAGAACACCAAGTAAGTTACAATAGTAGTGGAATGAAACGAAGAGTACTGGTAATCTGGAGTGATTTACTGTCACTCCAATACAAGGTAGAATTTTTTATATGGCCGATACAGTTGAATCTGTTTCATTTATTTAAAACTAGCAGGACCCGTTTTCAAGTGTTGCCCCCAAGAAAATTAAGGAAACCAAAAATTGCAACCCCAAGAAATAAATGGACCGGAAATACTTTTTTTTTTACCCAAAATGCAAACCCTTTACCCACAATAAAAAAAACTATGTGTTATAATTAAATGAAAACAATCATTAAATTAAAAATAAAAACAATAAGAACGAATAGTGAATTAATGAGATGTCTTTTTGCAAAATAATATGCAAATTAGTTAAACGTCATTCGCATACACTTGATAAGTATATTAGAAAGTTATTGTTCTTTTTTATATGAATTTGGCATTTTAATCTCACTATCAGTGTGAGAAATGGCTCAACTTTATAAATAAGGATAAGCTATGTATAAATTTATGTTTTTGTCATTGTCTTTATCTTCTGTTTTAATGAGTAATTTATGACAGAAAAAATATTGCCTGCAAAAAGTTTTAAAATACAATGTCCCCTTGATTGGGATGATGTGGCGTCAGCATCTCAATTGAATAAATATATAAAGCTTGTAAAGCCATGGCTCTAAGCACACCATTTTTAGTGAGTCTGAAACAGGAATAATTTCTCCTTACATCAGGTGGCTTCATGCCTTGTCTGGAGCGATTTCTATTAAAAAAAATACCGGGTAGAATTTGTTTATATACCAGAGAAACCGGTAAATTAATGACCCTTTACATATAAGAGTAAGTGTAAATTTAATATTGAAAATATACATCAATTTATTGCTGCTTCATATTTTTACTATTGAGTCACCATATCATGGACAAAAGCTCGGCCTTTTCGCTAAGATCAAAGTGTAGTATCTGTTCTGATGGATACTGCACGCCTGTCCTGTGCAGTTCTAGGAGGTCCACCCTCCCAGGCTTCGCCTCCCCTCTTTGGGGAGGAGTAAGTTTATTGCTTACTGTCTGAGGCGCCCCTACCAGGGAATGCCGACGGGGCTGCCCAGGCAATTTTTAAATGGCCAGAGTGCTCACCTCTCGAGCGCTGGCTTTTAACCCCACTTGCTCGACCCGATCTTGGGTCACATCTTACTTGTGGGAGTAAGATAAAACTGGCCTTGTGCCTAACTCCGCGAGGAGTAAATAAATATCATGGACAAAAGCCACTCAAGAATAAGGATTAATGAGATGGATGGATTGGCAATTTAATGATGATGAATAGAATGAACAACATTTTTACTTATGAGGACGGTTCATGACAAGTATTTGTTGACATTGGATTTGAAGATGACCATGTTGTAAACTGTAGGGAAGCAATCCTGTGGTAACATGTTTCACAGATGGAAAGTTCTGGAAAAAAACTGTTAATTGAAATTGCATTTGATGTTAGGAACATGATGGAAGAAATGAAAAGACTCGTTGTGGTAGGAAGATGAGTTCTTGCTGTGAATGTCTTATGAGGAGGAACCAGAGACTGAAGCTCAGTCGACTACCTTCCATGGAAATAACGATTATGTCTGTCGTTTTTTGGGGGGAGGGGGAATAATGCACCTTAATTTGAGTTTTTCGATGAAGCTGTAGAAGTCAATCAAGATTCAAAGCCAAAGGATTAATACTTTTACCAAATCCGAAAGCTTGCAGGTCATTGGCACAAGGTCATGGACAATGATTGTTTTTATTTTGAAGAATAGTTGTTGGTTTTTATTCATTTCGTGAGTGCGCCCATAACAACTCGTGTTTGTCTTCATTATTTAACTACTTAAATTAGATTTTTATGATTTAAATGTTTAAGTATTACTGAGTGTAAAAAAACATTCTTTTGATTAAAAGTCGAGGGATTGGTACTTTGACCAAATCTGAAGGCTTGCAGGTTGTTGGCAGAAGATTGTGGACAATGATTGTCTTTATTTTGAAGGACTGAAACTTTGACCAAATCTGAAGGCTTGCAGGTCGTTGGCAGAAGGTCGTGGGCGATGATTGTCCTTATTTTGAAGGACTGAAACTTTGACCAAATCTGAAGGCTTGCAGGTTGTTGGCAGAAGATCGTGGACAATGATTGTCTTCATTTTGAAGGACTGAAACTTTGACCAAATCTGAAGGCTTCCAGGTCGTTGGCAGAAGGTTGTGGGCAATGATTGTCCTTATTTTGAAGGACTGAAACTTTGACCAAATCTGAAGGCTTCCAGGTCGTTGGCAGAAGGTCGTGGGCAATGATTGTCCTTATTTTGAAGGACTGGAACTTTGACCAAATCTGAAAGCTTGCAGGTCGTTAGCAGAAAGTTGTGGACAATGATTGTCTTTATTTTGAAGGATTGGTACTTTCACCAAATCTGAAAGCTTGTAATTCGTTAAGAGAAGGTCGTAGACAATGATGGTCTTTATTTTGAAGGATTGATACTTTCACCAAATCTGAAAGCTTGCAAGCCATTAAGAGAAATTCATGTACAATGATTGTCTTTATTTTTAAGGATTGGAACTTTGGCCAAATCTGAAAGCTTGCAGGCCGTTGACAGAAGGTCGTAGACAATGATGGTCTTTTTTTGTAGAATAATTCTGTCTTTAAAATAAAGTCTTGCAAAATAAATCATTATTTTAACATGGCATACAAATTTGTTCCATAAACCTAATAATCATAATCTGACTGACTAAACCCAACTCATTAGGTCAGAGAATTTGCTGGAAGTACTACACTTTCCTAGCATAGAGGTTATTCTAAGGACAAATCGGTTTTGCTGGTATGGTCATGTGAAGTGTTCATCCTTTGGATATAGTGTCGCAGAAGCATGGATATCTAGAATCGCAGGAGGGTTGGCCAGCCAATGAAAACTTGGAAGCAAGTGATTAGACAAGATCGTACAGAGTCGAATTTGACACCCACTCAACCGTGAGAACTGGTGAGTGAAAGCATCTGAACCCTGAACAAGGCAAAAGTGACGTTAGATGAATAAAGAATAAGAAGAATTAAAGAAAAAAAGTATTTTTTTTAAATACTTCTTCGTAGTGAGGGTGAAAAGTTGGGGATTTGCTGCCAATTCTCTGGGCTGAGCCTTCAGTAATACAAGCATCGAAAAAAAAAAGGAAAGGGAAAGAACCCTCCTAAGCTGCAAAGAGAGACTCAAAATGGCTGTAGCTAAAAACAGGATAACTATGGGGTCATCACAGCTAGTCATCTAGGCACAAGTTAGGACCTGATCAACCACTGTTAGGTTACCTGGAGTAAGGTACATGATGTTGAAAGACCCAAAACCCTCAATAATATGAGGAACATCACTAACAATGTGTCCAGATGCATCAGAAGATGTATGTTCATAGTTGATTCGTTTGGTCATCAGGTTTAAGCTTGTCTTTAAAACTCACATCTCTATCTGATAGTAAACTTCATCTGTTATGTCTTCGATCGGCAAAGGAGAAGTCCTTCTAGACTGATACAATTTTAATTTTTGTCTCAATGCAGAAATGTCGCTTTTGGAGGAGCTGAATTTTCTCCACATTAAAAACCGATCTTGTGTCTAACTCTGCCCTCGTGGGGAGGCAAGTAAATAGAAACGTGCTTATAATTTATCTGTACAAAGTGTTTTTACTTCTTTATTAGAAATTAAGAATGTATATCTGTTTTGTCTATAGGCATACATTCAATAGTTAAATAAAGATGTAAGTTTCATAATGGACTATTATGATTCTATGGACCTTAGCAGTCATTCTGGTGGGGATGGGAAGCTTCAAGAAAAATCTATTTAATTGGGCTCTTCAGCATCTATGGCTGGTACTGCCTGCATGATGTGACTTCCATCTGTTCAAGTGTATTTATCCAGCCAGCCGGTCAATCAAGCTGAGATAACACCAGCAGCAGTTATAGTGTCAATTGCCCAGTTGGCAGAGGGTGGGGTGAATAAGCAGATCCGTAGGTGGCATCTCACGGCTGCCATTTGTCGATTGCAATTCTCTTGTTTAAACTACTTGCGAAATGGCAATGTATACTTGTGCATGTGTAAGGCCGTGGTGCAGTTGCTTCAAGATCCACTTGCACACGGACAGCGAATTGTCCTTGGTAATGACACGTCTCTGATCAAAACACATTAGATTTTAAAGGATTGTTCACCATCTTCTCTGTCTATCTTTTTTCTCTTTTCTCTTTCTTTATTGTTGGCGAGTCGATGCTGAAAGGAGGAAGTGAATGATAGACGTATTACCTGACAATTGGAAATAAAATGGTAATCATCAAATATTATGGAAGTAAACATATATATAAAGCATCGTAGATGAAAATCTAAAACATTACAGTTAAAATCTCTCTCTCTCTGTCTCTCTCTCTCTCTCTCTATGAGGGAGTAAATATGAAATGACAATTTCAGACAAAATGTAAAATTAGTTATCGAAATGTGGACAAGACTAGTGTCTTCAATAATTAAGTTTTACCTTTTTTTTTTACCTTTGTTTTTTACTTTTTACTTTTTACTTTTTTACCTTTACGAAAGTAATATTACATTCCTTAAAAAAATATATATTTTACTTGCTACTCAAGCCAATCTCCATATCGATTGGGAGGTTTTGGTACCCAACTGGATTGCCTTAGTTCAGGCTGGGCCAATGTATCATCATAGGCCCCGTTATGACATGGCTTTGGTACCTGACTGGATCGCCTTAGTTCAGGCTGGACCAACGTGTCATCATAGGCTCCGTTATGGCATTGTATATTATCCTGTACAAAGTGGTTCCATCTCTCTTGTTCCTCAACATGAGACCTTAAAATTGTCTGGGCTTCGGGACAAGATGCTAAGTCACGAACAGACCCAGTAGAGTTTCGTCCATCTGGGTACCTAATGTGTGCATAGGTCGGGTTACTGTTAAGGAGCTCAACTTGGTTTACATAGGGTTCGTTTTTGTTCCTTACAAACCTTCTTAGCAGTACGGGTCCAGGAGTAATTAGCCAAGAGGGAAGTGAGTTTCCATGGGATGAACGGCGCTGGAATGCGAAGAAACGTTCATGCGGCGTGGCATTAGTTGCCGTACACAACAACGATCTCTGTGAGTGGAGCACCTCGGCAAGTACAAGTTCCCAGTGCTTTTCAGACAGGTTATGCGATCTAAGAGCTAAACGAATCGCCTTCCATATAATGCCATTAATTCTCTCTACTTGTCCGTTTCCGGTTGGATGATAAGGAGTGCTATTACTAGTGGCAACTCTTTTCTGGGAGAGATAAGATTTCAGCTCCTTGGACATGAAAGATGTGCCTCGATCTGAATGTATATAACTTGGCATTCCACATTTAGTCTTTTAGTATCGAACATAAAGGCTACTGACCGCTGATCGGTAATCAAAGTAAAGTGGCTTCATACCAGATAGTGGCTCCATTTACGCACTGCCTCAATAATGGCAGTCGCTTCTTTTTCTACGATCTGGTATTTTAGTTCACTGCCCTGTAGTGTTCTAGACATAAACGCCAAAGGTCGTCCTCCTTGATTAAGAACGGCAGAAATCGCAACATCGGACGCAAATGTAGACCTCAAAGGGCAAGTTTTCATCCACCGTCTGCAGAGTAGACTTTTCCAATTCTATTTTTAGCAAGTTGAATGATTTCAAGGCCTTCTCTTCCAATGGGAATTTTCTTGCGTTTTTTAGCGGTTCAATTTTGTTAGAAAATTCATGTATCCATTTTGCATAGTACGCAAACATTCCAATTATCCTTTTAAGTGATTTTAAGTTCTCAGGTGGATGAAGCTCCTTTAATAGGCGAAGTCGCTCTGTATCAGGCTTGATGACACCATTCCCAACACAGTACCCCAGCATGTTAATAGAAGGCACGGACTTTACAGTCTTTGATTGGTTAAGAGTAAGGTTTCTCCGACCGACAGTGTCTAGGAATTGCTTTACATTTTAATCATGTTCCTCCTGAGTATGTCCTGCAATTGTTACATTGTCAAGGTACGGGAAAGCACCACGCAGGTTCCCCTATTTTACTATACTGTCCATAGCCCGCTGGAAGGCAGCGACCCCATTTGTAACTCCAAACGGAATTCTACAAAACTGATACAGGCAACCATTTGCTTCAAACGCGGTATACTTTTTATCAGCCTCATTCAGCGGCACTTGGTGGTAGGCACTTTTAAGATCAAAAGTGGAGAATACCTTGTATTTTGCAAGATCATTCACCATGTCGTCTATCCTTGGCAATGGGTAGGCATCTAACTCAGTGTATTGGTTAATTGTTTGGGAATAATCCACACACATCCGCTTTTTATGTCGGTGGGTGGGGTCCTTCGCTACCACTATTTGGGCTCGCCATGGTGATATGCTGGTTTCGATTATGCCCTCAGAACACTGGCGTAGCTAGGGGGGGGCGAGGGGGGCGGGCCGCCCCGGGCGGCACACCTGAGGGGGCGGCATTTTGAGAGGGTAAAAATAGAAAGTAGAGAAAAAAATTAAAAAAAACAAAAGTTAACAAAAAATATGAAATTTTATACTATAATTTTATATAATAATAAATTTAAATGAGAACATTTGAAAACCTGAAAATGTTATGAAATGATAAAATCATTTTTATTTACTTTTTTGTCGTTGTTGTTAAAGTCCGAATTTTCGCCAAATAACATGGATGTATCAAGGAGAGAATAGTCCGATGTAGTTTTCTTTTCTTTGTCTTCATAATGTTATTATTAAGAGGGCGAGCCCTCCGAAGAGAAAAAACGTCTTGTATCGGTGCTTTTTTAAATCCGTGTGTGTAATCGCTCGGTTTTCAGAAATTTGTTGTTGTTAATAACGTTTCAACTCTTTTAAAAATAGTTTTAATATATTTTAAACAAATGTATTTATGAATGGCAAATAAGGCTATAAATTTATTTTTTGTGAGAGAACTGTCGCAAGGCATCAAGTCGGTTGAAAATTTACAAACAGATTTTTCGCGCCTTTTTTTCGGCAAAGTTATCAATGACTCTATCAAAATTCACTTCCTCGACAAGTTCCCTCTCTATTGAGAGGATTGCCAAGTCTGTAAGTCTTGTCTGGCTCATTGCTGATCTAAGGTAGTTTTTTATGAGCTTCAGTTTTGAGAAAGAGCGCTCACAGCTAGCAACGCTAATAGCTCTGGTGAGGAAAATTCTCAGCAAGATCACAATATTAGGGACGGAATCCCCAAGTTGGTATCTTTGTATAAAGTTCAAAAGTTCAAGAGGTCCATCGATTTTGTCTTTTTCTGAAGCTTTTACAACATACTGTAACCTCTTCTTTTCAGCAAAGAATTTCTCTTTTTCTATATCTTCGTCAAATCCACCAAGCTGACAATCATAATTATCATCAAGCAGATTTGACGGTATAAGAAAAGCGTATTTATTTGCAAGATTGTGAACTTGTTGAAATCTGCAAGATATTTCTTCAGTCAATCTGTCTATGACAGACAGCATTTCCCGTCTCAACTCAGTATCAAAACTCAGCGCTGCATCAGTCAATCCTTCACCATCCATTCGTTTCTTTTTGCGAATACGACGCTCCATGCTTATCCCCATTTCAGAGCAGAGTGTTTTTGACTCGTCTATTGCAGTGTCCACTATCTTTTCTCTATTCTGAAGAAGGAAATCTTTCAACGCCGTCAGCCTGACAGAACTTTGTTGCAGATCCAGCCCTTTTTTTTGAAGATATTTCTGGGCATCATTGATTTCTGGGAGAATAGTTTTCCAAAGGTTCAGAAATAAAAGAAACGGAAACGATAGTACCGAGTTGAGAATTAAAGATGCATCTGATCTTGTGGTTGCATTTTCTCCTTCTTCTGTGAGCTGTTCCAGGGCAATGACGACTTCCACTATTGTTTTTATAACAACATCTACAGCATCTGCTCGACTACTCCATCTAGTATCCACAGTCCGTTTGATACTTAGACCGGTCAACTGAATCAAGATGTCCCAGCGATGTGTAGATGCAGAAAAGAACGAGAATAACCGGTCCAGTGTGCCAAAAAATGTAACAGAGTGAACCGCTACTGAAGCTGCATGTACACAAGCCAGATTTAGTGAATGGTTGGTGCATGGCACAAATAGAGCTTTTGGGTTGATTTCAGAGATTCGTTTCTGCACACCCGATCGGTGACCTGCCATAACAGCGGCATTGTCAAATGCCTGGCCAATACAGTCACCAATCTGTATCTCATCATTCTCCAATTCTCTCAAAATGAGTTCAGAAATGTCCTCCGCGCTTTTACCCTTTGTTTCGATGAAAACTGTCAAAAATATATAACAAATAAATGTTATCAAAGGCAAGATAAGTTACTCTTCTACCTATCTCGACAAGTTTTTAGTGGTTTTTACTCACTTAAAACGTGTAATCAGTTAGAAAAACATAGTGGCTATCGGTATATGCGAAAAATACAAATGAAATCCATTCAATATATGTTAGCGTGAGTCGTGACATAGGGTGACATATATTCGGTGAATTTCTAAGAGTATTTTCAATATGTATTTAGTTTTAAGTCAATTTCCCGAACTTGCCGCATTCTAAACGAAGTCTGGCGCCATTTTTTATTTTTTGACAGTTTTTCTTCGAATCTATGTGTATAATAAAACAAACCCGAAATTGTTAATTCGATTTACTTCTCTTACTTTCATTTTAATAAATATTCGATTAATATTACATGATATATATACATCCACTAATATATATATATATATATATATATATATATATATATATATATATATATATATATATATATATATATATAAGGTTAAGATTTTTTTGTTATTGGCGTTTGTTCCGCGATAAGCGTTTGTTTACATTTTTTATATATTTTTATACATTCGCAACCTTAGCTATAAGCTCTTTATTATTCATATTATTATATGAATGAATCGCCCTAACTTTTTGGACGCATTTAATTTAATTATGTTTTTACGTGCATAAAATAAAATAAACTAAAATAAATGTTATGCACGTAAAAACATAATTAAATTAAATTACATATATATATGTGTGTGTGTATAATAGTCATTCACACACAGGACTGTTTCGCTGTTTACAGCTCATCGGTGCGGCTAGACTTTAGCAACTACTTCCAGCTAGGAACAAAATCCGATCATCTGAGAGAGCGAGGGAGAAATATTTTAACACCAATTAGCAGCCTTTGGGCTGATATCACAGTGTAGTATCTGTTCTAATGATACACTTCTCCTTTTCTGTCGTCGGTCAGTATGGGGAAATCGTTCATGACTGAGAATTTTTATTTTTGTTCCTATCCAGAGTGCCCCTTTTTGTGGAGCTGGATTTTCCCCACATTAAAAACCGGCCTTGTGTCTAACTCTGCCCTCGTGGAGAGGCAAGTAAATGGGAACAATCGGCAGTCGTTGCCAAACCGACCTCAGCTCTAATTGTACACAAGATCTAATTTTAAACAAGACCATTGCTATATTCGCTTACGGCCGTTTGCCATTTTCGGCTCTCATTATGCTTAACATTATGGGAGCATTATAATAAATACGTATTTATTTTATAACTATATATGTGCATATATACATATATATGTGCATATACACATATATTTATACATACATATACATATATACATACATACGTGCATATATACATATATACACACACATACACATATATAAATACGCATATATACATACATATATATATATATATATATATATATATATATATATATATATATATATATATATATATATGGCTGGTTTTAATTCTTGAACAAAATTTCCATTAATTGAGAATAAATTGCTTTAATTCATTTCAATCACTAAGCTAAAAAAATGCAAGCATTAATTATTTCTGGAGATATACTGAGTGACCGGCTGACCTAACAGGATAGGGCCAAGCCTAGGCTTCGGCCAAGCACCAAAAAAAACAAAATGACCTCAGAAAGATTTCATACTTAAAGGGGAACTTTCATATAAATTTTTATCGAATAGGTGCGAAAAGAAAGTTGGATATTTGGGTGTATATACACCGACATCAAAGAGGAAATAACATTAGATGCGAAAGTTTGAATTCATTAATTTTATTACTGTCCAAACGTTTGTTTTTGTAGCATACTTTTTATAACTCCTTGTAAACTTTACAATTGCTAGCTGGGGGATCGGACAAAATCACCCCGGGCAACCCCCACCATCTACTTAAAACAAAAGGAAAACAGATAAAATCTCAAATGAATAAAAAATATTAAAAATCAGTTTTCATATTTTAATTTTAATTTAATTGAATTTAGGAAAATTAGATACCGTAGAACTAATTTTCGCAAGGTATGAAAATTAAGAATAATGTTAACTTAATAATAATGGACCAGTTTTCCTACCTAGCAAAAAATTTTCCATGGACGAATTATCCATGGGCGAATTATCCATGGACGAATTTTCCGGGCACTCAAATGCCGGGGGGGGGGGCGGCAAA
This sequence comes from Sepiola atlantica, assembly GCA_963556195.1. Classification (NCBI taxonomy): domain Eukaryota; kingdom Metazoa; phylum Mollusca; class Cephalopoda; order Sepiida; family Sepiolidae; genus Sepiola; species Sepiola atlantica. The sequence continues at coordinate 69,338,228 of OY744525.1, read as the reverse complement.
TTTTACTACCGCCCCGGGCGGCAAAAGGTCTAGCTACGCCACTGCCTCAGAAAGTAGATGATTAACTTCCTCTGCAATGAATATCTGATCGTCCTTGCTAAAACGTCTGGATTTGGCAGCTATTGGTTTGCAGTTTGAAGATACATTTCGAAAAAAAGAAGGCTCTTCTAATTTTTTTTTTTTTTTTAGTTGAATAAATTGTAATAAAAAAACATGTGTTACTTGGAAGCTAAGCTTTATTCAAATAAAAAAGGAATACAAAATGGTAGCAGATATGGCCAGTTTTAATACGCGTCAGCTAACGACTTCCGGCTTCGGGAGCACGTATGGAAGCCCATACGAATGTAATATAACACAAGATAACATGCTAGTAAAAATAAGGACACAAACACATCATTAAAGCTGGACCAAGATATTTCGGTCATTGGGTTCGACCACACTAAATGAATATGGTCGATTTTTTTTAGTGTTTGAATAACGCCTGAGAAAACAGGTCAAAGAGAAACAGAAAAAAAACAGAGCAAGAAAACTGATGAAATTTTTTTTCTCTGTCCCTGAAATTCAGCTGTGTCAAATCAGCAGTGCCCCACGGGGGGGGGGGGTATACACACATATATATATAGATATGTGAAAACAGACAAATGGAAAAAACAAATTTAAATACATGAATAAATCATCAAGAAACAAGGGATTTCACCGGTTTCGTTCGGATCAACGAACGTCTATTTCTTTTTCCTATGTTTTTACCGTTATTGAATGAATTTTAAATCTATTCTTTCTGAAAACGTTTTCCATTTGTCTTTTTTCACACATCCTGTCTTTCACAGCATTTGATTTTATGATATATCATGCATTTTATCCATATATATATATAGATATATATATATATATATACACACACACAATAAAGTCAGTCTCTATTGTTTCTTTGTCATCGATAGCTTCTTACTACAAAATTAGTATTTGATTCTGGTTTATCAGTTTTTCTTGTGGATCTTTGCAGCATGTTAAGAAAATGTAATTCAATTTAATTCCTTAAAAAAACTATTATGTCTGAGTTGGAATTATTTTCAAATGAAAAAAAGGGACATAACTCTGTATTCGTCCCTACAGAGTTACTTATTTTTCCATTGGAACAAAAATCAAGACTATTTTGGAAAACAAAACCCGGCATAGTTTTAAAAATAAATTGCAAGTGAATGTGTTACTGGGCAACGTCGGGTAGGGGCAGCTAGTGCTAGATAAAGTACCAATCTCAAATGTTTCTTCTTCTGCACGTCAATTCGATGGAAACAATTTGTTTTCATTTCAAAGTGTAATAAAATATTAAATTATTCTTTTTTTGTCAGTAGAAGTTTTATTTGATTGAAAACAATTAAAATCACTTCTTATCACTAAATAAATAACGTTTATAGATAATTATAGTTTTTTTTTTTTTTTTTTCTTTTCATTCGCCCCAAACAAGGCATATTGCCACTGAGACGTAAGTGGCTACTATGATTAGGGGCCAGATTTATAGGGGACATGCTAAGTGGAGAGTTGTGAAACAAGATATTTGTTAACATTACATTTAAACTAACCTATATATATATATAACGGTTTACACTTAGTGTAAATCATTACTCTTCTAGAAAGAATAGAGTTATCTTAGGTTACCAGTAGCGAAGAAAATATGTAAACAAAGAAAATACATAAGCACTATAATTTCCTCTGCTATTAGTGGCGAGTATGATGGTGCAGGGGCAATATAAGTAAGACAGATGATCACAGTTGAAAGTGATCTGGCGAAACAGCTGTCTGTAGATGCCTATAAAGTGTGTGTGTGTGTGTGTGTGTGTGTGTGTGTGTGTGTGTGTGTGTGTGTGTGTGTGTGTGTGTGTGTGTGTGTGTGTGTGTGAAAGTATGCATAAATACGATACAAGAATGTTAAGCAATTTCTCGCAATGACTGAATCAATCGTTTAGGAATAGAAATCACCGACTCTGTTTTATTGTTCCCGTTGTCGATAACTTATTTACAGACAAATTAATGTGAAAGTGTTTAAACTAGGAACACAATTTATGAAAAACGTTTTCAAAATGACCTTTCTTTCGTTTTTTTCTTTTTACTCTTCATTTTTTAAAATTTTATTTTATCTTCTTGCCTTTAGTTTCTCTTTCCTGAATACAAGATGATGAGGTCACAAAAATAAGAAAAAATATTTTTGAATGAAAAAGTTAAATAAATTTTTAAAAATAATAATAAATGCTGACATTTTAGGATATCATCAACTATTACGAAAGAAAGTGAATATAACGATTCTCCATTGTCCTCTTTGAATAGACATCATTAGTTTTAGTAGAGTTGTCTCCCTTGCATTTGAATACACACATACAAAATTGTTGTTAACAGAAATTGACATGGATAAAAAAAAAATTGTTTAAATCAATAAATAAATAAATAAATAAATAAATAAATAAATAAATAAATAAATACATAATAATAATAATAATAATAATAATAATAATAATAATAATAATAATAATAATAATAAATCAACAAGTGAAGAAATCAAAAACAAAACAGATACAAGCATATGATCACAAACAAAAACGTTTAGAATGTCTTTAAAAAAAACTCTATACAGTGTCTAAGATACAGTGTCTAATTTCACTCTCTACAGAGGTTTGACAGGGCAACCTGGCATGAGGATACTTACCCCTACAAGTAAACCCTGACTAAATATTCAAAATAACATAGTATTTGAAGCCCAAATAAGATCCCCTACACACTGGCTTATACAAGGAATGGGGCACCTTCTCCAAGTGAGGTTGTGCCTATTAACAGCATAAGCTGGTTACTCTACCAGACTAGATGAATTCTTCTTCTAGAATCCTGTAAGACCAAGAGACCACAAGAAAGATATACTATAACATAGTTGTCTGGTCAATTGGGGAGAGAAAATTGATATTCTTCACTTCTTTACTAACTCTTGAGAGTTAAAGGAGAACTTTAATGGAACACTTGGATATCCATGTATCTCATATAGAGATCAAGTGTTAGCCCCAGTAAACGACCCCTTGATTTCTGAGAACTTCGACTGAAGTAAAATGAAAAAATAATAATAATTCTTTTTAATACTGCTCTGTTTTGCTAATATCTATGTATCTATCTAACCAGATCTGTTAACTACTTTTCTGTCATCGGTCATTGAAGGAGAAATCCTTCTAGACTGAGACAATTTTAATTTTTGTCTCAATCCAGAGTGCCCCGTTTTGGGGAGCTGTATTTTCCCCACATTAAAAACAGACCTTGTGTCTGCCCTCGTGGGGAGGCAAGTAAATAGGGGCTTGGCTCTGTTTACAGCATATCAACCATTTTGGGGTTATTTAATGCTGAAATGTCTCTTCTTGTTTTATAAGTGTCAAACATAGTTTTTTTTTAATACTCAACCACATTACCTAACGTAGACGCTTAATTCAGCATATACGATAAATGGAATACAAATTGCTATTTTACAACATTTCTTTTTTATGTTGAATATTTTGCTTAAAATGTAAACATTTTTTTACAAAACTCAAAGAAATTTGAAAGCATACTCCAACAATGAAAATAAACGAGAATGAGAAAAAAATGAAATAAAGAGAGTGAAAATGAATTAGAAAATAATTTCATTAAAATTAGCCGATAAAGAATGATCAGTGGATTATAAGGAGTTCAATACTTTGTAATGTAGTCACATGAAATCCAATGAATGGAAAAATATCCTTCAGATGACAAAAAAGAAAGAATGTGAAAATTTCTATAAGATTCCATTGCTGTATTCAGTTTTATTCTAGCTATCTATCTATCCGAGTCTGCTAATACCGATGTATCTATCTATCCAGGTTTGCTAATATCTATGTATCTATCTATCCAGGTCTGCTAATACCGATGTATCTATCTATCCAGACCTGCTAATATCTATATATCTATCTATCCAGGTCTGCTAATACCGATGTATCTATCTATCCAGGTCTGCTAATATCTATGTATCTATCTATCCAGGTTTGCTAATATCTATCTATCTATCTATCTATCTATCTATCCAGATCTTCTAATATCTATGTATCTATCTATCCAGGTCTGCTAATATCTATCTATCTATCTATCCAGGTCTGCTAATATCTATCTATCTATCTATCTATCTATCTATCTATCTATCTATCTATCTATCTATCTATCTATCCAGTTCTTCTAATATCTATGTATCTATCTATCCAGGTCTGCTAATATCTATCTATCTATCTATCCAGATCTTCTAATACCGATGTATCTTTTTATCCAGGTCTGCTAATATCTATGTATTTATCTATCCAGGTCTGCTAATATATATATATCTATCTATCCAGGTCTGCTAATACCGATGTATCTATCTATCCAGGTCTGCTAATACACATGTATCTATCTATCCAGGTCTGCTAATATCTATGTATCTATCTATCCAGGTCTTCTAATACCGATGTATCTATCTATCCAGGTCTGCTAATATCTATGTATTTATCAATCCAGATCTTCTAATACCGATGTATCTATCTATCCAGGTCTGCTAATATCTATGTATCTATCTATCCAGGTCTTCTAATACCGATGTATCTATCTATCCAGGTCTGCTAATATCTATCTATCTATCTATCCAGGTCTGCTAATATCTATGTATCTATTTATCTAGGTCTGCTAATACCGATGTATCTATCTATCCAGGTCTGCTAATACCGATGTATCTATCTATCCAGGTCTGCTAATATCTATGTATCTTTCTATCCAGGTCTGCTAATACCGATATATCTATCTATCCAGGTCTGCCAATATCTATGTATCTATCTATCCAGGTCTGCTAATATCTATCTATCTATCTATCTATCCAGGTCTGCTAATATCTATCTATCCATAGATACCAGAGTATCTATCCAGGTCTGCTAATATCTATGTATCTATCTATCCAGGTCTGCTAATATCTTTGTATCTATTTATCCAGATCTTCTAATACCGATGTATCTATCTATCCAGGTCTGCTAATATCTTTGTATCTATTTATCCAGATCTTCTAATACCGATGTATCTTTTTATCAAGGTCTGCTTATATCTATGTATCTATCTATCCAGGTCTGCTAATACCGATGTATCTATCTATCCAGGTCTTCTAATACCGATGTATCTATCTATCCAGGTCTGCTAATATCTATCTATCTATCTATCTATCCAGGTCTGCTAATATCTATCTATCTATCTATCCAGGTCTTCTAATACCGATGTATCTATCTATCCAGGTCTGCTAATACCGATGTATCTATCTATCCAGGTCTGCTAATATCTATGTATCTATCTATCCAGGTATGCTAATATCTATGTATCTATCTATCCAGGTCTACTAATACCGATGTATCTATCTATCCAGGTCTGCTAATACACATGTATCTATCTATCCAGGTCTGCTAATATCTATGTATCTATCTATCCAGGTATGCTAATATCTATGTATCTATCTATCCAGGTCTGCTAATACCGATGTATCTATCTATCCAGGTCTGCTAATACACATGTATCTATCTATCCAGGTCTGCTAATATCGATGTATCTATCTATCCAGGTCTGCTAATACCGATGTATCTATCTGTCCAGGTCTGCTAATACCGATGTATCTATTTATCCAGGTCTGCTAATATCTATGTATCTATCTATCCAGGTCTGCTAATATCTATGTATCTATCTATCTAGGTCTTCTAATATCTATCTATCTATCTATCTATCCAGATCTTCTAATATCTATGTATCTATCTATCCAGGTCTGCTAATATCTATCTATCTATCTATCCAGATCTTCTAATACCGATGTATCTTTTTATCAAGGTCTGCTAATATCTATGTATTTATCTATCCAGGTCTGCTAATATCTATTTATCTATCTATCTAGGTCTGCTAATGTCCGATCTATCTATCTATCCAGGTCTGCTAATACACATGTATCTATCTATCCAGGTCTGCTAATATCTATGTATCTATCTATCCAGGTCTTCTAATACCGATGTATCTATCTATCCAGGTCTGCTAATATCTATGTATTTATCTATCCAGATCTTCTAATACCGATGTATCTATCTATCCAGGTCTGCTAATATCTATGTATCATCTATCCAGGTCTGCTAATATCTTTGTATCTATCTATCCAGATCTTCTAATATCTATGTATCTATTTATCTAGGTCTGCTAATACCGATGTATCTATCTATCCAGGTCTGCTAATACCGATGTATCTATCTATCCAGGTCTGCCAATATCTATGTATCTATCTATCCAGGTCTGCTAATATCTATGTATCTATCTATCCAGGTCTGCTAATATCTTTGTATCTATTTATCCAGATCTTCTAATACCGATGTATCTATCTATCCAGGTCTGCTAATATTTATCTATCTATCTATCCAGGTCTGCTAATATCTATGTATCTATTTATCTAGGTCTGCTAATACCGATGTATCTATCTATCCAGGTCTGCTAATACCGATGTATCTATCTATCCAGGTCTGCTAATATCTATGTATCTTTCTATCCAGGTCTGCTAATACCGATGTATCTATCTATCCAGGTCTGCTAATATCTATCTATCTATCTATCCAGGTCTGCTAATATCTATCTATCTATCTATCTATCCAAGTCTGCTAATATCTATGTATCTATCTGTCCAGGTCTGCTAATACCGATGTATCTATTTATCCAGGTCTGCTAATATCTATGTATCTATCTATCCAGGTCTGCTAATACCGATGTATCTATCTATCCAGGTCTGCTAATATCTATCTATCTATCCAGATCTTCTAATATCTATGTATCTATCTATCCAGGTCTGCTAATATCTATATATCTATCTATCTATCCAGGTCTGCTAATACCGATGTATCTATCTATCCAGGTCTGCTAATTTCTATGTATCCTCTATCCAGGTCTGCTAATATCTATGTATCTATCTATCCAGGTCTGCTAATATCTTTGTATCTATTTATCCAGATCTTCTAATACCGATGTATCTATCTATCCAGGTCTGCTAATATCTATCTATCTATCTATCCAGGTCTGCTAATATCTATGTATCTATTTATCCAGGTCTGCTAATACCGATGTATCTATCTATCCAGGTCTGCTAATATCTATGTATCTATCTATCCAGGTCTGCTAATACCGATGTATCTATCTATCTAGGTCTGCTAATATCTATGTATCTATCTATCCAGGTCTGCTAATATCTATCTATCTATCTATCTATCTATCTATCCAGGTCTGCTAATATCTATGTATCTATCTGTCCAGGTCTGCTAATACCGATGTATCTATCAATCCAGATCTGCTAATACCGATGTATCTATCTATCCAGGTCTGCTAATACCGATGTATCTATCTATCCAGGTCTGCTAATATCTATCTATCTATCTATCCAGGTCTGCTAATATCTATCTATATATCTATCCAGGTCTGCTAATACCGATGTATCTATCTATCCAGGTCTTCTAATACCGATGTATCTATCTATCCAGGTCTGCTAATATCTATCTATCTATCTATCTATCCAGGTCTGCTAATATCTATGTATCTATCTATCCAGGTCTTCTAATACCGATGTATCTATCTATCCAGGTCTGCTAATACCGATGTATCTATCTATCCAGGTCTGCTAATACACATGTATCTATCTATCCAGGTCTGCTAATATCTATGTATCTATCTATCCAGGTCTGCTAATACCGATGTATCTATCTGTCCAGGTCTGCTAATACCGATGTATCTATTTATCCAGGTCTGCTAATATCTATGTATCTATCTATCTAGGTCTTCTAATATCTATCTATCTATCTATCCAGATCTTCTAATATCTATGTATCTATCTATCCAGGTCTGCTAATATCTATCTATCTATCTATCTATCTATCTATCTATCTATCTATCCAGTTCTTCTAATACCGATGTATCTATCTATCCAGGTCTGCTAATATCTATCTATCTATCTATCCAGATCTTCTAATACCGATGTATCTTTTTATCAAGGTCTGCTTATATCTATGTATTTATCTATCCAGGTCTGCTAATATCTATTTATCTATCTATCCAGGTCTGCTAATGTCCGATCTATCTATCTATCCAGGTCTGCTAATACACATGTATCTATCTATCCAGGTCTGCTAATATCTATGTATCTATCTATCCAGGTCTTCTAATACCGATGTACCTATCTATCCAGGTCTGCTAATATCTATGTATTTATCTATCCAGATCTTCTAATACCGATGTATCTATCTATCCAGGTCTGCTAATATCTATGTATCTATCTATCCAGGTCTTCTAATACCGATGTACCTATCTATCCAGGTCTGCTAATATCTATGTATTTATCTATCCAGATCTTCTAATACCGATGTATCTATCTATCCAGGTCTGCTAATATCTATGTATCTATCTATCCAGGTCTGCTAATATCTTTGTATCTATTTATCCAGATCTTCTAATATCTTTGTATCTATTTATCCAGATCTTCTAATATCTATGTATCTATTTATCTAGGTCTGCTAATACCGATGTATCTATCTATCCAGGTCTGCTAATACCGATGTATCTATCTATCCAGGTCTGCCAATATCTATGTATCTATCTATCCAGGTCTGCTAATATCTATGTATCTATCTATCCAGGTCTGCTAATATCTTTGTATCTATTTATCCAGATCTTCTAATACCGATGTATCTATCTATCCAGGTCTGCTAATATCTATCTATCTATCTATCCAGGTCTGCTAATATCCATGTATCTATTTATCTAGGTCTGCTAATACCGATGTATCTATCTATCCAGGTCTGCTAATACCGATGTATCTATCTATCCAGGTCTGCTAATATCTATGTATCTTTCTATCCAGGTCTGCTAATACCGATGTATCTATCTATCCAGGTCTGCTAATATCTATCTATCTATCTATCCAGGTCTGCTAATATCTATCTATCTATCTATCTATCTATCCAAGTCTGCTAATATCTATGTATCTATCTGTCCATGTCTGCTAATACCGATGTATCTATTTATCCAGGTCTGCTAATATCTATGTATCTTTCTATCCAGGTCTGCTAATACCGATGTATCTATCTATCCAGGTCTTCTAATATCTATCTATCTATCCAGATCTTCTAATATCTATGTATCTATCTATCCAGGTCTGCTAATATCTATCTATCTATCTATCTATCCAGTTCTTCTAATATCTATGTATCTATCTATCCAGGTCTGCTAATATCTATCTATCTATCTATCCAGGTCTGCTAATACCGATGTATCTATCTATCCAGGTCTGCTAATATCTATGTATCTATCTATCCAGGTCTGCTAATATCTTTGTATCTATTTATCCAGATCTTCTAATACCGATGTATCTATCTATCCAGGTCTGCTAATATCTATCTATCTATCTATCCAGGTCTGCTAATATCTATGTATCTATTTATCCAGGTCTGCTAATACCGATGTATCTATCTATCCAGGTCTGCTAATATCTATGTATCTATCTATCCAGGTCTGCTAATACCGATGTATCTATCTATCCAGGTCTGCTAATATCTATGTATCTATCTATCCAGGTCTGCTAATATCTATCTATCTATCTATCCAGGTCTGCTAATATCTATGTATCTATCTGTCCAGGTCTGCTAATACCGATGTATCTATCTATCCAGATCTGCTAATACCGATGTATCTATCTATCCAGGTCTGCTAATACCGATGTATCTATCTATCCAGGTCTGCTAATATCTATCTATCTATCTATCCAGATCTGCTAATATCTATCTATATATCTATCCAGGTCTGCTAATACCGATGTATCTATCTATCCAGGTCTGCTAATACCGATGTATCTATCTATCCAGGTCTGCTAATATCTATGTATCTATCTATCCAGGTCTGCTAATACCGATGTATATATCTATCCAGGTCTGCTAATACCGATGTATCTATCTATCCAGGTCTGCTAATATCTATCTATCTATCTATCCAGGTCTGCTAATATCTATCTATCTATACAGGTCTGCTAATATCTATCTATCTATCTATCCAGGTCTGCTAATACCGATCTATCTATCTATCTATCCAGGTCTGCTAATATCTATGTATCTATCTATCCAGGTCTGCTAATACCGATGTATCTATCTGTCCAGGTCTGCTAATATTTATGGATCTATCTTTCCAGGCTTTCTAATACTTATGTATCTATCTATCCAGGTCTGCTAATATCTATGTTTCTATCTATCCAGGTCTGCTAATACCGATGTATCTATCTATCCAGGTCTGCTAATATCTATGTATCTATCTATCCAGGTCTTCTAATACCGATTTATCTATCTATCCAGGTCTGCTAATATCGATATATCTATCTATCCAGGTCTGCTAATATTGATGTATCTATCTATCCAGGTCTGCTAATATTAATGTATCTATCTATCCAGGTCTGATAATATTAATGTATCTATCTATTCAAGCCTGTTAATTCTGATATATTCTAATACTAAGTACACTTCATATTTTCTGTCCTCGGTCAGTGAAGCCTGTATCTATTTAAGGCTGTTTATACCTATTATCTATCTATCCATGTCTGTAAATACCTATGTATCTATGGCACGCAGACTGAGAACCTCGGCGTGCCGGGTTCGAATCCAGTTCGGTCTACAGAAATACTTTCATCAAAACTCACACTTGACTTTGAGGAGGTAAATAAAATATCTATGTATTTTTTAATACCTATCTATCTTCATATACTTATTTATCTATTTCTCAAAACTTGTTGATATCTATCCATCTATCTATTGTTATCTTTTTACCAGCGGGTTAATATTTATCGATGTATCTATTTGAGCCTGTTAATATCCATCCGTCTATTCCAGCCTTTAACTATCCATCAATCTATCTATCAATCTATCTATCTATCCCAGCCTGATAATATATATCTATTTCAGACTGTTAATATTTATCCATCTAATCCAGATCTGCTAATACCGATGCATCTATCTATCCAGGTCTGCTAATACCGATGTATCTATCTATCTAGGCCTGATAATATCGATTTCAACCTGTTGATACCAATCCATTTATTTATTCCAGCCTGCTAATAGCTACCTTTGTCAGCCTGTTAATATCTATCTATCTTTCTATATATTCCAACCTGATTATCTATCAAGTCTGTTAATATGTATGCATATATCAATTTTAAAACTGTTCATATCTGTTCATTTATAAAAAAACTGTAACTATCTATTTTTTTAGCCTGTGTATCTATATCTATTCTAATATGTCTAATTTATCTATCTAAAACAACCATCTACACACACACACACACATATATATATATATATATATATATATATATATATATATATATATATATATATATAGTCTCGGAAGTTTCTCAACCATTAAAACTATATTAAAAAAAACAAAAAAAAAAAAACTAATAGTCCCAAGTCTTTCAGTGGAAAATCATTCATGTAAGTCAATTTATTTTTACAGTTATTATATTAGTTTGTTTCTAACACTATTTTAAGGGATAATCAGTTGTTTACCATGAAAAACTGTTTCGGGATATATATATATATATATATATATATATATATATATATATATATATATATATATATATATATATATATATATATATATATTTAGGCAGCAAGTCATTATCTAAGCAAGCATTGTTGAACATCACGGAACTTTCGTGTTTGTATATTTTCCTCGTGAGGTTTTCAAACCGTCGAGCCATCATTCTGGTTTCAGGTTGCAATCCGTATAGTACTTCACCGATAGTTTTTAATTCGGCCATTTTCTCGAGCGCTTTCGACTTTCGAAGTCGTCTTCAGGATTAGGGTTTTGTTTGTTTTTTAAAATTTAAATAAGAAGACTAAAAATATTAACATCTAGCACCAAAATAATACACAAAAATGACTGCACAAACAGACTTAAAATACTATTCATTAAAACTAAACAGCCTAATATTAACAAAATAGCGTTCAACACAGGTACCAACATATTAAAAGTATTCCGTAATTAAATGGAAATTAAGTAAAAACAAAATAAATAAATAAATAAATAAATTGATAAATAAATAAATAAATAAATAATAGTAATAATAGCAATAGGAATAAATAATAATACATAAATAAATAATAGCAAAAATAAGAACTAATAAAATAAATAAGTAAACAATAAAACCAAACACACAAACGATAGAATAAAATGAACTCAACCACACACCCTCTTCTCTCTTTCATTCGCTCGTAACGATAACTATAAAACACTAACTCCAGTTTTCTTATTTAAATTATAAAAAAAACAAAAAAAAACCTAATCCTGAAGACGATTCAGAAAGTCGAAAGCGCTCGAGAAAATGGCCGAATTATCGGTGAAGTACTATACGGATTGCCACCTGAAATCAGAAAGATGGCTCGACGGTTTGAGAACCTCACGAGGAAAATATACAAACGCAAAAGTTCTGTGATGTTCAACAATGCTTGCTTAGATATATATATATATATATATATATATATATATATATATATATATATATATATATATATATATATATATATATATATATATATATATATATATATATATATGTATATATATATTTCCATGTACATGTGTATATATATATATATATATATATAT
>OY744525.1:69320517-69323017 GCA_963556195.1 Sepiola atlantica | reverse complement strand
CTATATATATATATATGTATATATATATATATCCATCTATATATATATATATATATGTATATATATATATATATATCCATCTATATATATATATATGTATATATATATATATCCATCTATATATATATATATATATATGTATATATATATATATCCATCTATATATATATATATGTATATATATATATATCCATCTATATATATATATATATATGTATATATATATATATCCATCTATATATATATATATATATGTATATATATATATATCCATCTATATATATATATATATATATATATATATATATATATATATATATATATATATATATATATATCCATCTATATATATATATATATATATATATATATCCATCTATATATATATATATATATATATATATATATATATATATATATATATATATATAAGAAGGAACAGGTAAAACAAATACCTTTATAAGCATTAAGATGCGATATCAATTTTTTTTTTCCATAAAAAAGAAAAGCATTAAATCGAAACCGATTTTTTTTTTTCGTTTTCTTTTTTTTTTATTAAAACTAGCATATTTGTTAGTTTAAAGTTAAACAGATATTTCGCCAAGACCTGGCATCAATAGTGTGTAAATATATCCTGATGTCATCGGATTTGTATTTTTTTTATCTCTTAACGGCTTGTTGTTTTAAAGCCGAATGGGCAAGGTGTCGTTTCCCATCATCAAATATGAAGAACGTGATGCAACACGTGATTTGTATAAGTGTTTAAAGTTCATATTTTTTGTTTTAAAAAGCATCTATTGTTAAATTTAAGAAGGAACAGGTAAAATCAATACCTTTATAAGCATTAAGATGCGATATCAATTTTTTTTTCCATAAAAAAGAAAAGCATTAAATCGAAACCGATTTTTTTTTTTCGTTTTCTTTTTTTAATTAAAACTCGCATTTTTGTTAGTTTAAAGTGATACAGATATTTCGCCAAGACCTGGCATCAACAGTGTGTAAATATATCCTGATGTCATCGGATTTGTATTTTTTTTATCTCTTAACGGCTTGTTGTTATAAAGCCGAATGGGCAAGGTGTCGTTTCCGATCATCAGATATGAAGAACGTGATGCAACACGTGATTTGTATAAGTGTTTAAAGTTCATATTTTTTGTTTTAAAAAGCATCTATTGTTAAATTTAAGAAGGAACAGGTAAAACAAATACCTTTATAAGCATATCTATATATATATATATATATATATATATATATATATATATATATATATATATATATATATATATATATATATATATCCATCTACATATATATATATATATCCATCTACATATATATATATATCCATCTATATATATATATATATATCCATCTATATATATATATATATATCCATCTACATATATATATATATCCATCTATATATATATATATATCCATTTACACATATATATATATATATATCCATCGATATATATATATATATATATATATATATATATCCATCGATATATATATATATATATATATATATATATGTATCCATCTACATATATATATATATATATGTATCCATCTACATATATATATATATATATATATATATATATATATATATATATATATATATCCATCTCCATATATATATATATATATATATCCATCTCCATATATATATATATATATCCATCTCCATATATATATGTATATATATATATATCCATCTACATATATATATATATATATATTTATATATATATATATATCCATCTACATATATATATCCATCTACAAATATATATATATGTATATATATATATATATCCATATATATATATATCCATCTACATATATATATATGTATATATATATATATCAATATATATATATATATATCCATCTACATATATATATATATATATGTATATATATATATCCATCTACATATATATATATATATATGTATATATATATATATATATATATATATATATATATATATATATATCCATCTACATATATATATATGTATGTATATATATATATATATATATATATCCATCTACATATATATATATATGTATATATATATATATCGATATACATATACATATATATATATATATATATATATATATATCCATCTACATATATATATATGTATATATATATATATATATATATATATATATATATCCATATGTATATATATATATTCATCTACATATATATATATGTATATATATATATATATAGTACGTGAATGAAAATTAATAAGACCTGCAAATGGAAGCAAACCGATATTTTCAGTTGTTCAAAACAAGGAGCAGTTTGGTTAATAAAAACATTGATTTTTCATCGCTTTCTTTCCTTAAACCAGGCTTTTCAAAGATTAAAATCTTATCATCAGAGGAAAAATTATGATTGATAAGTTGACAGGATAGGACTGTCAAAGTTCCAAATTGGAAAAGGTTTTCTTTTAAAATTAAAAAATTAAAAA
>OY744525.1:69135517-69315517 GCA_963556195.1 Sepiola atlantica | reverse complement strand
TAAGATAAAAAATGGCAGACATATTTGTTAATGATTGTGAGATTTCAAGATTTGAAAATATTCCAAAGCATTTGTTGAATTGAAAGGAATTTCTGCTCTAGATTTTAAAGTTTAAAATCAAGTATTACGGTTCTTCTGTGCACCTAAACCAAAGGAATAACATTAATCTTATCACGCCTCCTCTCTCTCATATCAAAGAACTTATTTTCCATCTTGTCTAATTTACAGGCATTATTAAAAGGTGAGATGTCATCAACTACAGTTCTTTTCTTTCCTAAAGCAGTCAAGAATATTCGTCCTTCGCATTTCTTTTGCTTTCTTTTTTTTGGGGGGTGGGGGGGGGGGTCAAGAAAGTTATTGTCATTTAAAAATTGCAGAATCATGATTTCTAAATCATGAATAATGATCTTTTGAGTGATTTTTTGTAATAGAATTCGTTTCTGTTTGTTTGATTTTTTCTATTTTACTCTTTTTGAAAATGAGAAAATGACAAAGTTGGAATGTAACCAAGTCTTATAAATAACATTTCGTCTTGATAGTTACAGTGCCGACGACTGAGCCCCCTTCCCTCCACACACACACACACACACACACACAATCTATGATATTGGGGGACTTGACTAGTACCTGTACCTGGTACAGCATCCACTCTAGGTGGGTTGAACCGGCTTCATCCGAAGGAGGAAGTTTCATGGGAGTATCAAATTCACAAGTGGTCCTCAGTTACATCTATATCCCGGTTAGGAGAGATGACATGACGACGTTAGGTTTTTGCAGTTCTTGCAGGGAGGTGTCGATGTATACAGTGCCTGGTATTCCCAAATAGTCATCTATCGGGTACTGACCAGGCTCAACGTTGCTTAACTTCGGTGATCTAACAAGAACCGGTGTGTCAGCGTGATTATGCCATATGACCTCACTAGTAGACTACCCTTTGTAAACAAACCAAAGTGTTCATTTTTTAATCGCTTCAAAATTAAAAAATGTAAATTGGTCATCCGAGATAAGCAAAATATTGTAAATTATATTTTGTGTCTACTCTCTCTCTCCTCCCTCCATCCTAATGTTTTTCTTCCTATTCACTATCGGCAATCTTCTTACTTTGTTAAAAGCAAAAAATAGTTCCTTCCTCACTCGTCTCTTTCTTTGGGTTTTATATTTTCTCTCCGTCTTCCATAATTCGTCACTTCCCCAAGCAACTTTCCCCTATCTTAATGGATTCTTCATACATGACAGACCGCTTCTTCAACAAGGTAAGGTAAGTTATTTTTGTTCATTTAAACAACACAATTTTAATGAGATTTCCAGACCCCTCTCCCCTCTCTTAATTGTTTAGTTGTGTCTGAAGACTCTGCTGAGTAATGGATTAAATAAATTATTATCTATAACTGACACGGTGCCTTAGTTTTTCCATATAACTTTGTCAATATTGCTCTGTAATTATATTAAGCTCTCTAATCGGGGTTACCTTAAAAAGTACTTTACACCTAACTCAAATCTACCAAGTTATAATTTGCTCCTCATTCTCTATGAGTTGCACTCTCTCAGGATCTTCCCACTTTGGAAACATTAAATATGCCAGATTACACCTCCAAATAAAGAAGTTTATGCCGCCAAAACACAGCTCCACACTTTCACTAATCGAGAAGATCACAGAGTTAATCAAAAGATAGGACAGAGAGCCTTATTTTTACCTGGATACCGCCGATACTATTATGGATAAAACGGAGGTATATTACTTCAGGATGCACAAAACTTTAACCTGAAATAGATTGTCGAAACTGTTCGAAACAGACTTCCTGAACTTCTTTAAAGGGATTACATTCAAAAGTCACAATAGTACTTTCAAATCCGAAAAGATATCAGAAGCATCACTAAAGTATCTGGGTCAGGTTGTTTTGATTGTTTTGTTTTACGGCATATCAACACTTTTCGAGTTATTTAATGCCGAATCCGGTCATTTTGGTAAAAAAATTATGCTTTAAGTTCTATATATCTTCAAATATTAATTCATGGTGTTTGGTTTGGTTGTTTTGTTTTACGGCATAAATAAGCAGGTTATTTAATGCTAAATCCGGTCATTTTGGTAAAAGATTTTATGCTTCAAGTTTTTTATATCTTCAAATATCTATTCATGGTGTTTGGTTGATTGTTTTGTTTTACGGCACATAAAACCTTTTGCGGTTATTTAATGCCGAATCCGGTCATTTTGGTAAAAAAGATTTATGCTTCAAGTTCTTTATATCTTCAAATATTTACTCATGGTATTTTGTTTGGTTGTTTTGTAGAGGAAAATTGTTGCTTTTGTTTTTGGCTTTGCAGAACATGATTGAGTTTTGCAAAGGGAAAGGAAAAAACAATAACATCAATGTTTGGTGCCTTTTTGGTCAGGAAGCCGGTATCTTAAGATAGCCTGATCTGGTAGCACCAGTATCTGGTTCGGGGCCAATAATCTAGAAACATGTACTTTAATCTCTACCAAAAAAATACTCATAAAGTCTTTAACACAAAAAACAATATACACAGAAACAATAATATTGATACAGTGACATTTGACACTAAATTAGATAGAGTAGATAATATAGATAAAAAATGCTTCTATCTTAATCAAGAGAAACTTTGTGAACAATAAACAAACTAAACTAATCAACCCCATCAAAACAGACCACGTCACTAAGAAAATAATACAAAATATGGTTAACCAAATCCAAATATGCATGTATAGAAAGACTGCCAATACTATCAAATTGTTCCGTAACAGCGAAGAATAAATATAGCCTACTTTATTCAAGTTGCCATAATTGACTATCCTATCTCAAAAGAGCTCATAATTAATAGTATGAACTATGTAAGGGACTTTGTGGGGATTTAGGAGGAACTTACAGACATCATCCTGGCGTTCTGTAAATCTATTCCGATTACTACGGAGGATAAATCGATAAAAACGAGTAATAGCAAGTTTGATGTCCCAGTGGGTTCATTCGACTTTTCACAAATTGTAGACTTAATGGTCATTTTTATGCTGCACACGTTAATCAGAATAATAAACCCAGCTAGATGGCTTTATACAAAGACAGTGGATTAATAACCGTCCCTAATAGCAACGACCCCTTTGTATTGAGTATTCAAAAAAGACTATAATGAAGTGAATTTCATGGATATTTCATTGAACCTCAGGAAAACACAGATAAGACCTTTAACAAAGACAATCTCACACCAACATGCATCAACACAACATCCAACCACTCCTTAAAATCATTGATAATAAGATTAGTAAACTTTCGAATAAATATACAAAGAAGCTCGTTTTAATATAAAAAGAAAAAAATGTTTACATGTCATTAAAATGCTATCTGACCCGGAAGTGGGTCATCGTTTTACATTACACATATTTTTTACTCTTATTCACCCCAAAGAAGGTACATTGCCACTGGGACGTAAAGGGCTACTATTAGGGACCATGCCTTTAAGTAGGGAGTTGAGCAGCGAGATGTGTGTTCACATTACATTTAAATTTATGTATGTTAATACAGTCAGGAAAGCTGGAAACGGATGGAATTCCAAAGTCTAGTAGTTCGAGGGAAGAAACTATTAGAGTAGAAAGCTTTACGGCATCTGAGGGCCTCTACAGTGACAGGGTGGGATTTTGCTGCTTGTCGGGTTATGCAAAACGGATTTATGAAGTTTGAAAGAGTTTACTATGATCTGGTTTTAAATGAAAAGAAGTTGTTTGGGTGCAATGAAACCGATTTCACTGTAAATAATAAGAGATTGTACTTTTGGACGCAGTTTAAAATTGTTCAAATTTAGAATGGTGACCGCTCCCCTCCCCCCAACCAAAAAAATAATAAATGTCAAAACTTATATTTATTTTCCTCACTAATTTATTTATATTGGTAATCTGTCTTTTCCCCATGAACTTGTTTTGTTCACATACAGGATTTAAATTTTTATAAATTTGTTATTAATTTTTTAAGTATGATTTCAAAAGGTAAAATGTAATTATTACGTAATTATGACCATTAGATTAGCAAATGAACCGAACTGGTCTACAAAAAAAGCAAGTTCATTAAGGCAATGTTGTTTCAATATATATGTTTAAATTCCCGAAACAGTTTTTCATGGTAAACAACTGATGATCCCTTAAAATATTGTTAGAAACAAACTAATATAATAACTGTAAAAAATAAATTGACTTACATGAGTTATTTTCCACTGAAAGACTTGGGACTAAAAGTTTTTTTTTTTGTTTTTTTTTTTAATATAGTTTTAATGGTTGAGAAACTTCCGAGACTATATATATAAATATTTTATGTAAATATTATTTTTAAATGTCAATAAAATATTATTGTTTAAATAACTATAAAAATATTTTGTGTAAATATTATTAAAAAATGTCAGTAATGTAATGTGATAAGGTATTAATTTAAACGCAACTTTCTATTCAACCATTCTTTTCAGTCCAAGGAGGATAACTGTTATTCTTTTAGTAAGAGTTATGTTTCCTTAATTGCTATTATTTTTCATTCAGTGTTTATGCAACAGAAATATTATTATTTTTAACTATCTCCCATCCCTAAAAAAAAAATTGAAGACAATATTTTTTTATATAAAAAAATGTGTATCGCTAAAAATGTACTTAAGGCCCACACATCTGGATTTGAACACGGAAAATGAACAATTAAAGAATTATTGTAGAATGTATTTTAGGAATATTATTAGTGTGAATTACAATTAAAAGATCTGGAAAAGAAAAGAATCGTTGTCTAGTTAGTAAGAAAAAGTTTCGTATCAGTTAAATAAAAAGAAACAAATGGAAATCTCTGTATTTCAAGATGACAACCGAGAAACGTTCATAATTAAGAAATCGGAAGACCCCTTATTTTCTTTAAAATACAGCATTCAAAATAATTTACCCCTTGTAGCATGTAATGATAATCATCAGTCAAGAAAGAAAAGTATTTTAGTTAGTAACAGAAAAACTTTTAAAGTTTATTTTGAACACATGTAATTGGTTAGCAGGTAGCTGAAATATGAAGATGAAATAGTGAACAGTTTATTTTTATCAAGGGTTTAAGCTCATGCTTCTGTTTAGGGCAGTAAAAATAAGATGAGCCTAAGCATCTCTATGAGAAGCTATGTCCGTTGGTCAGCCTGTCAGTCTGTCATGTTGACCGAAATATTATTTTAAACAAAAACGAATCTAAATGCATTATATTCTGGGGAAAACTAACAACAACAAAAATAGGCTAGCCTTAATCAAATAGCGATCTATCAAACAGATTGCTATTTGGGTCTGACTTTTAAAATCCGACTGACATTTTTCATATATATAGATAAAAAAAAATGACAACAGAAAACCTAAACCTAGAAAAGAAAAAAAATTGTTTACCCCCCCCCCATATTGTCAGCTATGTAACATCAGTATTGAGCAGGTTTTCTTAAGACTAGTAGATAAGCAGCACAATTTAATATGATAGACTCTAGCGACTTCACACCTACTTATGAGGTGTTTAATTCACAGATAGACTGACTACCACTTAGATAAGATCAAGGGGTAAAATAAAGACTATAACTAACTACTATGAAACCCGAACTTCTTCTCCTAGGAGTAAATTTTTTTCGAATTTTTATTATTCTTTTTGGGGTAGTAAAATCAAATATTCAGTTGTGTCTGAAGATTCCCCTGGATGATTAAATAAATCATTGCATATAACTAACATGGTGGTTTGAGTTTCTCCTCTGTGTGTGTGTGTGTGTCTCTCTCTCTCTCTATATATATATATATATATATATATATATATATATATATATATGTACATTGTATATATATACAATGAGGAAAAGAAAAAATTAACAATGTCGGATTTTCATTTTTCATTGAAAAAGATCTGTGTTGATCGAAATATTTGATTTATTGCATAAGATAACAGAAAGAAATCTTGGCATCGATTCGGTTTTTTAAACAAAATTGTATTTCATTTTACGATGTCTTCTAAAGTAGAACCCTGATTTAATACTTGCATGCACGACCAGGTGCCTTTTTACTACTACTACCACCACCACCACCCAAATCTTGACATTAAATATTACATATATATAGTCTTCACGTATTTATTCATTTCTTAATTTTTATTTTTAAATCTTTATTTCCTTTTTGCTATTTTTTATTTATTTCATCGTTCAGCTGTTGACCTTTTGCTCACCGAATTCTTATATGTATGTGTGGATGTATATCATATGTGTGTATGATATACAGTCCTTATACTGTATAGGTAAAAGCTGAGGGTCAGTTTCTTCTAAAATCTTCCCCCACTTATATACTATCCCCCCCTCCTACTTAAAACTCAATTCATTATTTCGGAAACTTATCTGTCTGTGGCCTGAGGAAGTTTAACTTTCAAAATAGGCATAGCTGAAACATGTATGCACATATGCAACCAAAATGTATAAATAAAAATGTATACATAAATATATATATATATAAATACATATATATCCGTCCCATCACACAAAGGTTAGCAAGTTAAAAATGTGCCTTTTTCTAGCCACCAGACGAAATCATTTCTAGTGGTGAGAAGAAGTGAGAAAGCAAATAGCAAATCAGACAACCCTCGTTGATTAAAATTAATTCGGAAAGTAATCTGCCACTCTAAATAAAAAGCCAACGGTTGGTGTTTTTTTCCTTTGGGTCATCAGAAATGATAATAATAATTTACATATAAAAAATTAAATTACTGACATAATTAAACACTGGCGAAGCATAATGTTTTTGCTGTTATCATTTTTAATAGGGGGTGTACACTAGTATATATATCATCATGAATGAAAGCATCATATTCGATTTAACGCCCGTTTTACATGCTCACGTGCGTTGGACGGCTTTAAGAAATTGAATTCAAACTAACCTATCTCTGACCAGGTCTTTAGTTATCCCTCTTTCTGTCAAGTACATTTTTATCACTTCCTCCAATGTTTTTCTTGGCCTTCTTCTGTGAACGAAACGTGCTACCACAACTGTTCAACATCTACTAACACAAAAACTCTCATCAATTCTTTCAATGTGGATATACCATAAAAGCTTCCTGTTCTGCACACATCTCCCTATACTGTCCAGGTTTAATCTTCCTCTGAGGTCATCAGAACTAAGCCTGTCTTTAAGACTCACTGCACATCCATCATATATATATATATATATATATATATATATATGATGGATGTGCAGTGAGTCTTAAAATATTTCAAATACCTGACGGGGTTGGGACCTTAATCCCCTTCAAAGTAGGCCCCTTGTGCTTGCACACACTTAGCCCACCGGTCTATCCTCTGGAAGTCTTCCTTTGGAATGGTGTTCATCTCCGCCGTCGCGTTCCACGTTATCTCTTTTTTCGCATCCTCTCAACAACAGCTGCACTCCGAGCAGTTTGGGGCCTGCCAGAACGCTGGTTACTCTCCGCTGATGTGTGGCCATTTTTTACTCGGTTGAACCACTCCTTAATTTGTGTTACACATTGCATCTTCACCAAACACCTGCTGAATCTAACGCGAGATATTTGAAATATTTTTTCTGGCTTAAGGTCGGATACTTTTTAGACAGGCCTCATATATATATATATATATATATATATATATATATATCAAGAAATCTTCACACAAGCGGCGCCTTACTACAACAGAGCACTGAGAGACAGTGGCTTCAGAGAAGATATTAAATTCACACCCGCCAGAAACCCAGCACAAAGCAGACGTAATAGGGGGAGATCGATTATCTGGTTCTCACCTCCTTTTTCACTAAACACCAGAACGAGGGTAGGCCATGCCTTTCTCCGTTTACTCGATAAGCATTTCCCTCCCACACACAGCCTGCACAAACTCTTCAACAGGAACACAGTCAAGGTGAGCTATTCCACCGCCCCATCCATAAGGAAAATCATCTCCACAGAATCCAAGACACCAGACCCCACAGGATGCTCGTGCCATAACAAGAACGACTGCCCTTTAGAGGGGAATTGCAAAGTCAGCTCCCTAATTTATGAGGCTAATGTTACAAGCCTCCCCAGCGGGTTAACAGAAAAATATATCGGAATGACACAAGGACCCTTTAAAAACAGACTATATGTACATAGGCATACATTCAAATACAGAGCCAGAGCGAACACCAGCCTTGCAACCCGAATATGGCAACTGAAAGACGACGGGACCCCATTCACCATTAAATGGAAGAGCATCGAGAGAAGACCATCTTTCTCCCCAGCCATCAACAAGTGCCCCTTGTGCGATGCGGAAAAATACCACATATTACGAGCCATTATGGACCCGCATATCACCTGCCTAAACTCAAGAGATGAGGTATTCCGGGGCTGTATCCACAGACGAAAAGCACTCCTCATAAACTGGACTGACCGACACAATAATGACTAAGACAAACCCATCTCACACACCCTGCCTTGACCCACCACTCTATTTCTCAACCCCATATGGCCCTTACCCCCTCACCTAACCCTAGATATAAACGCAATTCCCTAATTTTTTTATATTTTTTATATCTCTTATTTTTTAAATTTTTAAATTTTTTAAATTTTTATTTTTTCAATTTTTTATTTTTTCAATTTTTAAATTATTTTTTCAATTTTTCAATTTTTTTAAATTTTTTTCTTAATACCCTTTTATATATATTTAACATTTTTAATTTTTTAATTTTTTATTTCTTATATTTTATTTTCTTATTTTTTATTAGTGTGTTTTTTTATTATTGATTTATTATATTTTTCTATATATTTTTTTCTTATATATTTTTTTATATATTTCTTTTAAGTTATCCACCCACCCCAAGCAACCCCAATTATTAGAATCAGACACCTACCTTCATCGATTACTTACCCCCCCCCCCCCTCGACAACGAAGAACTACCTGTTTTGTAAACATCACCCCTTTGTAAACACCGACTTTAGATAATGCCATAGACAGCCGTTAGACAGACATCCAATTTCCATTAGACTTCTCCCGTGCCGGACCCCTTAAATATTTTGATCTTTTTAATACACCCTTAGAGCCCGATCCACTATCAACGGATTCGTAGCAGGCCGAACCTGTTGATAGTGAATCGGTCAGTTGGATCCGAGGCCCATTTATCGTTCTATAATTTTTCTATAGTACTTCCATATCCTCTACTTTCCATAACCTCCGTTTTTAAGTCATCTAACCTTTAAAATTTTCAAGCTCCCCAAATTCATTCCCTTATACCTCTCCACACTTCACTCAGTATTACATTTTAGGACCCGCTCGACACCCGGAAACCGTTACACCAAATAGCCAGTGCTATTTTAATAACACGCTTATGCCAACAGTATATTTCCCTGCCACGCGGGGTTTTATTTTTATTTTTATTCTTATTAATATTTTTATTTATTTGTTTAGTTTTATTTTTATTTTTATCTTTTAAATTCGCCTGGCCACCACCATTATTATTATTTTGACTATTATTATTAACAGTAATATTATTCCCTTCTTCCCCACTCTTACACTTTATGCTACGATATTGGGTCGAAAAGTTAGCGGCGGTGCCGAGCCTTAGAACCAACGGCTATCAATGTTTACCACACCTAGACCCTCCCTTCTCTCCTCCCTCCCCTCGGTGTCTTACCCTGCATCTCTACTTCGTCTTTCCCCTATACTTCCTGGCCCCCAAACCCCGACCCCCACCCTACAGAATTTCTTACACTTTTTAGTTTTTATATATATTACAAAAAAACTTTTTCTTCTGCTTTATTTTAATTAATAACAATTCTATATACATTAACAATTTAAATATTAGAATCTAAATTTAACCCCTCATGCACACATATGAAACCCCCCCCCCCATTTTACACAAATCACGTCCTACGTGATCCCAGACGTGACCGAATAAGTCCCACCATTCCTGAATATGTTTATCAGCTGACGATAATCGGGATCAACCTCCCGCTTTGAAACCGACGGTACTGATGTTACATTGAATTTCTGTATTTTATAAATAAATATTTACGCTCTTAATCATCCGAAATCTCAGATTTCTTAATTAATCGAGCACTCTGCTGGTTTTTCCTGCCCTACCATACAGTACTTATATATATATATATATATTCCATTATTCTGATTACTATCATGTTTTTTTTTTGTTTTTTTTTGAAAGAATGTTATTGTCATTTAAAAATTGCAAAGTCATGATTTGAAAAAATTATACATCTTTTTGGTTCATTTTATGAAATATAATTTTTTTTCTATTTCTTTTTATCGCCGTTTTTCTATTTCTTTAATATTGAAGAAATGGTCAAATTTGGAATGGAACCAAATATTATGAATAACCATCCTCCATCTTGTTAATTAATAAATGAATTTCTATAATAGAAAAATTGAATATCTAAATGCAGCTTTAGAAGAGTTTGTGAATCAAGTATTCAAAGATAATTTGGAATTGCCTGGGAACAGTTCTTTGATTATGAAAAGAATAAGTTTAAGCAAAGTCTTGTTTTGCAAAACTAAACAGTAACAATTCTTCTGCTTTTAATAAAAACAAAAAATAAGATGAGTCTAAGCATCTCTATGAGAGGCTATGTCCGTTGGTCAGCCTGTCAGTCTGTCATGTTGAAGTTTAAAGAGTTTATCAAGCATGTATGCGCAGTGTGATGATGTATAGAAGTGAAATCTGAGATCGAGGACATGCATTGCATCGAGAAAAATGACATGAGAATAATACAATGGATGTATAATGAGTCTTAAAGATGAGCTTAGGTCTGATGACCTCAGAAGAAGATTAAATCTGGACAGTTATACATCCGTGCAAAGTCATGATTTGAAAAAATTATACATCTTTTTGGTTCATTTTCTTTAATAGTTAGTTTGCAGAAAAGGAGACTTCGATGTCATGTCCCCATTAAAAGAATGGATGAGAGTTCTTGGATTAATAGATGTAGAACAGTTTAAGTAGCAGTATCAGTTGTCAGGGAAAAAACATGGAAGAAAGTGGTAAGGATGGATCTGAAAGAAAGAGCGATAAATAAAGACCTGGCCACAGATAGGTTAGTTTGGAAGTCAATTTCTTAAAGCTTTAAAACAGACGTTAAACCAAATATGATGATAATGTTGATGATAATTATTATGATGATATGCTTAAATTTGAAATATCATTTTCGACAGTAAGCCATGCATTAGTTTTTAATATAATTTGAATTGCTAAATGAAGAGATTTAATTGACATCTTATTTTAGAAGTGTCCAAACATTTTTATAAGAGAGTCTGTCAGTCGATCAATTGGTCAGTCGGTCATGCTAAAGTTTGAAATAGCGTTTTAGAATTTTAGTCAGTCTGAAGATTAAAATGGTGTTTCCCTTGCTAATTTTAGATGTGTCCTGTAGGAAGCTCTGTCCGTTCTCATGGCCAATGTCTCACTTAATTTTAAGATAGCATCTTCATTGGTAAATGCTCAGATTGAATGGACGCATCTTAAAATATCCGTTCTTGTTTCATTTTATCTTAGATATATTAGTGTCTACATGCCATCAACAATGATGGTGTCGGTTCTATTTATCTTCCTCCCACAAGGTAAGATGTGACACAAGGTCGGGAAAGTGGGAAAGAACCAGCGCTCGAGAATTTGAGCACTCTGGTTGTTTAAAAATTGCCTGGGCAGCCCTGTCGGCATTCCCCGGTAGGGGCGCCTCAGGCAGTAAGCAATAAACTTACTCCTCCCCAAAGAGTGGAGGCAAAGCCTGGGAGGGTGCACCTTCTAGAACTGCACAGGACTGACAACCAATAGACCGGCGTAAATCCAGACCCGAAGGCCCGGACGGTGTCGGTATTCACTTATTTTCTAAATAATATAACTCACTGAGCTTTTCTTACTTAGAGAATGGAAAATCGAATGAATAATGCATGCGCAACCTAACCACCTACATACAGACTGACCAACCAAATGCATGTGTGACAATAAACGGTTGAATCTAGAACCTTTTACGAAGTTGTCTATGAAATAATTCATGGGTGGGAGGGGGGGGGCGAACTACCCCTGTATTTTAAATAAAGTGTTCAGTTCGTAATTTCGTATAGGTTTATGAATTCGATAGAATTCCCAAGTTCGAAAAGATGAATGGACCTGAAGAAGGTCAGAAGTTACATCAGTGGAAACATTGTGAAAATAACAACCAAGATGAGAACAGTAATCCGAATAATCCAAATCATATCAATTATCAATCCTTATCTCAAAAATTATGAAACTACAAGTAGAGTTTGTCTTATTTGTGGAGGGAAGGGGAGATAGTGATTCGGTCAACCACCTACGATGCACTCTGGTAGTACATAATTCTAAGTACGTTTGCAAACGTGGATTATGTTCTTGAATAACATCTTGACATTTCCGGACTAATTGCAGATTGATTCACAAAATGTCTGTCAACGCATCGCTGTATTTGCTGACCTCTCCTCCTCCTCCTCCTCCTCCTCCTCATCATCATCATCTTCCTCCTCACACATCTTCTTTCATCTTTTGATGATGAAAAATCACACGTTACATGAAGGAAAGAAGCATACTTTCTCCTAGAATCTTCTATCTTGGTGTTTGTATTAGAACTTGATATTTATACACACCGGCCAAAATACATGAGCCATTCAGACTCAAATATTTAATGGTTTGGTTTATCTGTTTGCCAGCATATCAAACCTTTTTGGAATAATTTAATGCTGAAATACAATAAATACTTGTTTTGTTTGTTTTATGACATAACCTTTTGCGAATTATTGTATGCAGAAACTGTACCAAAAACCAAACAGGACTTCCATGAAAAAAGTTTCTTTCCTAGAACATCCCATCTGTGGAGTAAGATACCACGAGTCTGCTTCCCAACCGACTACAGCATGGTCGTCTTCAAGTCTAATGTAAACAAATTCTTGTCGAACCATCCTCTTGGAAAGTCAAGCCCTCTTATGTAATCTTCTGCCCATTCCACCTAATTTTCTATTCCTCTCCTGATGGCGATCATCGTCCAACTAATAATCCTTTTAACCCTTATCCTTGAGTGGCCTCTGGGCCTTTATACATCAGTACAAAAAGAAAACAATAAAATATTTGTCTATTCGGTTTAATGGCATATTAATCCTTTTAGGGTTATTTGAAGCTGAAAATCAATAACTATTATAAACAATTCATTGTATATGATTTATTGAACACAAGTTGGTATTTTATCAATAGCTTGATCGAAATTGTGAATTCATACCTTTCCCAACGGTATTGGTGCATGTGCCACCAGATCTGCCTTTGTGCAGATCTACTATGCTATTGTCCGGACGATTCTCCTTCTTTCATAGCTAAAAATAATAAGTCTCTTTACTTCTATATTATTATTAGTAGTAGTAGTAGTAGTAGTATTATATAAAAGTAAAGAGATTTATTATTTTGCCATCTAATTTACATATGTGTTCGTGGTGCGTACAGATACACATATGTAAATTAGAAGGCCGCTCTTTATGTAAATGTTCACAGAGACATTAAGAAATATTATTCGGTGAGAGAGAGCGAGAGAAATACATATATAGCTAAGAGGGAGATGGGTGACTTGTTAAGTTAATTACATATTACACTAATTAGAACAATTAAAACAGTTTTTTTTTTTCAAATATAACTCAATCCCAGAACTAAGATGTATTTTAGCATATACTTTGTGTTATTAAAGTAGATAGGAAAATAAACTTAGAGAAAGAATCGTTAATCAATCAGATTTTATTTTTTTATTTTTTACTTTAGTTCACCCCAAACAAGTCACATTGTCACTGAAACATAAA
Organism: Sepiola atlantica; assembly: GCA_963556195.1. Taxonomy (NCBI): domain Eukaryota; kingdom Metazoa; phylum Mollusca; class Cephalopoda; order Sepiida; family Sepiolidae; genus Sepiola; species Sepiola atlantica. The sequence goes on along the minus strand of OY744525.1, from coordinate 69,301,705 downwards.
AGGCTACTGTGAATTTGGAGCCATATCCATAGAGCCATTCTAAGTGGGGAGTTGTGCAGCAAGATGTTTGTTCACATTACATTCAAATTTCTGCATGTTGGTACAGTCGAGGAAAATGGGAGCAGGGAGGGGAATTCCAAAAGCTAGCAGTTTGAGGAAAGAAACTATTAGAGTAGAACCCCTTCTAGAGGCCTCAACAGTGAGGGAGTCGGATTTAGCTGCTTGTCGAGTTGATCGAAGGTATTTACATCGATGGGGCACCAGAGCAGCAAGTTCATCAGTGCACATTCCATTGAAGTATTTGTAAAACAAGCACCGGGGTGCAACACTGCGACGATAGGACAGGGGCTGAAGCTTGGTGGATACTGTAGGACCTATTAGATTAAAGACTCTTTTTTGGACCCTGTCTAAGAGGTGCACCAGCTCAGATGTGACAACAATACTCCATGCCTGGACGAATGGTGGCTTAGTTGAGATATAAGATACTGGCAGGTTTGAGAAGCTTTCTAGCACGGTAGAGGGAGCCCACTTTCCATTGCAGCAGCCTTGGCAGTATCTTCTATGTAGTTGTTCCAATTCATGTTACCTGTGAATGTTAGACCGAGGAGTTTGAATGTTGGACTTTCGGTTAGCGAGCTATCAACCATGGCAATTGGTGGTTGAAAAGGTTTCTTATAATTTAGTATAACAAAAGATAGCATTAGAAGGGGAGATAATTACTAGATTGCAATAAGCATTAGAGAAAGCTGAGCCCAGCTTCAGAGACACTTCTAAGATCTCTCTAACACAGTTGTGAATATAACCTATAGAATGATCAATGATCTTTCTGGCTTTTACTCCATGGAAGATGTAGACGGCCATTACTCATTAGACTGGTAATCAGATTACAATAAAATTAGTTTTTTTTTTAGTATAGTTCTGTCTGGAAAGCATCTATTTTCGATTTGTTCTCTGTATAAATTTTAAACTATTCACAAAATTAAATGTAGCAATCTGATAATAGAAACAGTCAGTAACAAAACAATTTTGGATATGTAAAAGACTGTTTGATGGCCGAGAGGAAAGAGGGAAAATGATTTGGAATAAAATGGAAAATAGAAATAAAGTCAAAGCGAAAAGATTATAGAGTGGTGGCTTGTCTAAAGTTATTTTGCAATGGAAAAACATCTTTTAAAAATATCTCCTGGCTTGGCAATTTATTTAATTGTCTCTTCTATAAATGTATAGACAAGATTCTCAAGTTGAAAGAGAGAAAGAGAAGGAGGGATACGGGAGGGGGGGGGGAGAAAGCGAAAGACATATGAACAGGATAGATAGATAGATAGATAGATAGATAGATAGATAGATAGATAGATAGATAGATAGATAGATAGATGCTAAAGTTGAAAAAGAGCACGAGAGAGAATAAGAAAGAAATAGAAAGGGAGGGAAGGGGGGAGAGGGAGAGATAGGGAGAAGCGAGCGTGAGACATATGAACAAGATAGATAGATAAGATGCTCAAGTTGAATAAGAGGGAGACAGAAACAGAGAAGGGATGGAAGGGAGAGGTGAACAGGTGAAGGAGAATGAGAGACATATGAACAAGATAGATAGATAGATAGATAGATAGATAGATAGATAGATAGATAGATAGATAGATAGATAGATAGATAGATAAGTTGCGCCAGTTGAAAAAGACAGAGACAAGAAAAAGAGAGAGAGAGGTAGAGGTCGAAGGTGGAGAGGGAGGAATAGGAGTATTAACGAGAGACATAACAAGATATATCTATCTATATATATATATATATATATATACATATATATATATATATATATATATAAATATATATATATAAATATATATATAAATATTTATTGTGTGTACTTAGGCAGCATTTTTTCATTAATGCATGTGTTGTTGAAAACACAAGTCAACAAACTTATCACTGCCAACAATGCCCAAATCGGTAATTATCAACTCCCTAAAATAATCGGAGATTATAAACCCGGATATCTATATGGAACTGTTAAAATACACAAACAAAATTCCCCACTCCGCCCAATCATATCCCAAATCACTACCCCTATATACTCCCTAACAAAGACCCTAAATGAACTTATCAGCCCATATATTCCTAGCAAATACAGCGTTAAGTCCACACAACAACTGTTACAAATCTTACACAGCAAACAACCTGAAAATAAAACCATTGCCTCTCTAGACATAGAAAGTCTATTTACTAACGTACCTGTAAAAGAAACAATAGATATAATCATAAATAATATATATAATAACCCATCTCTCCCTCCACTTAAAATAAATAAAACAATTCTTAAAAAGCTACTAATAATATGCACGACTGAAGTACCTTTTTACGACCATATGGGAAACATATATATACGCAAATTGAGTTTCTATGAGTTCGGTTCTCGGCCCGACTTTTAGTGAATTTTACATCTCCAACCTTGAAAATCTAACATTTAACACAATTGAAAAACCTCCTATTTACGTTAGATATGTTGATGATATACTAATTCTAGCCAATAGCACTAAACAAATTAATAAACTGGGACAGGGGCTGAAGCTTTTTGACCTATTTCAAAAAAACTCTGTCCTTAAATTCACCATAGAATTAAACACTAATAATAAAATCCCATTCCTAGATGTACTAATTGACACTTCTAACAATACTTTTAACACCTCTACCTATAAAAAACCAACCAGCAAAAACTCCAGCCTATTAAATTTCAAGAGTGAATGCCCCCACCGTTATAAAATAGCTATCGTAAAAAATTTACTAAACCGAGCAAAATTGATCTCCTTCTCTAAAAAAACACTATTCATCGAACTAAAAAATATAAAACAATTATTAATTAACAATGAATTTCCCAACTACTTCGTCGATGAACTAATAAAATCAATGATAAAAAACCTGACAAACACTAATACAAATAATAATATACAACATATACAACTCCAATTACATCAACATATATTACCGCAACCAAATGCAGCCAAATTTCAGACTAGAAGAAAAAGCTATAAAGAATATTACAGATCGATATATATCTCCAACAGATAAAGAAAACAAAATTAAATTAATTATTTATTATAAAAGATTCACAACGCAAAACCTTGTAGTAAAAAAACAACCCCTCTCTAACCCCCAAAACACTAGAAAGAACCAATGTAGTTTATAAATTTAAATGCCCTTTAGGAGGATGTACCTCCCAAAATAATAATAGCTACATTGGTTTTACAACAACCACTCTATCCCGCCGCCAAACTAGTTCAATATACAAACACGTACAAACGCACAACTGCTCTAATCTGAGTTGAGACAGATCTTAGTAATGTACACAAAAATAATACATTCCGAAACTAATTTAAAAAAATTATAAATACTTGAAGCCGTATACATAAAAACACAGCAACCTATAATTAATAACATTTCATATGAGACAAGTAAAACTATTTTAAAATGCTTAGCTTAGTTCAGTGACACCAACCGGTGTCGCCTAATTCAATTTAAAAAATAGGGACATCTTATTAAAATTACTTACTGCCTATCTCCCCCATTTTCTTTCTCCATAATTATTAGACTAGACCAAATTAAATCAGCCACTATTTTAAATTAAAATTATAAAAAATAAGAAGAAGAATAATAAATAAAATTAATAAATAAACGAAGAACTGTTTCAATCGTCACATTTCAAAATGTAGACGTCAGTCTTTTACGTTAACGGTTTGCCGGCGTATTTTTTTAAAGAAATTCCATTCTTTCACTCGCTTTTTTATTCATTTTTGCCATTAAAGACCTGAAGATGATTCCGGAGAGAATCGAAAACGTTAGTCAAACACACGGATCCTACATTAATTCATTCCATTTCAACGTTAAAAATAAAAAAAAGGAATCACTAAACAGAAGAGTTCTGTCGTTTTCAACAACACATGCATTAATATATATATATATATATATATATATATATATATATATATATATATAAATATGAACAAAAAGATACAAGCAAAAAAATATGTATATATGTATAGATACATATATACATGCATATAAACAAGTTATGATAAATGGTTACATAAACCGAGATAGATATGGATAGAGATAATAATAAAACTATGTTACATATGTAAATACATACAGACATATAAACAATATATATTCTGCTAAAAATGACGGTTTCCACTTAGCATAAAGCAAAATTCTTCCGTAAAATGAATTGAATACTTTAAGTTGTCAATATCGTTTAAAAAAATCAACAAACGAATTTTTTTTAAATTAATTTATATGTGATATATTTCTTCCATTCATAGTAGCAAGCCCAGAGAATAAAGAGTCAGATGCAAATAGTCATGATTGGCAGTGGCTGGCATCCAGATTTCGAATCTTGGAGTTGGTGTGCTCGCTGTGTGAAAGAACGAAACAGTTGTCTGTGAACGACTGGTGCCATATTGTCTTCTTGAAAAAAAACTAGATGGTTATATGGGTGTTTGAGGATACATTTCAATGGGACAATTAATACTATGGTTCAAGTGATGTTTTTGTCTATTTAAAAAAAAAAACAATAAAAAAAATGCTAAATCATATAACTTCCATAAAAGATGATGGTGTGCATAATGGAGATAGCAAAGAAGACAAGATGGCCATGCTGCAATAATGTCTGTATTTGCTCCATTAGAGTCTTTTGCAGGAACTATTGTATATTTACACCTGGGTACAGGGTTGTATAATCCTTGTGCTTTCAGAGTGAAATGCGGATATGATTTCAAGGTGTAATGGAGTGTATGATATAATTGACGAGTGAAGACATTGGGGTCATCTGCTACCCTCGTCAGACCACTGTTAGAGTATGGTGTTCAGGATTCTGCAATGCGGACTTGACTTTGTGTCTAAACTCCTGCAGAGGAAATAAATAAACAAAAAAGTAAACATCATAATAATGTGCTATCGAATATCGATAATTGAAAAAAAAATTGTATTTCATACGAGTTGGCTAAAATTCAGACAACAAATAACTTAAGTGAATGTATTTTTATAATAATAATACTTTTTAATTAGGCGTGAATATGGCCCCACTCCTAATTAACAAAAAAAAGTCTTTGTCGCCATGTGTGAATTATAATGCTTTGTTTTGTTTCTGTTCTATTCTAAAACAACCGAATGCGATTTAAGAAACGTATAGGGAAATTCGTTTGTAGCACCCCCCCCCCGCTAAAATAAAGGAAGAAGATGAGATTGAAAAGGAAACAACGCAAGCAAAATAGAGAAGGACAACAGAAGACAACCTGTCGACGTAGAAAAGTAAAAAAGAAAGAGAGACAGAAAAGAAGGAAACGTTTCTGAACCAAAAATAGCATAGTTTGTTGTAATAATTGCTATTATTGAATAGATTTATATGAGACGCCATGTTTTAATTTCAATGGTTGTTTGTTTAGTGTTGGTCAATCCTATTCGGTTATTCCAGAATATGATTATAGCCAATCAAAACGCTGTAAAAGCAGAAAGTGTAGGTTGTAGGGAGCGACCCGTATTTAGTTAGTAAATGTATTATAGGTAAAAGACAATAGCAAGAAATGAAAAAATTATCCTATGAAGAATATTTCCTGTCAGAAGTTGGTGTCAGTAGAAGTAGATTTCAGCGTGCGAGTGAAAATTACTCCAACTCCTTGTATGTATGACTATTTATGGAGCGACAGGCAAGCTGGAAAAAATGTAGAAATTACTAGAAGGGGAACAACATGTGGGCATATTTTCCGAAAACATGCATCAATTCTTGGCATTTTATAGATTGCTTGTGCTTACAGACTTATAATGACTGATGAAGAAGGAGAAAATCGACTTTACTTTATTATATATATATATATATATATATATATATATATATATATATATATATAATAAAGTAAAGTCGATTTTCTCCTTCTTCATCAGTCATTATAAGTCTGTAATGTTATCAGAACAGATACTACAAAGTTTTATTATTATCTCTATCCATATCTATCTCGGTTTATGTAACCATTTATATATATATAATTTTTTATGCATCTTTTATTCCTATATAATTGTATATGCTAACAACCATATCGCAGAATGGTACTTGGGTGTAGTGTTTAGATATTATTATTATTATTATTATTATTGTTACAATCAGTATTATTTGATATGCAAATTACCATATCACACTGTAGTCTTAAGGGTAATGTTTTATTATTATTAATATTATTATTATTTATTTACTTATATAAATATATTAATGAAATTCAAACTGAATTGTTTCTACATTTGGTTATTGGGGAAATGGTCATTTGATCAGTACCACTGGAGAGCTATAATTTTATAACTGTCCTGTTTTTAAATCTCCGAAACAGTTACATGGTAAACAGCTGATGATACCCGTTTTATATTTCACAGTTAAAATTATGGTCCCCTGTTTCTGTTTCACTGTTATATACTTGAATTCCCGTTTCCTATTTGTAAATTTTCCAGCGGTAAGTCGGCTTATGCAAGTGCTAAGTCTGCGATATTTAGGATTAAGTAAGTATCCCTGAGAATTTAAAATGCATTTTCTTTCTTTGTTTAAAATTACTCAAAGTTTCTTTAGACATATATATATATATATAAGAGAGAGAGAGGGGGAGGGGAGGGGGATACAAAAAGAGAGAGAGATAGATACAAAGAGAGAGCGTGAGTGAGTGAGATAGATATAAAGGGAAATGATTAACTATTTAATTATCATAATGCAATAAAAACCATCTATATGAAAAGTAACAATTATACAATCCAATTTATCAACCGTTATTTGGTAATTAATTTATATTTCTGTATTTTTCCCCATGTACTCAAAAAAACCTTAATTAGAACTCTCCAAACACGGAATCCAGAAAATAACATTATTACCGTTGTACAGTTTTTAGAGCTGCCATATTATACAATAAATTATATAATTCCTAGAATATTAGGAGGGAAAATGCTTATTCTTTTTTTCTTCACCAGAATTATAACAAAAGTGCTAAACTTTTGACATATCAATTTAATACCAGTCTTAGAAAATAATCAATTTGTCTGTATTTTATCTTCAGCGTAATTAACGGAACGGAGGGAGAAAAAAAATCGCATGCTGTGAGCAATAGCCAAGAAAATGATGCATTATGGGTATTAAAAGTGTCACCTTTTAATGTTTCAATCTATTTTTGTCCCAAGATAATTAATTGCTTTTTCTATATATTGTGAAGATAGAATTAATTACAATTTTGCTAGTTTTGTAATTATATAATTGAAAAAAAGTATATATATATATATATATATATATATATATATATATATATATATATATATATATATATATATATATGATAATTTTATTTACACAGACATGTACAAAATCTGCGACACTGGCATGTCGATGTTATCGATCAACAGTTACTATAAACTGAGATCTCATCAGGCAGAGTTAGAATCCGATCTTAACCTCAGATCATATTTGGAAAGACACTGGCATGTCGATGTTATCGATCAACAGTTACTATAAACTGAGATCTCATCAGGCAGAGTTAGAATCCGATCTTAACCTCAGATCATATTTGGAGAGATTCTAACTCTGCCTGATGAGATCTCAGTTTATAGTAACTGTTGATCGATAATATCGACATGCCAGTGTCGCAGATTTTGTACATGTCTGTGTAAATAAAATTATCATATATAAAGCTCTATTTTGATATTGAGCACTTTTTATAAACCCGGTTAAAATTCTCTGGATTACCACCCTGTGGATATTTTTCACCTGGATTATTACCATTATATATATATATATATATATATATATATATATATATATATATATATATATATATATATATATATATCTTGTTCCCTATTTTCCAAATATGGTTGCAGTCACAAACAAAATCTCTATATATTTATTTAGACTAGTCGCATATTTTTGGTAGTATATCACCCTCCCCCCCCCCAAAAAAAAGGAGAAAGTAATCCCTGGGAGGATGGTATCATAATCATAGAACATATACTACATTCCCTCTCCCTTGCAAGAAAATCGGGAGGTAATGCCTGGAAGGATGTTATCATGACGAGTGAACATATACTACACTGCACTCCCCAAAAGAGAAAGTAATGCCTGAGAGGATGTTATCATGAGAAACGAAAATATACTACACTGACCCCCCCCCCCCCCATCCACAAAAAGGAGGTAATTCCTGGGAGGATGGTCTCATGACAGCAGAACAGATACTACTCTACTCCCCTCCATGAATTGAGCATTGAAGTCTGAAATAATATACTAAACTGAATTGAGCATTAAAAGATCATACAATGGTACATTAACAGAAGTAATAGTATAGTTTTGGCTTCAGACAGACAGATACCAAATCTCCATTAATAACAGATAACAAAAGGCAGACTTTGGCACTACTTACCTCAACCGGGGCTGAGCCAAACCTGCTGAGAGCTTCTGGAAGGGATGAATTTTTACAAATAACTCATTCTCCAAGCTTTTTGATTAATCTTCGTTTATCTTTTTACTAGGAATGTAATCATGATTGTGTCGAGCAAGTGAATACGGTGAACTTGTGATATAGTTAACATTGGAATTTATTTCCGACAGTATGTTATATATCATGCTGCTTTTTTGTTGTCTCTCATGTTTGTTTTGTTTCTTCCAAGCTCCATAGACAAAATTAACTGTTTATTTAGTAATATTACCTACTCAAACATGAGCATCAACAACAAAAGAAGCATGATACATCATATATATATATATATATATATGTATATATATATACATACAGAGAGAGAGAGAGAGAGAGAGAGAGAATGGTAGTTTGCTTGAAGCATTGCTGGGAATTGTAGTAAATGTATTAAGAAGGATGGGGGCAATGCAGAGTGCCGGATTAATGAGAAGCTGGAAAGAACAAAAATAATAAATCGAAGGGAGGGACTTACTATTTATTTTTCTTTACAATCTTATATAACAGCAAGTGTGGTGGCGGCTGTGTGTGTTGATTAAGAATCATTTGATATTTTGGGAAAATCTTCCCTTTGTCAAAAATAGACACAAAAGAAAAGTCCGTCTGTGTGGAGAATTCGCCAAAATGGATGCCAGAGAGTAGGGTTGGAACAAACCAGTCCAGCAGAAAATAATAAATCAATAAATTTAAATTTCCTAAATATATATATATATATACAATTATATATACAGTGTAACCCGGATATAAGAGCACCGGATATAAGAGAAACCCGAATATAAGAGACATTGTCTCTGGTACCAATTTACAGCCTGTGTTAATGTCTATAAATTAGACCCGGGTATAAGAGACCCGGCTATAAGAGAAACCCGGCTATAAGATACTTCTCCGGTCCTGTCCTCCCCAATATAAGAGAGTGTGTTAAAGTGACAGTGTGATATCGTAAATCAGTCAAAAGACGTTACTAAATTTTCTCACCTTATTGGTGAGTCTTTCTATGACCTATAAACTAGTGTTCTGTGTGTAAAAAGCGTTATATGTGGTGTTTCATAAACAAAATAGACCATACCCGGATATAAGAGGAACCCGGAAATAAGAGACTTATTCTCCGGTCCGGACAGCTCCCTTATATCCGGGTTACACTGTAATTGTAAACCAAAAAAATAACATTTTTCAGTAATAAACTAACAAAATAGGTGTTTATGACAAATTTATGGAAGCTGAATTTAAATTAATACTTTGACAGACTTATGACATGCGAAACTGTGCTGTTTAAAAATAAATTATCTACTACTCTGTGGATATTCCATGGTGGATTTCTTTATTGAAATGTCAGACTTTTAAATGACAGTTTCATTTTTATAGTGAAACTAGACACTCCAAGTCTAGATGATTTATCTAGAATATATATATATATATATATATATATATATATATATATATATATATATATATATCACTTAAATGATACTAGTGCCATTCAGCGACACATTACTACACACAAAAAAGCATAAAATCAACCGAACTAAGACAATTAATACATAATAATAATAATAATAATAATAATAATAATAATAATAATAATAATAATAATAATAATAATAATAACTATGTGCCATACTCTACCGGTTAACACCCGAAAACCGAAGAATTGCTCACCGCGTTGAGAAATTGACAAGAAAGATTGTGAAGAGAGAGAAGCTTGCATAAAAAACGACTTGCTGCCGAACTATACATATATATAACAAATAGATGACTTAAGTATTTGGGTCACGATCAGTAACCGTCGTATATGGTCTCTGTTTTAATGGGTGACATCATAATGGATCTTCCTGGTATATTGTACCTCTTTATGCAGGGATGATGTCATCAAGTGTGCACTGAGACAAACAAACAAGATAACAAGCGAGATCCACAGAATTTTAGTAGTATATAGATATTAATTTTTAGGTTAACTTTTACACATTCTTCTTTTATAAATTTTAGTTAATTACTTTATTAGCTTAAACCTTTGTAATTAAATTAAAGTAGAAAAGAATCAGTTGCCGTCTACTTGTTGTTTAAATATACAAGAAAGCTGTATTAATACTACTACTAGTGTGTCGAGTTTGGATGAATTACATCCCTTTGATTAAGTGCATGCGTATTGGCAGCATTACAATCGTGCTAAGAGGGGGTAAGCAGAAATTATTATTTTAATCAAGGGAGGCGCGAGAGCGCTCTATCCCTTAATATACTTCAAAGACGGCCTATGCTAGAAATCTCATTTCTTTGATCAATCATAACTCAAAAACCAATAAACCAAATTAGTTAAAACTTTGCACAAAATTTTAGAATTTCAGCATTATTATTATTATTATCATCAAGACAACCCAGAGATCCAGAAAGGTCAGGCATGATTTTGTGTTATCCGTGTGTACGTACGTACATATGTGCCACCCTGTATCTCATCAACTATTTGATGGATTCAGCTGATTTTTCGCAGAGATAGAGGTTCTAGGGTCTAGTTGATGGCATTTTAATTTCAGTTTACCATATACCTTTATTTTCCAGAAAATTCCAAAAAACCTTAAAAATGACCATTGTATTGAGGCTAGCCTTTACAAAAGTAGTGACATTCCATGATAAATGCCAGTATACTGAAATCATATGCCCTTAATAGGGTTAAGATTAAAATTCATATACACTAAATGTACAAAAGCAAGGAAATTCCCAAATGTTTACACTTTTATTGTCATTAAGGGTATGCGAGCACAACAGGGCTATGTATTTTACTGGTAGGAATTTTTCTTCAGCGCACCTCACACACTTCATCCACTCATGCATAGAGATTTATACTGTAGTGATGTGATAATGAAATCGTTTGGTTGATATGTAGTCATACCCTTAATTAATGACAATAAAAGTGTAAAAAATTGTGAATTTCCTTGCTTTTGTACATTTAGTGTATATGAATTTTCATCTTAACCCTATTAAGGGCATATGATTTCAGTATACTGGGATTTATCATGGAATATACATGTTATCGGTGTTTTTCTGGGATAAGCCTTTTTTATATTTGTAATATTATGAATCGTATGTACATTATAGTAAAAAGGAGATACGTAAAAAGAAACAACAACAAAAACGATCCAAACTTAACTTAGAGCCAAATGTCTTCGTTTTTATAAAGCAATGTTTAATTTAACAAAGGAGGACTGTTGACTTGAAAACAACCTCTAAAAATATAAATTTAGCCAATTCTTGATGGCAGGAGTGGTTTAATTATTATTTTCTAAATATAGAGGTAAGGCAATTAATAAAATCATTTTAAAATCATTTCTTTTGCTTTAACTTGAGTAAAATTCTTATTCACTCTCCTATGATAAATTTAAACCTGATCGATTACTTCGAAGACGATTATTAATTAAAACAAATAATTAATGACAATTATTTCCCGTCGGAACTTTTGAAGGAGATGTTTCTTGTAAATTCGAATAGTTTTGGAATCTAAAAAAAATATCTACTAATCAAATTAAATCTTTACTAGTATTTCCTCCAAAAACTTAACTGAAGTAGGAGAAAGCTACTTTTTAAAAAAAACTTGTTAAATATCCGTCTTACAGACAGGCTTAGGTTGAATGCCCCCTCTTCGTAGAAGAATCACTTGAACTTGTCAATATATAGAAAACTAAATATCTGTGTGTATGTGTGTGTTTGTGATGTTTGTGTGTTGCTTATAGAAAGAAAGGTTAGAGTATCTACATAGAATCTAAAAGTGTATTCTTATGTAACATTTAACAGGGAAGACAATGGAAGTGTTCCTAAATCTTTAAATGCACCCGATAAACTTTAAATTTATAAGATTTTCTGGGAAATACAATGGAAGTGGTCCCGAATCTCTAAGTGCCCTTCTAACCTAAGAAAACTAGAGGGGAGGGGGCAAACCTCCTTTAAAACTTCAAATATATCCTATTTTGATGAATTTTTTTTATCATAACGTATAAAATTATAAAATGTATGTGGCGAATATCTATATGACCCCACCTCTAAGTTACTAATGGGGGCAGAACCCCCTTAAAACTTCAATATATCCGATTTTAAATAAATTTAAACCATATGTATAAGACAATAATTCAGAGAGTTTTCCAACATTTCAGCTTCTTCTGACTATATCAGTGGTAGAAACAGGAGGGTTAGGGTTAGGGTTACAGTAAACGCTGTGCATCAAAGAATTTCGATTTTAGTATCCTTTTTCTTGATGGGTCGTGGCGACTTGCTGTCCAAAAATACATGAAGTCTACGCACCTCTAAGTGACCCATGAGGATAGAAACCCTTTCAAACTTCAAATACATATATCCAATTTTAATGAAATTCAAACCATATGTATAAGACACTAATTCAGAGAGTTTTCCAACATTTCAGCTCCTTCCGACTATATTAGGAGAAGAAAAGGGAAGAGAGGGCAGTAAAAACAAAGAAAGTCATATGGTGCTATAAGTATAGTGAAAAAGTACGTAATAGTGATCCTCATTCAATCCCGAGTAATGTTGAATCTTCCTGTGAGTCGTTAATAAAATTCACACTCCTTTCTGCAATCAAACTATATTTGGTACAAATAAACTTCAGTCTTTGGCTGACTTGTCCACCAAGTTTCCAACAGTCTTTGTTTTATCATCACTCAATGATAACCACGCCTGAATACAATATGAAAAATTGTCAATAACTGTAACACATTCCTCTCTTGCCACTGCTCTGATTTTCGCTATGATGGCTTTCTTCAGTTCTGGAGATTGTGTTGATAGATATTATCTTTGAGTTAACTCCACAGATAAAAATCGGGAGAGGGTGGTTCAGGTCCGATGAGTGTGAAGCTCATTTCGGATCACACCTCTTACTGATGAGACGATCACCAAAGTGTCACCACTTATTAATGAATGGCGATAAAAGACTGTTAGACATTCATGACTGAAAGTTTGTGGACAACAAAAATAAACTGATATCTGTTTATTGCATCTATTTTCGTTAATCTGTGTTCAGCTAACATGTTTATATATGAATTTTCAAATTCTCTATATTTACTAAAGAATGTTACTGACGATGTTAAATTCCATACCCGAAACAAATGTCATGTTTTGCAGATATAGAATTTTCTTATTAATATTATGAATTCTATTTTTATTGCAAATCATATTATTATTATTAATTATTATTAATTATTATTATTATTATTATAAAATGACTTGCATGGGAATGTTAAACTCTAACGGCGCCTCCCAACTAACTGCTTTATCATAAGTGCTGTCATTCTTCTTCTTCACGTTATTGTTGGCCATGTCAGGATTTTAGTGTAGTTAGTGTCGCCCACAATTTATATACATAATAGACACAGTGCACCAATTATACAAGCGACTGTTGGACACTGGTGTGTGTCGTAAGGGTCTTTTAGCTAGTGTCCCTACATCTAAGCTAAACCTCCCATCTCTCAAGTTCAGGATCTCAGCTAAGACTGACTCTGACGTTTCTCGTCGGGCACTGTAGCTGCTCTCCCTAAACAGCCAGTGTCCTCAAAATAGATTTACTTTGTACCGGAAATCCGATACTTCCAGATTTTTCCTTAGCTTACCATCGGAAACTGCCCACATCTGTTTTTCCTCAGCTTACTTTTGCTATCATTATCTGACCACCCAGAAAGTCAACTACTAATTTTTATGGCGTCACTGGTCTGTGGAGTTCAATAGATTAGTCGCCCCTTTATCGTCATTCATTCTTGGCCAATCCTTCTCAGTGGCCTTAGTTGTGGGGTTGGATAATCTATAGTATCATAAGAAAACGAGAAGTCAGCAACCACGTGACCAATTAGCATGCTGGGATGGAACAGAATTCATTTAGAGACGAAACAAATGCATGTGTTGGCATGTAGCTCTTTAAAATAGCCAGTATTAAACATTGACTGTTTTTCTCTTTATATCCACCCAAATAATGTACCTGAAATGAACAAATAAACAATATGCATTTGAAGTATAGACGTATTTGCTAAGTTGATATCATATCTGTCTCGGTATCTATTTGACTTAATGTGGTTTTCACTTTATTATGTCCATTTTGCATATATACCTCTTTAGGTTTTGTGCATTCATGTAGGTTACGGAATTTTTTCATCCATGTATACCGTCATGGCCAGATGTTTTACAGTTCACCAATTTTTACAGTCGTAAAATTAATTTCTTTCTTCAATTTTCTGAAAATATTTTTCACGCTTTTTAGCCACTTGACATTCCTAGTACGACCGTAACATTTTTCCCATACATTGCTCCAGAAGTGTCTAGTTTCTACTGTATTCAATTACTTTGTTTAAGTCGTTTCTCTGTTTACATTTTGGTAAAACTGTTTTTCATTATTTGCAAAAGGTGTGTTTTGTTTACACTGTTCACATTTGTATATGTATCTTTCCAGTTTTCATCCCTTTGTTAACATCTTTTGTTTTAGTTCTTAATGTGTTTTATAGCCTTTCTTGTTTGTTAGGTCTACTTGTCCCTTGCCATCGTTTTCTGATTATTTTAGCCTTATGCATAGCTTTTATAATCAACTCTTTTGGTTGGGTTCGGTTCTATGTTTAATTAAAATAATAGCAGATCTGTCCCCGGCATGAAGTAAGTTGATCAGGTCTGTAATAATGTATGTTGGGATGTGTGAGAGGATTCTGTTTACCTCTTCGGTTTCTGTTTTTACTTTCAAGACTTTATTCTTTAAGGGGCAGTAGTTTAATTTTATCTTTGTTCATGATCTTCTTGATGCATTGGAGTTCTTCTATTTCTTCCTTAGTAAGTTTTGTAGTTTCAGTAATTTGCTTTTTTTTCATTATTATTATTATCATTATTATTATTATTATTATCTTAATTTGTACTTTTATTATCATTATCTTAATTTTATTATTATTATTTAATTTTTTATTAATATTATAATTATCATTTACTGACTAGGAGTTTCCACACGTCATTACCTGTGATCGCTCACTGGAAAAAACATGTAGTTTTCCTGAAGTTGTAGTGAAAACAAGTTTCCCCAGAGGGTAATTCCATATCAAATCATTCAGAAAAATTTGAAAATGTCAACCATATCTCTCAGATTTTCTTCAAATTTTTCTCATATTTCATCATAAAAACTAGACAATCTTGACATTTTTAGCTTGTAACTCTAAGCGTTTTTTCAAAGTATTGCATTTTTAAGATTTCAGGTACGTCGCGAAATGCTACAAAATCGCAACATTAGAAAATTACATTTTTAGTGCATAAAATGAATTCTAGACTAGCTAGAACTTTAAAAATTGGTACAGGCAAAGTTTTTGACACAAGGAATCTAAAAATCACACTTAAAGTCTCTAAAATCGACTGCTTTTTAGTTATTGTACATGTTTGCCTAAATTTTAGTGTGGGACTAGCAAGCCTCAAAAACGTACGGGTCACTATTGGAAAATAAAAATGTTATTTTTCTTTGTGTTCTACACAGTTTGAACTTTCTCTACCCCAAAAATAAAGTCTTGTTCTTTTGATGATTTAACTTGAGAAACGGACATTTTTTCAAGTTGAGACGCGTCACAACCATACCGTCTTGCTGTTTCCACTGGCGGATAAGTAAACCTAAACCCAAATTTATCACAAAATTAATTTTTCATTTTGCTATAGTTAATTTATAAGGTACATCATAGCATGTTTTCAAAACATCAAATCAACAGCTGTTCACGAATGAAGTTTAATCATAATCTTCATCACAGATTCTGTAAGTTCTTCCTGCGGTTGTTGCAGTAGGTGCCTGTATAGCACATACAATGTTTTTTATAGGAACATAGCAGCCATCACCTCCGTCTGGCTAGTTGAATATTTTCCGTGGTCCATGGGGATGCATGAACTAGACGTCTACATCACCTTGCTCCTCATCAACTTTGTTCGCCAAACCGACCCACCACAACAAATCATAAGTGCAAGAGATGTAAGACGATGGTGCAATGTCGCTAATATCAACTTGAGTTGGATTTTTGAATCATGGATGTCCACAAACGAGTCATCTTCACTGCATCAATTTATGATGCTGACTGGGGAATGAAATGATGACTGCTTCTTGTACCGGGTACCGTTTTACTTTCTTCAAACCTCTTCTCCGTCTTCTTTCTCACCTTGACCATGATTTTTTTTGTCAATGCCAAAGAAGATAATTGATTTAATTTCTTCTTGGCATACTTCCAGCACTGCACGATAGTGCAGGATTTGGTTGTTGAGTGGTCTCTGCAAACTTCGTGTTGCAGCATGACGTTTCACCGCACCACCAATTCCATCGCACGGTGATTTACCGGTACTAGTTGGCAAGAAAATCCACTCTGCTTTGATGGAAAAGTCCTTTAATTTAAGGAAGTTCTTGAAATTTGTGTACTGTTCACCACAACCATCAGAAACGTAATAGATCTTTGTGATGTTTGACGGCCTCTTCTTCTAGTAGTGTCTGAATCTTGTCAACAAAACTAGTGTCATGTGTGTTGCCATCTGAAATGAAACACAGAGAATAATGTTGGAAGTATTAGTGGCTAAGAAAATCCACTCTGATTTCTTCAGGTACAAGTATTGAGTAAGGTTGTAGTAGATGACTAGGGGATTCAATGTACAATACTCTTTGCTCCAGTGGAAGCTTTGTATCTCGTCTTGGATCAGATACTCGACGTTTTCCGCAAAGTCCCCTAGCACCAAAACCTCATTCATACTGAGAGATTCCTTCATCAATTTCATGTATCTTGCTTCGGCTTTCACCAGGTACGAGTATTGAGTAAGATTGTTGATGCCGTCGATGAGGAGTTCGTTGAATTCTTCGAATGTCCTAAATGTAGCACGATCTGTTATTTACCACTAATTTGCATGAAAAGAGTTTCTTTCAAAAAACTTCTCCTCCGTGAAACACACTACCATAAGGCTGCTTCCTTGCAGACTACAACATGGTCGTCTTCAAATCTAGTGTACAACAAATACTTGTCATAAATAATCAAACTTTGTTCATTCCATTAATCATTTTCAATCCTCTCATAATATTCTTCATTATTAAACCGACAATCCATCCACCTCATAAAGTGTTTTTTGGCCTTGATAAATGATAACTTATTAGTAATAAAAAAAATTTTTAAACTCATGCGGAGGAGAGCATGTCGAGCATGATGGATTCTCTAATGGTCTATGGAATCGGCTATGCAGAGTTCAAATCCTATCGCATCTTATGTGGTCATTTATGCACTAATACAGCTGGGAAAGGTATGAACCCATATGACCGTCTCCCCACCAAGCTATGGGTAAAATAGCAACTTTTCCCTTCTAGAAAGCAACACTTACAGGTAAAGGGAAGCGGAATGTATTCAGATCCATTGTTTACATTAAATTTAAGAATACTGTTATCTATCTTAGATAAATGACACCAGAATAATCTAAAATTTGCTCAAAGATTTTTCTTGCTTTTATTATTATATAGATCTGATTGGAATAGAACTCGTGTTTCCAATGCCGTAATTTGCGTCGTTATCCATTATCATGAATTCTTTTTGAAACGGCACAAAAGGAAAGGAAAGGGTAAAGAGATTAATTATCTTCTGTTTCATTTAATTCTGTCCAGACAACGAAAAGTCTTTAGCCTCATCACTTCAGGGGAGACAATCTGAAGCTCTCCAAGTGTTAAAGATAAGAAAATGAGACTGTGGATGGATTACTCGCTATCTTAGAAGATAAATAACACCAGAATAATTGAAGATTCGCCTTTTCTAAAAGACCCAACATCCTTTTGTGTTTTTGTTGTTGTCGTTGATTAAAAGCAACAACAAATATCGGTTGGATGACTAAAACGAACAGAAAACTCTGACAAAACAATCTAATCAAACTGAGATTTCTACCGTAACACCCTTTTCATATTCCTATATATATATTTTTTTTTTTAATTTATAAGTATCACATCTGGGCTAGTGCACCAACCACTAGTTTCTCCCTCTTGGACAGGGTACAAAAAAAAAAGAGTTGCTAACCTAATACGTCCTGCACTGTCTACCAAGCTCCTGCCCCTGTCCTATTCCTACAATGTTGCATCCCTGCATTTGTTTTACAAGTACTTCCACAGAATGTGCTCCGACAGACTTACTGCACTTGTACCTCCTTAACGTAAATACCCCTGATAAACCCAACTAGTAGCAAAATCCCACCCCTCCACTATATGCTAGCTAAAAACTTCTTTCCTCAGACCGTTGGACTTTAGAATTCCCTCCCTTCCTCTTATTTTGCCAACTGTACCAATATGCAGAAATTTAAATGTAATGTGAACAAACATCTTGCTGCACAACTCCTCACTTAGGATGCCTTCTATAATTGCAGTAGCCCTTTACGTGGCAATATGCCTTGTTTGGGATGAAAAAAAAAATTTTAAGTAAAATTTTCCAACCTTTAGTAGATGTCTTATAATTTATCAGAAAAATGTTTTTAAAAAATCTCTAAAAGTTAGATATGATATTGGGCCTAAAAATAAATGGCGAAAATATTGTGGCAAGACGAGGAAGAGAAAGATAATTTACTGGCATGTTAAGCCACTGCCTTTCTTTCCCTACATATTTAGTTCTACTTCTATCTTTGCTTCCCTTCTAAAAAGCAACACTCACGGTGAAAGGGGAAAGGGGAAATGGGATGTACTTAGAACTATTGTTTACAACTACGTCCGTAAAACCACATGACAAGATAACAATTAAAAAGTAAAATAATAATGAAATCACGTGCACTACAACTCATTAAAAGTGCGTGTACATGTATGGGGGCATCGGGTGTAGTTTGGGCGAATTTTGAGAAGCATGAGTGTTCTAAAGGATGCAGTGTATCGGTAGCCAACAACCGATACAGGCAGTTTGTTTCATGCTTCAGCAATTCTGTGTGCAAAAAAATGTTTCTGAAAGTCATGGAAGCTATGCTGTTTTCTGACTTTGTAGTCATGTCAACAACAAAAATGCTCCAGGTCGTTAGCAAGATGGTTAATAATGTTATGAGTGTTTACTAAGTCAACTGCTAGATGTCGGAGGTTCAATGAATCCAAGCCCAGTGTAGCAAGGTGTTGAGAATATGGCAAGTGTTTGATGAGATTATTCTCTTGTTTGTAAGTTTAATGTTGATAATCGATCATAACGTTTCCTCCCACACAATTTATCAAAACAAATCTGGAAGCCTCAGGATTTAGATAAATGAAAGATTGAGGAGAGCTTTTTCCAGCTGACACCAGAGCATTTACACAACTGAATGTTAAAGAAATGAATGCTAAAGAGAACAACAACTTTTCAGACTACATATCAACATAACTGCTTCCAACGCGGAAATAACATAGCCGAATGTACATCCACACATTAAGTTTATCACAAAATAAATATGAAAAAATATGTAAATCTCAATTCAAATTGTTCCATTAGCTCAAATACTGAGGATGGGATGTAAAATCAAATTTACACTTACAGTTGATATGTAAATATTGTTTAATTCAAACAATGAGTTTTGTAAGGTTATCCACTCATGGACTAGAAGCCAATCAGAACTCAGAGAATGAACTTGTACATAATTGAACATTCCAGTGTTCTTATAAGCCGTTTCTAGTGTTCTTTTCAGTTTATTTGTTTGTAGCTCAATTGGTCAGACAGTTGATCACGAACTACTAAATTCAATACTGGTATCCTGTTCTCATTTCCAATCCTCTTTAATGTATCTCAATCAGCGGTGGACTGGGTCTACAAATATCGACTTCCAGGAGACGGAGGGAGGGGAGTATATTAAAAACTATAATACTATCAGAAAATTAAAGTTTGTAGAAAATTAAGACTCGTCTCAGCTCCCCTTTCTTATTCCAAATCCTGCATTACCTCTCCTGCTTTGTTCCTTTTCATGCAGTTTAGTTCTCCTTTTTCTTATTCCTTTTGATCACAGTGTTTGCATGGAAAAGTTAAGGGTCAGAGGTGACTACCAGACAGAAGTCGATGATACCACATGACTTCTAGGTGGGGAATTTCGGTCTCTTGGCTGGCGAGATTTCAAGCAGGAAATATGTGCCGTATCTAATGAGTATGAAAGTAACCTGTCTCTCTGATGTTTTCTGTGACTGTTTTCCTTTTTCTAGTAAACCTTTATTAAAAACTAAACATTGGCGTCCGAGTGATTGTATCCGCAGGCAAGCAAATACCTGGGTTTCCGACGACGACATGGGTGTATAATGGTTTATACACGCATCGGTAAGTGAATATACAACAACTAAAACAGCTGTTTGTGATTTTTTTTCCTTTATTGCATTCATATTTGATATAAGGGTCACCACCTTGTTGGATGCCGGATTGCCATTGGGCAAGCCAATACCTTGGTCAGTCTGCTGCTGTTCCCAACGATATTAAATGAAAACTTTATCGTTTTTATTTTATGAAAATACGAAATGACTTAATACGAAATGGGAAAACAAAGAAATTAATAATGAAACAATAAATGCTACATTTTAGCTAAATGGCATTATCCATTTATTCTTATTGTGATTCTATGAAAATATAAAGAAACTTAAAAATACAAAATAAATAAATGCAAAATGAAATGAAAATATTGCTTTTTAGTTGGGAATTTCTCGTTTTTCAGCCATTTTTTCCTCTCTGATCTAGATTTTTCCCTTTCGTCTAATAATTCCACTTTTAACTGTTGACTAGCAACGTTTTCACTCTCACTGTCTCTCAGGGTGACTGCAATTGTCCTCTCACTCACTATTATCATTCTCCGCCTTTTAAGCAGGTGGGTATCCTCTCATGCAAATTATGAATAAGCATATAATCCCGAACTCTGGTCATGCGCCTTACTACTTTTGCAAGTGGCCGCCAGAAATCAGGAGTGCTTTGAACTGGGTAATTTATCATCAGAGGATCTTTGCCACTTTAGTTATGGTAAGGAGTAAACCAAATGGCTGCCATATTTTCTATATGAAAATTATTTTTTTAATTTTATTTTTTACTTTTTGGTCACAAATGATCAAGGCCAACAGCTACTCGGGGATAAGGGTTAATGGGATGGAAAGATTGTCAGACGAAATTGATCAATACAATGAACTAAGTTTGATTACTTATGGGACGGTTTGCATCAAGTACTTGTGAATGTTGGATTTGAAGACGACTATGCTGATGTCTGCGGGGAAATAGTCCTACAGTAATGTTTTTCCACAGACAGAAGACCCTTGCAAAGAAACTCTGTCCATGGAAATTCCTCTTATATTAAAGTAACACTTAAGGGTCAGAGGTGACTACCAGACAGAAGTCGATGATACCACATGACTTTTAGGTGGAGAATTTCGGTCTCTTGGCTGGCGAGATTTCAAGCAGGAAATATGTGCCGTACCTAATGAGTATGAAAGTAACCTGTCTCTCTGATGTTTTCTGTGACTGTTTTCCTTTTTCTAGTAAACCTTTATTAAAAACTAAACATTGGCGTCCGAGTGATTGTATCCGCAGGCAAGCAAATACCTGGGTTTCCGACGACGACATGGGTGTATAATGGTTTATACACGCATCGGTAAGTGAATATACAACAAAAATATATATTAGAGATGATACATGACACATTTTTCCTGAAAATGGAATGTTGAGAAATCTCCAAGATGAAGGAGAGAAGCTTCCGGCAGCACATGGAAGAAGAAGAAAAAGTCTCTACTCCGTTGTGGTAGGAAAACGAGTTCTTGCTGCGAATGTCTTACGAGGAGAAACCAGAGATTTGGAGCTCAGTCGAGCATCTTCCATGAAGATAATGATAGAGTAGAAAGAGACTAACAACGTCTATTCTGTTAGAAAGGGGTTGTAGGAAAGAGAAGAGATCACGCCCCCCCCCTCCCACTGTACTTTTGTAGATTTTGTAAGGCAGGAAAGAGTGCTCTGTGCGACACCTCCCCTGATGTGGCAGCAGTATTCCATCTTAAGACGTACCTGGCTCTTATGTAGGTAGAGAATTGCATATAAACTTATGCACTTTCTGGAGTGGTAGAATGATCCAAACATTTTTCCAGCAACCTTAGTAATGTAAGTCTTCCATTTTAGATCTGGAGTGAAAGTCAATCCTAAGAGTTTGTTGAAGCAAGGGCTTTCCTCAAGGAGAGAGCTATTCATTTTTAAGAGATCAAAAAAGGGATCGAGGCATTGACCATGGAAGGAGAGAAGCTTATTTTTAGAAGTGTTAAAAGTAAAAAGTCACTTTTTCTCCCCATTGCACCGTGTGCTTTAGACCAGAAGAGAAAGATTCAGCAAGAGGTGTATCGTCTGCATAGATGCCAACAAATGATCTCAAAATACGATTTGAAAGATCATTCATAAAGATCAGGAAAAGTATTGGCCTCAGAATAGATTCTTAAAGCATGTTGCCATTGATAGTATGTACTTCAGACCTCTGCGCATCAGCAACTACTTTTATCTGAGAGAAAGAATTCGATGGTTGTGAAGACATTGTAAGATATTCCGTAGCATGCAAGTTCGTTAAGCAACTCTTTGTGCTATACTCTATCAAAGACCTTTGATATGTCGAGAGCTATTGCTCTAGAAAAAAGCCCTTATCAAGAAATTTGCTGAGCATATGCGATATTGCAGTTGACCTTGCAGGACAACATCCGGACAGTTTTAAAGATGGCTTTGGATTCAAAAAATATATTCCGTTAATAAAGATTAAAATAGTGTTTTCTATGAGCTATGGCAGCAGCACACTCAGGAGTGAACCATGGCTGGCTATTTGATCTCTGTTGGAATTTTTTTAGAGGGTATAAAACACTCAATATCAATGATTAATCAGTCGGATATATTAGAGATGATACATGACACATTTTTCCTGAAAATGGAATGTTGAGAAATCTCCAAGATGAAAGGTCTAAAGCTATTTCAATCGGCCCTTGAATATTGGTACACTCTGCGATGGAGAGAGACATCAGGGGTCTCCCTGAGCTTAGATTTCATCTTGATGGAGACAACTGAATGATTGGAAGATCCCAGAGGGGGTGGAACAGTTGATGACAATTGCTCAGGGCAAGTTTTCAAGAAAAGATCAAGAAGTGTTGCAAAATGTTTGTCAGCCTCAGGTATGTGAGTGGGTTTGTTGACAAACTGAGACAACTCTTAGACAAGGGAAAAGTCATGACAAATCCTTTATCATCAGTTTTGTTGGAAGAGACTAGACATTCAACATTGTAGACATTAAAGTCACCACAGATGTGGATGTTGACAAAGTTAGAGATTGTACAACACTTGCTTCATTATGAACTCTTCATTATAACTTCCTTGCATAATCTTTATTTTTAAACAGTCTTCGCTCTAGCAGTTATTAAAGGGTCAAAGAGCATTTCAGTATTGGGAATCTGACATAGGACAAATTTGTTTTTTTTTTGTTTTTGTTTTAGGACGTATCAACTTTTTAAGGTTTTTAATGCCAAAACAAAATACCTATTGAAAACTTCATTGTATAGGATTAATTGAACACAGGTTGTTAATTAACCCATAGCTGGAGAGAAATTGTGGGTTCATACCTTACCCAAGAGTATTTGTGCATAAATGGTCAGAATCTATCCACCTAACACTTATCGTTGGCTAGTTTTTGACCTTGAAGTAGTATTTCTTTTAGCTCCTTATATCAAGTGGCTTCATGCCTTGTCTGGAGCGATTTCCATTAAAAAAGAAAACAATTACCACAATAGATCTGATAGGATTTTAACTTAACATAGCCGATTTCAAAGTCTATCACAATCCATAAATATTTACCACCAAACCCTTTAAGAAAAACTAGACAACTGGTACCCAGTTTGCTCAATATTTTTATGTTTGACATTTTTTCTTCTCTTCTTTCTCTTTTTCCTCCTACTTTACTCTTACTCTTCTTCTTTATTTATGTCATTTATTTACTTACATCATCCTTTTACTCTCCTTTTCTTTATGCTGATGAATCTGCTACTACTACTACTCTATCAAAAATGATGAAAAAAATTATGCTTCGCCAGTGTTCGCACCAATATTCATATTATATATAAAATAACGTCTCAATCAGTGAAGTTAAAAAGAAGAAGAAGAAAAGAAAGAAAACGCGTCAAACTAGAAAGTTTTAAAAAGAAAATAGAAAAGGACAAACGTATAAATCGGTATAAAAAGCAGAAAGAATAAAAGAAAACGTCGCATTATGGAAATGTAGTTCAATTGAAGGTGAGAAGTAGTCTGACTCGCTATTTGCTTTCTCAGTTCCCCTAAATACTTGAAATTAATTTGTCTGGCAGTTTTTTACTCACTAACTTTTGTGTATACACATTGCTCTTTATCATAGAGTGGAAGATAAGTACAAAAACTTTGAAATTTTATCAAAAGTCTACCTACACATTTTCATTTGAAATGGAGCGAAAAGTTACCTTATAAATAGATAATGTGAGGAAAATTTAGCTACCCAAAAAGATGAACTGTGGATTAGGACAAAAATTAAAATTGCCTTAGTCTAAAAGGATTTCTCATCTGACAAGGACAGAAAAGATACTAGACTTTGATTCTAACCCTAAAATTCATCCACCTGCTTCCTATTGCAGCAATATGCGGCACAAGGCCAGAAGGTTGGGAAAGCTACCTCCCTCAAAAAGGGCAGGAACTCTGGCTGGGTACAAAAATAGCTGTGAACAGAACTGTTGACATTCCTTAGTAGGAGCGTCTCGTGTGATCAGCAATAAACCAATACCACCTCAAAAATAGGAGGTCATTCCTGGGAAGATGCACTTTCAAGTTCCAAACTGAACCATACTTTGCTCCAAACAAAGGAAGGGTCTGGTGGTTCAGGTCAGTCCCTAGGTTGATAGAATGATGGATAAGGACAGATCCTCGGCTTGTATGAAAATGCTAGCAAGAACCAACAGATTTTTACTTGTTCTATAGTGAAACAAAAGATTCTTTACTATCGCACGCTGTGGGTATTGGCTTGTATTATTCAAGTTCTATCAGGGTTATTATTACATCGCTTTAACCAATAGAAGAATAATTACCATCGAAACGCATTTTTCAATATAAAAATAAATAAAATAAACACTTGAAATCCTGTTTGTCAGATGAGGAAACTTGTCACTCAATCTACAGTCATAAACTTCATTTCATACCTTGTGTGAATATTATGTTTCGGAACTTTTTAGATGACGATTGATAATTTGTATTATTTGGACCACTGTTCTCATCTTGAATAACATCCAAGATTAGAACAGTAGTCCGAATAATACAAATAATACAAGGTATGAATATATGTATACATGACACTAAATCAATTGATAAGTTAAAATTGCCTTAGTCTAAAAGGATTTCTCATCTGACCAAGACAGAAAAGATACTAGACTTTGATTCTAACCCTAAAATTCATCCAATAGTAAAACAATATGAAACTGTGGAAAGACTTGCTGTCATTTGATCTCCAGCGAAAAACAGGTTATTATATCATGTAAGCAGGTTATGAATAAGTTATCGAACTGAAGAAGAGGGTGGATGGAGCAAGAATATAGTTAGTTGGTGATTACATAATAGAAGCAATAACTAGTTATGAATGTAAAAGGCATGTGCTACAAGCCCGGCAGCTACTGTTGTTTGATAAGCAATATCTATCTGTCGCATACACGTCGACCGGGTGACAAGTAAAAGAAAGGCCAAAAGATGATAAGATAGTTAACTGGAGATCGAGAGAAGGGACGGATGTGAAAGCTGTGATCGATGCATTCTCTTTATTTATTTTTCTGCTGTGTGATTTTGGAGAAGTTGAATTAAAAAGACATTTTTTTTTAATACAATAAGGTTTCTCTTTCTTGGTTGGGAAGAAATATAATCACAACGTCTGTCCGGGAGTGAAAAATACCGGTAAGTGACACCAACAACAGTAGGTCCAGTCATGTGACACACTATGTGGAGATGGCTAGTGATATCATGATGAAATCGTTATATGGTAATAACGTCTATTATAATATAAAAGTAAAGAAATTAGAAAACTACAACAAAAAAAACCTGCATTTATGGCTTGCTTGGAAAAAGATACCCCAAAAAATAATAATAAAATCTCCCTTGGGTGGGAGGGGAGAGAGAAAAAATAAAACCATGCACACATATACTAACTTCGGTTGATACCACATAAATGATTGTAAAGAGTGAAAGATTGATGAGGGAGGTGTGGGGGGGGGCACTAACTAGACCTTCACTGGAAGGGTGCAAGAGTACTGGAACCTTGGGGAGACTTTTTGTCACTCAAATTCCAGAGAAGACCAACGGTCGTTGCTAATAAGAAATCAATAGTCAACGACTGTTGCGATAATGGAAAATGATTGGCAACGGTTATCGAAAGAGATGGAGAATGCTGGAAATCTGAGGAGATCTATTTTCACTGAGACTCAATTATCAGTGAGCAATCACTGATAATGACCTGTGTGAAAACTCCTTGTGAGTAAATAATAATAATAATAAGAAGAAACTTTTCCACGTGAGCTACGAAAACTAAGCAACCATATGAAAGGTGTAATAAGAAGAAAACAAAATCACATAAAGAGTACCACAAGAACTCAACAAACGGAAACTGCAAACAGTTCATAAACTACCCCCCCTCCCCCGCAAAAAAAAAGTGGTGGCACCAGCCCCGGCTGATACCACACAAAACCATGGAGGATGGAAAGACCGAGGAGGAATAGCACTAACCAGACCTCAACTGGAAGGGTGTGGAGAGTACTGGTATATTGAGGAGGCTTATTGCCACCCAAATCCCAGAGAAGACCAATGGTCATTGCCAACGAGAAATCGATGGTAAACATCTGTTGTGATAACGCAAATTCATTTGCAGTAGTTATCAAAAGAGGTGGAGAGCACTGGAAATCTGGGGAGACTTGGAACACCACCGATGATTATCAGTGAGCAATCACTGATGATAGCTTATGTGAGAACTAGTGAGTAAACATAATAATAATAAATAGAATGCTTAGGTAAAGAAAATATATTTTCCTGTTTACACTGTAACATAATGCCTTAAGGATGCTTCGGTCGGATGGCCTTGAGCCAGATTTGGTCTCACGACTCACATGCAACCTGATTGAAATAATGAGAAATCAGTGACCATTAAAATGTGCTTGTTGACTGGTGACCGACTGGTTCATAAAGTAAATAAAAAAATTTTAAATTAAAACTGCTGCAATTTTCAAAAAGACAAGATTATGTGATGCCAAAGAAAAACAATTGAAAAGCAACATAACTCCATCAGCTGATACACCTACTTTTTTCTTTGACATAAAGAACAACATTCTAGTATCGGGCACCCAGTTTGTTTGTTTTTTACTTTAATTCCCCCCCTCCCCCAAACAAGGCACATTGCCATTGAGACGTAAGGAGTTACTGTGAATTAGGGGTCATATTTATAGGGGTATCCTGAATGGAGAGTTGTGCAATGAGATGTTTGTTCACATTACATTTAAATTTCTGCATGTTGGTACAGTCAAGGATACAGGCAGGGAATTCCAAGAGTTAGCAGTTTGAAGAAAGAAGCTGAGGACCTCTACAGTGAAGATGTGGGATCTTGCTGATTGTCATGTTGATTGAGGGTATTTAAGTTGAAGGGGCCCCGGTGCAGCAAGTTTGTCGGAGCACATTCCATTGAAGTACTTGTAAAACATGCCAGGGAAGCAACATTGCGGCGATGGGGCTGGAGCTTAGTAGACAGTGTGGGACCTATTAGATTAGCTCTTTTTGAGACCTTGTCTGAGAGGAAGAGACTAGCGGTTGGTGCACCAGCCAAGATTCATCAATATTCCATGCATGGTCGAATGGTGGTTTTGTAGAGATATAGGATACTGGCAAGTGTGAGAAGTTTTCTAGCACGGTAGAGGGAGCCCACCTTCCTTGTTTCTATGTATTTGTTTTAATTCATGTTACATGTGAATGTTAGGCCGAGGAGTTTGACTGCTGGCCTCTCAGGTAAAGTGCTATTAGCCATAGCAATCAATGATCGAAAAGGTTTCTTATAATTGTTAAATGAATGGAGCTTTGTCTTAGTCGCATTCAATGTTACTATCTATTCTACAGACAAGAGGGCATTTTCTAAGGATTCAGCCATTGCCTTGGATATGTGTACGAGCGTTTTTCCCCACATGTTGAGAATAGAGCATGGTATCATCAGCAAATATACCCATCTCGGACCAAAATTGCATCAGAGAGGTCGTTTATGAAAATCAGGAATAATAAAGGTCCAAGGATCGTCTCCTGGAGCACACCTCTAAAAACAACTATCTTTAGAGCATATATTATTTTATGAAAACTTGTTTTTATTGCTCCTGCCGATGGTTGTTTGAGTTTTATTTCAGCATCATACCCGTTATTATGTATTGTAGTACATCCAGCATCCCTTTATACCAGATTTCGGAGTAAATTCCATTCAATAATTTTGGAGCACACAAGTGTTTATAATAAATAAATAATAATAACAAGCCGTGTGTGCGTGGTCCCACTCTGTATGTGACTCGATGTGGCGAGTGTAAAATGCAATAAATTTGTGCAATTTGGGGTATTTTTGACGTGAAGGATGCTCATTTTATATTCAGAACAATTGCCTCTACATTTTGGCCAAGTTTCAGAAAAATTGAATGCATGGATCAAACGTTATGGGAGAAAAGGGTCATTTTTTGCCATTTGGGGGGCTAATTCTGCTTAACCAATCAGAAAAAACATAATCTGTTGGCTCACTATTTGTCGTCAAGGCGAATCCACGTATAATAATACACAGTAGATTTGTTACTTCGAGGTTGCAAGTTCAATCTTCACTAGAAAACTAGTAAGCCAAAACTTATTTCCCTTTCCCTTAGTGAATCAGATGCAAGCCAGGCAAAGGCGTATCCTCTTACTGCGGGGATGAAGTAAGTCCGGACCACCTCCACCGCTTGATTCTGGCTTAAGATCATCAATTCCGCCACACTCTCCTTTTTAGACAGGATGCAAAAAAGAATTTCTAACCTAATAGGTCTCACATTGTATGTCAAGCTCCAGCCTCTGTCACATCGCTGCAGTGTTGCATCCCTTTGCTTGTTTCACAAGTACTTTAACAGAATGTGCTCCAATGAACATCTGTACCATTCTCAACAAAAATGTCCTCGACTCACCTGACTAGCAGTAAAATTCTACCCCTAAACTATTCTTATTGCAGGAAGATTTTTTATAATAACTTCTTTTCTTGGACCGATTCCTTTGGAATTTCCTTCCTACTCACCTTTCCCCAGCCATACCAACAAGCAGAAATTTAAATGCAATGTAAACAAACATCTAACTGCCCAACTCCCCATCCAGGTTGCCCCCTATAAATCTGGCCCCTACCACAGTGGCAATATGCCTTGTTTGGGGTGAATAAAAAAAAATTAATTGAAAAATGGAATAAAAAAATAAAATTTTAAAAAATGGGGCGATATGCCGTTAAAAATATGAAGGAAACCAATGTATTATTTGTTTTACTTAAACACTTATCTATATTATGATTGGTCATTTTTGTTTGACTGTCTGTTTGTAGTCTAGAAAATTACTTGACAGAATTGCACCAAATTTGGCATTAAGCATCTTTGAGATGCTGGGTGTGTCATGGAGAGAGGGGAGCTAGAAATGTTAATATTATTGCAGCTACAACTATTACTACTGCTAATACTAAAAGCAATAAATACTTATAGGCTCCAGAGCTATTGGTTATAATTCCACCAAATTTAACATGAAGTACCCTTGGGATGCTGAGTTTATCATAGGTGTCAAAAGTATGCTGCTACTACTAGTAGTAGTAGTAGTAGTAGTAGTAGTAGTAGTAGTAGTACGTTTAATACTACAAATGATAAAAACTTCCAACCTCAAAAAGTATTGGGCCAAAATTGCACTAGCATGAAGATTAAATTGGTTCGGTCATATGCAAAGGATGTCTTCAGAAAATCTAAGGAAATTTGTTTTAACGGAAGTCTAACCCCGTCAAGCGAAAAAGGACTTCGAAATGAGAAGAAGAGCCCTTGGGATGCTAAGAGTGTCATAAAAGGGTACAAAATTAAAATACTACTAACACTAATAATTATTATTATCATTGTAAAACTTTTATAGGCTCCAAACACTTATAGGCTACAAGCTATTGATTAGAATTGCACCAAATTTGGCATAAAACGCCCTTGGGATAACAGATGTAATACAATTAAGAATACTATTTACAATGCTTAAAAAAAAACAACAGCAAAAGCTAAACTAAAAACCGACTTTTAGGTGGCTTGTGGGCTAATTAGTTTAATTAAAATTACAATCTAAGAATCCAGTAAAAACTAACTGAATGCTTAATGCTCCCCAATAGAATCATGTACAAGAGAAAAGGCTAATCAAAACTAATCGTTATTTCATAAAGCTAGGGATATTTTCAATAAGGAGATTTGCTGTCACTTTGTTTGAATTAATAACAGTCATACACTAGTGTATGGAAGTACAAACCTCTACATTTTTTTATCAAAGTACATTTGGCCAGCAAACCTTCCCATTTTATTGTATAAGAATGACAAGGAACTTTTAAGTCGTTTTCCATGTTTTTCACGTGAAATCATGATAATCACTAGAACACATGAAAATAAAAACACCAAGACATCAGTTAGAAATTTTGTCTCCTCTATCTGTAAGGAACTATAAGAATTATCGGTTTCTTATCCATTCTAACACAACGAGGTTGCTTCCTAGCTGACTACAACATGGTAATTTTCAAGTCTAATGTTAACAAATTCTTGTCGAGTCCTTCACTTAAATAATTATTTTCACCCATAATTTCCAATCCTTCCAAGATGTCTTCATCAACCAACAATCTAGTTAACCCTTATCCTCGAATGACCTTTGGGCCTAGATAAGCGGTGACATACTAGTAACAAAAAAAAAGGAGAACTAAAGAAAATTTAATTATAAAGATATAACAGGATTTATTTGTGCTCAAACGTAATACACGAAATATGCACACATGTCAAAGCTTCCTAATACATGGACATATGAAAGGCGGATATACCAATATGTACAGAGTATACGGCATAATCACGTTGACACACCGGTTCACACTAGATCACCGAAGTTAAGCAATGTTGAGCCTGGCCAGTACTATACATTTGGGAATACCAGGTGCTGTATGTGGACACCTAGCTATGGGCAAATAGCGTCACCAACCCGCAGTGCCTAGCGTGGCGACTATGGCAAAACCTCTAAATGACTGACGCCAATAATGTGGACGGAAACCAGAGAGGGGTTCCTCCACCAGGAGTGATTAAAACTCTGATAATGATGATAGAGATCTTGTCTCAAAGTCCCGCCAACAGAAGTGATCTGGATGAAGACAGCGACTGACTACCAATATTACCACGTCAGAGGACACAACAAAAAGGGAAGAAAAGAGAAAGTTAGCTCCATATAACACTCTTTATATGATTTACCATGTAGCTAAATCAATTAATAGGAGACTGCCCCGTCATCACGTTATCTACATCTCCATGGATTAGAAAAAACAGACCCAACAGAATAATTAGTAGTACTCATGAGAGCATATGAAAAGCTACAGAAAAAAAGACTAAACGATGGTTGGTGGGGTGTTTTGTTTTACGGCATATCAACACTTTTCGGGTTATTTAATGCCGAATCAGGTCATTTTGGTAAAAGATTTTATATTTCAAGTTCTTTATATTTTCAAATATTTATTCATGGTGTTTGGTTTGGTTGTTTTGTAGAGGAAAAATGTTTTTGTTTTTAGATTTGCAGAACATGATTAAGTTTTGTAAAGGGTCAAATCTCTACGAAGCCACCATAGTGTTTGTTTATGAAACAATAACATCAATGTTTGGTGCATTTTAAGTCAGGAAGCCGGTATCTTCAGACAGCCTTATCTGATAGCACCAGATCTTATACAACAAAACGTGTATCAATGTATATATATATATATATATATATATATATATATATATATATATATATATATATATATATATATATATATATATATAGGGTGGGCAAAAATAAGGGTCCTATTTTTAAAAATTCATAACTTTTTTATTTATTGATTTAAAAAAATTTTTTTTTTTAGAATAAGTAAAGGACCCCTTCCGAAGCAAGCATGAGCCGTATTAGCCCTAATATTTAGAAAACATTATTTTTGCTTAAAAAACTCAAAACAGTGTAAAAAACAATACTTTAGTTTTTGTAAGTTTTAAGAAGTGTTTTTCGGCTAAAATTTGTTTTGTTTATTTCAAAAAATCTCGGAAGGGTCAGTCTACACACACATAAAGTTTGGTGAGTTTAACTTTTATTTTGTGGA
The DNA here is from genome assembly GCA_963556195.1 of Sepiola atlantica. Taxonomy (NCBI): domain Eukaryota; kingdom Metazoa; phylum Mollusca; class Cephalopoda; order Sepiida; family Sepiolidae; genus Sepiola; species Sepiola atlantica. Next base: position 69,268,880 of record OY744525.1, on the reverse strand, counting down.
AGTTATTCAAATTCAAGTTATTCAAATTTAAAGATAGGACCCTTATTTTGGCCCACCCTGAATTCAATAGATTACAAAATTGATAATATAATTAATATTTTATAATCATTCTCCGAGAAAACACTTAACAATGTTGATCCATATGTACGCACGTTTCAAAAATCATTTTATTATCGCTATTACATCAAAATAAAACTTGACAAACTTTTATGATTTTACTCTTAAGCATATCGACTTTATCAATTCCAAACTGGGAATATCGCAATTGTTTTTGCTGCTTTAACTTCAATTTTTTCTCCCATATAGGATGTTCAGTAGAAAGAGGTGGAGAGTATTACTGCCACTTGATCCCTAATATAAATCAATGGTCTCTATTTAGTATAAGAGCTCGAAGGTATTAACAATTTTTATAACTAGGATGTAGGAAATTTGACAAATAATGTTTGTTCTGCACCTGGTTAAAACTTGAAAAATAAAAATGGAACAGAAAAAAAATAATTTTAAATTAAAAAAATATGAGAAATACTCAAAACTTTCAAGAGAACTGGAAGAGACAGTAATGCCTACTGTTGTTGGAGTACTCTGAACAGTCTCAGAACACTCGACGTACATATACACACACTCTAGTAAGGTAGATCACCGGCTATCCATTGTTTAGAAGTGTTTTATGATGTTACCGAACACTGTTATACAAATGCATCATTCAGATACATCACAAAAATGTATAACATCGTTCAGGTACATCGTAAAAATGTATAACATCGTTTAGGTACATCATAAAAATGTATAACATCGTTCAGGTACATCATAAAAATGTATAACATCGTTTAGGTACATCATAAAAATGTATAACATCGTTTAGGTACATCATAAAAATGCATAACATCGTTCAGGTACATCATAAAAATGCATAACATCGTTCAGGTACATCATAAAAATGCATAACATTGTTCAGGTACATCATAAAAATATATAACATCGTTCAGGTACATCGTAAAAATATATAACATGCTATAGAAATATATAACATAATTTAGGAATTAAACACTTCTGAAGAATTGATAAGCCATGAAACTGCAGTAAAGTGTTCAGATAAGTGAAATTTATTATTTACTAGCATGCACATCCAGCATTGCCTGCTCCCAGCCCTAAACACCACATTACCACTTTTACTCGAGCACTAGTGTGTTTGAGTTTTATTTTGAATTGCATCAGCGGACAGAGACACCACGTGTATGTATAATAGTGTTCAAGCTATTAGCGTTCATTAATGTTTATATATATATATATATATATATATATATATATATATATATATATATATATATATATATATATATATATATATATATAAACATGATCATGTGTGTGTGTGTGTGTGTGTGTCTTGAAAAATTTTCAACCTTTAAACTATATGGAAACAAAAAAAAACTTTTTAGTGTCGAGTCTTTAGTTAGAAAATTCCCTTGCTTGTTTTTTATATTTAATTTCAAGACACTAATAATTACAACAAAATTAAAAAGAAAAGAAAAAGAAATATAATCTACTATACCCCGCCCTATAACCAGATGCTAAAAACTAAACTGGGCAAAAAATTCCTAAATCTGATTGAAAAACACTTCCCCGTAACCAATCCCCTGCATAAAATATTCAATAAAAATAACCTAAAACTATCCTACAGCTGCTGCGAAAACCTAGAAATGATAATTTAAGCACACAATAGCAAAATACTAAAAGAGAACAGCAGAGAGGAAGAAAAAAAATAACAAATTACATAAAAAAGTGAGAAAAATAACACTAAGAAGAACAAAAATATAAACAATACTAATAGAAATAAACAAAACACTAATAGTAATCACCCGAATAGAAATGAAAAAGTTAGCAATGAAGAGAAAAAATGTAACTGCATAAATCGTACACTTTGTCCACTACAAAATAATTGCCTAACCAAAAGTATTGTATACCAAACCACAATATTTGCAAAGGAAAGACCGAATAACAAGAAGTACTACATGGGTATGACCTCCCTAGATTTTAAAACCAGATATTATGACCACAAAAGCACATTTGAAAACAGAGAACGTCGAATAGAAGTAGCACTAGCAAACCACTATTGGGAGCTCAAAGACAATGGACGCTCACCAATAATTGAATGGAAAATAATACAACAGGCTAGTACATGTAGAAATTTAGACGACCCGTGTAGATTATGCCTGAATGAAAAATTTGAAATCCTAAATTTTAAAGACGCTCGAAATCTATTAAACTGTAGAAGTGAGATAGCAAACACAGAAATAAATTTACCTTAGGTTAACGATAAATAAATAAATAAACAAAAACTAAACAAAAGCATAACAATTAAAAAACAAATAAAAACCTAAAATAGAAATACAAGGAACCACGTGTTAAAATAAAATAAAATAAATTCACCCATTATATTGACACAACAAAGGAAACAGGATATAGGTCAACCTATAGAAAAAAGAACAATAGAACAGGATATAGGAAGAAAGTAACAATAATCACACCTTTGTTCGTGGGAAGCCCAACGATTGGCTGAGAGAACAACAAAGAATCTGATTGGTTAACTAGCCAGCCATGTATATAAAAACACCCGGCAAAAATAACTCCATGCATTTTAGCCTGAAGATTCCTTCCGGGGATGAAACACGGGGTCCTCTGTGTAACTTAATTGCCATAAATATATTTTTATAGCTTACTATCTAGCTCTACTTACGTATCGAGCACTGTTGAAGTAAATACTGAAAATTGATACATAAAAAATTATATCTCCTTATAAAATTTATGTGGACACATGAAATAATGGACGGCGACACCGGGGGGGGGCAGGGGGGCTCAAGCCCCCCACTCTTTTACTTGGCTCCCCCCCTCCCCACTTTACGGTCATCAATAATGAAGTTATATATGCATCTGTTTAACCGGGCCCCCCACTTTTTAGGAGAGCCCCCCACTTTTATAACTGTTCCGCCGGTCCTGTGTATATATATATATATATATATATATATATATATATATATATATATATATATATATATATATATGCATAAAGGTCAGTTTAAACAAACAAAACGGTCAACATCTTCATTTTTCCTGAAACATGTATCTTGTGAAAAAGCCTGAATAAATTTCACTTAGACAAAATATCGATGCCTTCACACATGCCGTCCTGTTGTTTTTACTGTGTTTCATACAGATGTCTTTGTGTTGCATTTTAAATTTATCTGTGCAGATTGTCGGATTTTCATCCTTTAAATATATATATATATATATATATATATATATATATATATATATTACCATGTTTTCATGCGCTCATGCACAATCTTCAAGATGTTTAATTTCCGAATTTCAGTTCGGATTCACAATGTTATCACTCTCTGGCCTTCGAAAGATTGTACATGATCACGTGATACCATGGTAACGGGATAAATAAAAACTTATCTATTAAGCTCTGTCTGAGAAGGCTTCGAGCACTGTATACTAGTGCAAATCCAAATTCTGAACTTACAACAACAAAAAGCCAATTTGCGCATTGCAGCTATCAGTATTATATATATATATATATATATATATATATATATATATATATATATATATCATTTTTTTATTAATAAATATTGATTATCCACAGACATATGTTTCATGTTCACTAACAATCATCAGTGTGACTGAGATAATCGCCGGTTGAATGATTTGAACCCTGAATCCAAATAAGTAAAATCCAACATTCTTATGAAGAGCTGGCGATCTGTAGATGTATTTAATAATCAAAAGCATTTTTTGAAAATTAAAAATATTGTTAAACCAACGTCAGTCATTCCTATTGTTATTGGAGTACTCTGAACAGCCCCAGAACACCTCCACTAATATCTGAAGATGCAAATGTATGAATACATGGATTCCCGCGTCGCTTCAACGAACCAGACATCCTCCACAGATTAATGTGGTCAGAGTGAATCGTGCATTGTGAAAACACAACCCACTCTCACCACCAAGCTAGTGATTATTGCACGGGTACATATAAAACTCACGAAAACGTATGACTGTATACATGACAATTAACTCAAAAGAAATTTAAAAAAAGGATGTAATGTAGAAGGATACCGTGGCGCAACTTGCTGTCACTTGACCTTTCTTAAAACAAAACGTTGCAGATAATGAGTGAAATGAAAGCTTATAGAATACAAACCAATAAAAAAAAGTAAACACTTTTTTTAATATCTCAAAAGCGCACTATTAATCAAATGACGAAAATATTTGAAATTCATAAACTTCTGAGAAATTTCTTTCATAGACTCGGGTCATAGAAGAATATGTCTAATAAGCTGTTATTAAATGTCATTGTTAAAAGCTGTACGAATAAACATTTATCTGAAAATCAAAAAGTAAAGAATTTTTTAATTTAAAATTCCAGATGAGAGTAAAAAAAAAATTGAAAATCTAAACAAAAAGTAAAGAGGTAAGAAAACATGAAAGATTTTTTTTTAAAAGAAATTTTAAAAATATTAAAGGTATGAAAAAAAACCAAAAAAACTTACCCACGTTTCTGTTGTTGTATGTCTCTAATTTGGCGGTTATAGCTTCTTTTTTTTTTTTTTTCAACGTTCCAATAATGTAGATGTCTTTCCCAGAATAAATTAATTTATTGTTATTCTTTTTTTTTCTTTCTTCTTTATAAATGTATTTTTAATTCTTTCTTTTCTTTATTATTTATTTGTGTTGTCCCTTTCTCTTTTTTCGCCTCTCTTTTTAACTTTCTTTCACTTTTTCGTTTCTTTTTAATTTTCTTTCACTTTTTCGTTTCAATTTATTGAGAAAGACACAAATTCAAAAAAAAAGAAATGCATTTAATTATACATATGCGTGTGTGCATATATATATATATATATATATATATATATATATATATATATATATATATATATATATTTCAAATCAGTATGCACATGTGTGTATATAAATATCTTTATACGTATAAATACACATGTATACGTGTACAAGCCAATGCCAATATTACAGTGTGTGCATATGTGTATGTTTATGTAGAAGTCAATATTAGCATCGCCACATGTGCGAGAGACGATATCAATCCTCCAGTGTGTATACTGTATAAATGTGCGTGTGTGTGTATAATGTGTACTATAAGTCTATGTCAAAATCATTTGTGCGTGTATATATAAGTGTCTGCAAGTTGATATTAGCTTGATTATGTGTATATTCGTTGTATATAATATGTATGTATAAACTTTTGTCAAACCACCTGTGTGTGTATAAATGTGCAACAAGCCGATTGCAATGTATGTATATGTGGTGTTAAACCACCTGTGCGTAAATGTGTACCAGCTGATGTTAACCCGATTGTGTGTATATTCTCTGTATATAATGTGCGCGCGTTCATGTAACAATGCGTACTGTATAAAAACCTTTGTCAAACCGCATGTGCGTGTATATAGCTTGTACGCGTGTACAAACCGATTTCAATGTGGTATGTATATAGGCCGATGTCAGCGACCCACCCGTGCGTATGCTGTATTGACATCATCAGTGTACACCGTGTACCCAAAAGCCGATGTCAACCCAGCTGTAACACGTGAGTGGGGGTCGGTGGGGAAAAAGCTGCTGTCCATGTTGGTGCGAAGACGTCCGCTCGCTGCCTTGTAAATAAATATTGTAGCCAGATAGACAGAGAGGGAGAAAGGGAGAGAGAGAGAGAGAGAGAGAGAGAGAGAGAGAGAGAGAGAGAGAGAGAGAGATCTATAGACCAATAAACAAACACATATGTTAGAGACTGTTCGTCAAAGTAAAGTAGCGATGCCGCTTCTCCTCCTCCTCCTCCTCTTCTCTCTCGCAGAAGAAGCGCCTATACACCGTTAGTCGCGTCGCGACGAAGCAAGACTTTTCGAAATGTGGGGAAGAAAGGGGAAATGTGTTTTGTCTCTCTTCAATCGTTGCGCTCGGCGCGAATGCGTTCGGGCTAGGGAAAGGAGAGGGGCACACCTTACCGATATTGCGTGTAGTCTATGTGATAGTATACCACGCTCGGTTGAGGCTCGTCCGTAGATGCCGCGGATTGTGGAACTGCGGCATACTAGCAGGGTTATCCGACGTTGCCCGGGGTCCTGGAAAAGAAATAGTAGAGGTAAAAGAAAGTGTGAGAACTGCTTAAATATAATAGGAGACAAGAAAAAGGTAATCAGCAGCTGACTGTTTGACATAGTTTCAGTGTTGTTTTTCGAGTATTTACGAAAGTCATTTTTTTCTGACCCCCGCATGCATTAAATTGGCCCGTGGGAGACCCCATGTGTATAATGTGTACTATAAGTCTATATCAAAATCATTTGTGCGTGTATATATAAGTGTCTGCAAGTCGATATTAGCTTGATTATGTGTATATTCGTTGTATATAATATGTATGTATAAACTTTTGTCAAACGATATTGAAGCATTTTTTTTTACCATGACCAGTCCGAGGATTGAATGAGGAAATGCGTGTCCTCCTATCAATGATACCAGATTACTTTTTTTTATTTTACAGTTTATATTCTGCAATTCTTGGAGGAGGCCTAAAATGTACTCAGTATTGATTGGATGAGAGGTGGTTTAAGTACAGTGACATTTGTATCTAAAACTAAACGGAGCATTCATGAACAAAGTGTCTTTCCAAGAACTACCGGTCTGTGGAAGACAACCCCACGGAGCTGCTTCCCTGTTGACTACAACATGATCGTTTTCAAGTACAATGTTAACAAATTCTTGTTGAGCTGTCCTTCTAAACAATCAAATTCTGCCCAGTTTTAACCATCGTCACCAATCATCACGATGTTGTCTCACCGTCCATCTGACAAACTCATTGACCTCTATCCTCGAGTGGCCTTTGGGTATTGATAAGCGATGACTACTTTAGTACATGAAACAAAAAGAAAATCATTTTCGGTATATTTTAAATACTTTAATCGCACTCGGCGTTTACCGGAAATCAATGGATACGAGAGGGTAAGGGGGTATTAACTATTCTGTACTTTCACCTATCTATTTAATAAACAAAAGATACCGTAAAAATTGAATTTAACTTGAAAATCCTATCTAAAAAATAGCCCGGTCAATACTATTGTACGCCCTGTTGATTGAAAATGAAGTAGACTTATCCAAGTACCCTAAGTAATGTAGTTTAGGGAATATATATGGTTATAGGTGTCTATATCCAAACCCCTAGGAGGAGTTTATAAAATGTTTCCTTTTTATGGACGACCGGCACGAATGGAAACTCTTCTCCCTCATCATCATATTCAGTTTAACACCCGTTTTACATGCATTGGACGGCTTTAAGAAATTGACTTCTGAACTAACCTACCTCTGGCCAGGTCTTTATTTATCCCTCTTGCTCTCAAGTCTTCTTCCATGTTATCTATTTACTTCCTGTAATGGCTGAATGCGGATTATTTTACTCACTATTTCCGGCAAATTAAATAGCTTTAAACTTCTTTTAAATATTAATTATTAATTATTTTAACGCAAATACGTCACATATTAGTAGGTAAAACAAAATAAATTGTTTTTGACTAATTTCCCAACTGTATTTCCTTCAAAATAATTTATGTCGGTAATAGTAATGATTACCAATTAATGTAATGACGAAACGATACAGTAATTTTTCACAAAAATCCGATTTAAAATGAAAAGAGAAAATGAACCAGCATCCAGCAGCTGTTGTTGTTTGTTTTTTAATATATATCCATTTGGCCTTTTGGCTAAGATCAAAGTGTAGTATCTGTTCCGATTGATACTGCACCCCATAGACTGGTATTGTCTTGGCCTTCGGGACTTGATTTACGCCGGTCTATGGGTCTGTCCTGTGCAGTTCTAGGAGGTCCACCCTCCCAGGCTTCGCCTCCCCTCTTTGGGGAGGAGTAAGTTTATTGCTTACTGTCTGAGGCGCCCCTACCGGGGAATGCTGACGGGGCTGCCCAGGCAATTTTTAATGGCTAGAGTGTTCACCTCTCGGGCGCTGGCTTTTCAAACCCCACTTTCCCGACCCGACATTGGGTCACATCTTACTTGTGGGAGTAAGATAAAACTGGCCTTGTGCCTAACTCCTGGAGAGGAGTAAATAAATACTCTTTTTTTTGTTAATTCCTCAGGCCCTTCTCAAGTAGATGACAGGGTGGGGTAGATTTGTCTGAGATGCAGGTCTAATTTCGTAATTCCGAAGGTGGTGCACGAATAAATAAAGTGTTCAAGATCTACATTCTTTTTTTCTGGCAAATATGAGTCGGGGGTTATATTAACGCCGCTTTCTTCATTGTAAATAAGATTTTTATTGTTTCCTCACTCCACACGGCAGTAGGTGACTGCGGTGAAATGGATACCGACATGGATAGACGACCTGGAGTGCCAAGTTCGAATCCTGTCGGTGCCATAGCACCACTTTCGCCATGGATGTTGGCAACCTTCATGTGGTCACTCCTGTAAGTATCTGAGACCTGGTGAAGCCAATGCCAACAACAGAATCGAGATGGTCAAAGGAATCATACCATGCCTATTCATATGAGTGTTGTTTTTTTTACATGGCATATTGTTTGTGTAGGTTTTAATTAATTCAGAATAACTTTGGAGGTGACGGTGGCTAAGCGGTCAACGACACGGACTGACAACCTAGGCGGGCCAAGTTCGAATCCAGTTCGTTCCACAGAAAGACTTTCACTTAGGATGTTGGCAACCTTCACGTGGTCCCTCCCGATGTCTCTCTAGAAAAGAATTCTAACTAAAAAGATATCGGGGAAACCAATGCCAATAATCATCTTATTTATACAAAATGAATAGTAATTTTTTTATGTAGAAGGCCAGTGCGATTATTTTGTTTTTGGCCTTATGCCACATTTTGTGGTCTTGATACAAATAAATGATAGCGTAAAATATGATTTTTTTTTTTTAAATCGAAAATATTTATTTGATTTAAATTTCAACATTTCGTAAAACGTCCGATCAATTCTATTGCAAAACCGATTTTTTTTAAATAACATATATTCTTTCATTGAATTATCTTTTCAAATATGTAAATATTTCCGTACAATCAATTAATTAATAGAAAAGGGTAAAAAACAAAGGGGAGGGGTCAATGGAAGAGAAAAAAATAAATTAAAATAAAAAAGACTCCCGGACAATTCCGAGTAGATACAGCTAGTTAATAATACAGATAGAAGAGATTATAACATTTTAAAGTTTAAAAGTCTCTGAATTTTCTAAAACAATTCCCTGCCACCCTCACACACACACACACACACACACACACACATCTAAAGTCACGATCCACCATGGATCACGATTTCCTTTTTACATCCGTCGTCAGAAACGACGGAAGCTAGAGAGTTGAATGCATTTAGAACGTAAGGGTAAGAAAGCTGATAGAGACAATCATAAAAATTTCTGCACCTGTTTTTTTTTTAGGTTCAATGAGTTTAAGCAAAGCATGCAGATAATTTCCTCTCGCTCTAATTGTGTTAACTTTTTTTCGTTTTTGTTTTCTGTTGACGGCCTAAATTTTGTACACAGAAAGAAAAAAAAAAATAATTTGTCTTTCAGAAATTCTAACTTCAGATTTTTTAGCTAATAGCTTCATTAACAGAAGGTGCATACTTAAATCCGTTCAGTCGGTCAATTTTGGCAAATATTGGTCTGTGTTCTTACAAAAAATAATTTTATTTCAATCGATTTCATTGAATTTAATATTTAATCTAATCAGTAGTTTTTTTTTTGTTGATTACTAATATCATAGAGATTCGAAGAAGCTACCCCCCCCCCCAGCCCCAAGTCCATTTCATGTCATCAATGACACTGAAGAAATCTGAAAAAAATCTGATTATAGTCAGTTTTTCGAATTTTGCCACTAATACTCACCGTCTCCTCTCTTTTAATAAGCAACGTCTCTCAATTGAACGTTATTTGACCTACTTACACAATAACATTACTTTATAATCTGCATATTAATAACAATGCTGCAGTGGGATAATTGATAAGATACTAGCCTGCTAAGATGTGATTCACAGTTCAATTCCTGTCTGAAGAAGCAAAATTTTAATTCACGGTCAAAAAGTAAAAAAAGACCCCCAGGCAACACCTGGCTATAGTTTTATAACATTCTTTTCAAACTTCTAATCATCTAGTTGTATATGGTCTTCTTCACACAGGGCAAATTTGCAAGGTTTGGTAGAGCAACTAATCTAGGAGAAGGAAAACACATTATATGTAATACTGGAAAACATGTAGAATTCTGACAGTCTCAAGAAAAAGTCAGTTGCTTGGGTAGATCGTTAGGGTTAGGGTTATGGAGAAAAAAAAACGTTATTCTAAGAGAAAACAACATGAATCACAAGGAGATCAAAGGGAGAAATTGATTTCTGGTGACCTTCCAGAAAAGACAAAAGTACTTTTATTTAATTCTCTCAAATATTTAATCTATCAGTGAAACACACACACACATTTATATATATATATATATAGGTATTTTTTTTACTATCCATTCCCAGCGCAGTTTACCACTTAAAAAAGTTCAAATCCTACTTTTTTGTGCAAATACATTTAAACAGCCTAAAAAACATCCGCAAAGAAGGAATTAAAAAAAAAAATTAAATATTTAAGATTTTAGCGTGGGGGATCACTTTCCTTTATAAATTTAACGTAAAATGAGCACCCATTTCCTGCCCACTTAACATTAAACGAGACATGTAACCGACTTGAGTTTCTAATTCGAGACTGGAGATTTTCCTAGTTAGCTATTCCATTTGTTTTTATTTTTACGGTTTTTCATTAGACATAAAAAAATAAAAAATTATGGGCACGGATTTTTACAGCAAAAACATGGCGTCGACAGTTATGTTTTGTTAGCCTCGTTTCGGGTTCTCGTTGTCAAGTGTGTGTGTGTTTTTTTTTTACCGGGACTCATAATCAAAGCGACGTTTGTTTTTTTTTTTTACGATCAGGGCTGGGGTTAGGGTTAGGGCTGGGGTTAGAGTTAGGGTTAGGGCTGGGGTTAGAGTTAGGGTTAGGGCTGGAGTTAGAGTTAGGGTTAGGGCTGGAGTTAGGGTGGGTTTTTTTATTAAATAAACACGTAGAAATTTAGCCAATTTGGGGTGGGTGGTATTTATTTATTTAATAAAACACGTAGAAATTTAGCCAATTTAGTTTTCTGGGTTTTTAGGGGGGGGGGGAGAACTCAAGTAAAAGTTTGCCCACCCCCCTCCAAAACAAACACGAAAATCGCTAAATTTTTACGTGTTTTTATTAAAAACTCAAGTCGGTTACATGTCTCGTTTGACGCTAACTGGCCAGAAAATGGGTGCTCATTTTACGTTACATTTATAAAGGAAAGTGAACCCCCACTCTAAAATCTTAAATATTTAATTTTTTTTTAATTTCTTCTTTGCGGATATTTTTTTAGGCTGTTTAAATGTATTTGCACAAAAAAAGTAGAATTTGAACTTTTTAAAGGGGTAAACTGCGCTGGGAATGGATAGTAAAAATTTACCTATATATATATATATATATATATATATATATATATATATATATATATATATATATATATATATATATATGACGGGTTAATTTTATATTTCAATAACCATAGTTTTTATTTTATTTTTATTTTTTCACATTTTCAAAAAACATAACATCCTTGAAAGATGCATTTTTATGACTTATTTTCATGGAGGTGAGTCAACCGAAATTATTATATCAATATCGGCTCTGCTACATCTCAAGATCATCAGAAAAATCCACTAAGAAGAAAAGTTCTCAAATTGAAAAATCTTGACAAAAACCTACACCACACTGTGGGTCATTGTGGGTAAAAACAAAGAAAAAAGACCTTCACACACACATATACCTTCTTCTTTTGAATTTCTGAACAATGTTAATTCTTTCATTATTATTCTTTTTCATTTCTGACCAATGTTCATTCTTTTCTACTTTTTCATTCTTGACCAATGTTCATTCCTTCTTATTATTTTTCGTTGCTAACCAATGTTCATATGAACCTGACTTATATATATATTATATTTATTAATAAAATTATCAGAAAACTTTAATCTTTGTTAATAGTTAAAAAAAGAATGAATTATTTCGTGACCCTTCGAAATTTGAAAATAATTTGGAAGCATTTAAACTGTCGAATAGAAAGTCATTTATACTGGCTTTAAAATTCTTAATTAATCCAAGAATATTTACATCCAATAATTTTATAAATAAAGATTTAAACAACAAAATTAGCTATAAGTTTTATAACAATTTGGTTTACTTACTAATTTAATGACTAAGCGATGCTGTAATAATTAAATTTAACCTTGGCTTAAATTTAAAAAAAAGGCGAGTCAAAAATAAAAGTAAAAATACTCCCGGGCAACGCCATATAGGTAGCTAATGCTATTTAATTAATATATATATATATATATATATATATATATATATATATATATATATATGTAGATTTCAATTTTGTGTTGAGAATCTGAATAACAGAGCTCAAACAGAATTATAAAAAGAAAAAACTATACACACATTAAGGTTGTACACATTATAACTTATTTCGACCCCTTAATTAGGTCTCCTCAGATGTATAAACACCCACGTCAAAAAAACAAATTTGGTTTTTTGACGTGGTTGTTTATACATCTGAGGAGACCTAATTAAGGGGTCGAAATAAGTTATAATGTGTACAACCTTAATGTGTGTATAGTTTTTTCTTTTTATAATTCTATATATATATATATATATATATATATATATATATATATATATATATATATATGCAGAGACCTAAGGCTTGAAAACAAAAAGAAAGCTGGGCACCCTAGGAAGACATGGAAAGAAACCATCAGGCAAGACCGTAAACAGTGGCAAATGAACACAGTCAATCCCCACAATCGTGATCACTGGAGACTTAGCATAAGGACAACCAGACAGCGTCGAACCTCTTGTCAAAGGGGACATAGACGATAAACCTGGATAGTGAGCGATTGTGAGTGATTATATATATATATATATATATATATATATATATAGAGAGAGAGAGAGAGAGAGAGAGAGAGAGGGGGAGAGATAGAGAGAGAGAGAGAGATGGACGAAGAGTGATAAACATGCACGAATGTCCAAATTTATTTCAAACTTCGATTGTTCAATGCAAGGTATATTCTGTAATAAAATTATGTTTATTATTCTTTCCTTGAGCTAAGGCTTTTCAAAGATCGAGATCTTATCATCAGAGGAATTATACAGATAGAAAAGCCAAAATTCAACATTTGAAAAAATATTAAGAAAATGATGGGTGAAAAAAGTTCGTGTAAAAAGATATTGGGTTTGTCAAGGTGGTAATTGTCCGCCGATATATATATATATATATATATATATATATATATATATATATATATATATATATAGATAGATAGATAGATAGATAGATAGATAGATAGAGAGAGAGAGAGAGGAGATTATGTGTCGATTTCATCATTCTTTTCAAACTTCTAATCAAATTACATAAGTCATACTGTAGGGTAAATAAACATTTTCAAAAAGTCATGTTGTCTTGAACTTTAAGTTTTTATTTATTTCTTGAGTTTTCAATGAAATTATGAACATGAACATACAGTCTGATCCTATACAGAAGACACAAATGTAATGTCGTTTTAATGTTGCACAAGAACTTGAATGAAATCGTGTGACATACTTCAGTTCAAATGGTGATAATTTGTATTATTCGGACTACTGTTCTCATCTTAAGTGTTTTCTCACAACGTTTCGGCCGATGTAACCTCCAACCTTCTTCAGATGTATCTTGTCGAATTCGGGAATCTTTCTGCTGAACTCGGAATCTGTACGGAATTTCGAGTTGAACCCTTTATTTAAACCACGCATGCTCTCGTTCCGTCAGCCATGACCGGGTAGAAGTCTTCAGTAATTCACACTTCCTTACTAAAGGCAATAAGAATAACTAAGAATAACAATAATTAATACGTCTACCCAGTCATGGCTGATGGAACAAGAGCAATCTACCCTCGTGGATTAAATAAAGGGTTCAGTACGATATTCGATCTAAATACCCTACTTTGACATAAAAGATTCCAAAATTCAAAAAGATATACCTGACGAGAATCGGAGTTTACATCGGTCGAAACGTTGTGAAAATAATAACTAAGATGAAAATATTGGTTCGAATAATCCAGATAATACATATATTATGTTGTTCAGAAAATACTGATTTTTCGACTCACCTTTAAAAAGTTGATTGACGATTGCAATTTTTGCAGCGTTTTATACCAAATTTTACATATTTAATAATTGATATGTAAGCTTAAGTGCATTTCCAATAAGTTCTTTCCAAATACAATTTTGAAGCATATAAGACCTGAGTAACGAAGATGAAAATAGGAATAAATGCATATACTTTTCTTACATAAGTTCAAACTTGGTCATAATGCTTACCAAATTGTAATCAATATTGTTAATATCAATAGACCATGGGGAGAAGGGTCCACAAGTGATTGTTACACACTGACACACACGGCTTCTTTTCAATAGAGGATTTATTAGCTTTAAGCAGTTGCCAATATCAATAGAGCATGGGGAGAAAAGTCCTACAAGTGATCAGACAGTACGAAGGTGCTTTAAGAATTCTGTAGTGGTAATGAGAGCTTTGAAAAGGGTAGAGGACAGCCATGCACTTTTGACAATGAACGTTTGAAAGCAATTATTGGACAAAACCCACGTCAATGTGTCCGAGAAATGTCTAAGGCACTTGATGTCAGTGTTTCAACAGTGCCCAACCATCTGAGGCAAATTTTTAAGGTAAAAAGCTGGGTTTTGCAGAGCTCAATCAATGCTTGTTTCTGAAATCGGTCATTCTGTTCCGAACAATCGAATATATGGAGAGTTCGAATACAAAACACAATCAGCACCATTTAAAAAAAATGTTAACATTTCTACAACTTAAGTTTTGCGGCACTTCATATCTTAAGCACTTAAGGGAATAATGGTGAGTCGTAAGACGACAGAACACGTGGATAATTATATTTAAAAAATACATATTTCCTTCCCCATATGTGGACATCACATTGGTGAAAGAAATAAAAATTATTCCAACCTAGCATTTAGGTAAAATGCTTTTCCTTATAAATAGTTGAATTCGTTTAAAGTATCATAAATAAAATAAACAAATAACTGACATCTATAAAAGCGATACATTACACCTACTAACAGCGTTTTGCCTAATGGTAGAGCGTCGGGCTTCAGTCTCTGAGGCCCTGGTTTTGAATCTTGCTAGGTTCAGCCATGCTGATCAGTCATAAGATAACGAAATACGTGTCTATGGATAATTAACTTTTTTTTTAAAATATATATCGCTCTCCATATGGGGGCATCACATTGGTGAAGGAAAAAATTATTCCCACCTAGCATTTAGGTAAAATGCTTTTCCGTATAAATAGTTGGATTCGTTCAAAGTATCGCAAATAAAATAAACAAATGACATCTATAAAAGCGATACATTCCATCCACTAGCGGGGTTTGGCTCAGTGGTAGAGCGTCGGTCCTGGATATATATATATATATATATATATATATATATATATATATATATATATATATATATATTCATGTATTAATTATAATCGCTTAGTTATTTTGTCTTAGTCTTTGTCTGCCTAAGTTTTTTTGTTGTTTTTTTTGCTTTCAATTAAAATAAGCTTTTATATTCGAATTCTAGATTTTAAGTTTGACATCATTTTATAGTTTAACTTCTCAATTCGAAGAAACAGGATTTCTCACGTTTTGCATTCAGACTTTTCAATGTTTCGCTGAATGCGTCAATTGTTGAGGTAACTTAATTAATTATACAGAAATAATTTTGTCTGCCGCAATAATGTTTACCAGACAAAACTCGCGTGCTTTTCTTGGCGAGTGTATAGGATGACGTTCCACAAATGGCGCTGGCATCCACACTCTTTTCAAGAAAAGTTAATTCCATGAATGCAAAATAAACAATTCATGAAATCCAACCGAGAAAAAAAAAGAGAGAATAAAAGATTTCATTTTCGTGCGAAACAACAACAACAACAAAAGAAAAAAAAAACTATCGATTTAATTGTCGCTGACATTTCAACCCGAGAAAAATACGGTCATCATATATTAATGAGATCTCTCAAGAAACTGAAGCGCACGTTAATCACGGAAAGTTCAACGTGTTGCACTTAATACTACTTCTTTTTCATTTTAATTAATGCTGTTCGACTGTGAGTGCGCGGCGCGCATTGTTTAAAACATACACTGCAAAACCGGCAATATGAGTTCAAATCCAGTCAGATCAATCACATTCATATTTTTTTTTTACTTATGCATTCTATAAGTTCTATTTTTTTTTTTTACACAGTCTGCACAATAGCAATAACGTTCAAAGAACCAAAATAGCCTTATGATAAGATCAAATATTATAATGTTTGTTTATATTTTTGCTAATGACTTACAAAACAAAAAAGAATAGCACAAGTAGTAAAAAATATTTCACCCATAGCCAAGAGGGAGAGGGGGGGGGGAGATATAGTAAACAGAAAGCAATTCATTTTGGATTTTGTCTTTATTTTTTCATATTTAACTGGCTTTGCAAACTCAATTTTTCCTGATTAAAACAATATATCCCTAACTGAATGGGTGACCCAATAGGTCACATTTTTTACATCTGTTCAGTCATACATATATTTTTCAATATGAACAACTGAATGAAATAACAGACTTTTCGCCTGGGGAGATCTTAGCTTTTAATAACTACAGATCGAAACATCGTCATGTCAGTGTTGCGTCTGTACATGTCTGTATAAATAAAAAATATATATCTATATAGTCATACACAGATAGACTGTTTCACTGTATTACGCGCGTAAGATGTAGAACAAGGATTGAATTTGGAAAAAATAAACATAAATAAATAATTAAAATATAAATATATTAAAAATATATTTGTTTGTGAGACAAAAAGGAATTACAGATATTCGCCGATATATGAAAGTAAAGAAAGTGAAAGAACATATGAAAGTTATGGTTGTGGGTGTTGAACGATATATGAATATAAAGAAGTTGAGAGGACAGGTGAAAGTTATGGTTATGAATTGATTGTTCATATGGTCATTGGAATGCAACTATAAAATATGCTCTGAAGCTTGTAACAAATCCTCATTTAGCTTGCAATTTGGAACATTTTCGGATACTATAAGGAGTATATACTTTAATATATATTCTTTGTAAGAACCCATATATATATATATATATATATATATATATATATAATATTAAATTATATTTTTAATATTTTACCTACGTACGACGTCGTTTCAAGCTTAAGGCTCTCATCAGCGCAGGGAAATAACAATCTCAGACAGTCACAGGGCGCGAACCTGATTCACAGAGACATCTTGAATCTGTAAGTGTTCACTTAGTGCCATAGGCCACAGGAGATTGTCACGTGATAGCGAAGAAATTAAGTTATATTTAACACTGAAAGCGGCGAATGTAAACATAAAGACATTCGATAGGACTCAATGACAGAGCCGGAGTCTTGCACTGGGGCTTCAGGTGAACGCCTATTTTTAATCTCTCCAACAGTGTTCTTACTTTAATTTTACTTAAAGGAGCTTCTAATAATATATATATATATATATATATATATATATATATATATATATATATATATATATATATATATATACTAGCAGAAAGACCTGGTATTGCCTGGGATTGAATCAGAAATTATATGTCCTTTTTGCGCCCAGCTCATAACACCATCATTACTTCTTTTATTTTATTTTATTTTTGTACATTTCATAATATGTATTTTTCGGGTGGAGCTGAAGAATATACTCAACATTTATTGGGTGGGGAGGGAGTGTAGGTAAAGGGACATTAACTTAAGTAAATTTGAGTACGGTTATAGTCTTTGACCTTCTCGAGGCACACTCGGCATTTCCCCAGGAATTAATGAGACCCCTGTGCACTCCTGTTCCAATCCCCAAACTCCTTATTAACATTTCTGTTCTTATTATTTAATTACTATAATTTTTAAGTTATAAATAAAATAAAGTAAAACGTTGTATTATTACATTATTTTAAACCATACTAACCTTACAAACATAGCACAGAATCTCCTCCTCCTTGATGATGATGATGATGATGATGATGATGATGATGATGATGATGATGATGATGATGATGATGATGATGATGATGATGATGATGATGATGATGATGATGATGATGATAGGCAATTTCAAATCGCAAAAAAAGTAAACTGAAAATCTTGGCAGAAGTTATCTTAATCAAAATGAAAGAACCTTCGATTAATAGTTTCATTTCAGTTATCAAGTATTCTTAAATGTCTCTGATCTGTTCATTGTATTGTAGCGATACTGGACATGGGTGGGTGAAAATAGTATCAAAGACCGAATTTTCAACATGAGCTTAGATCAAGCAGAGATTGGAAAATTCCATTAAAAGTTAAAAGATTAGAATTAGGGCCACGTATCAGTATATGACGTCACAAATAGGAAGTTGCCAGAGACACGTAGTGGATAAGCTAATAAAATATTTCTCTTTTTTTTTTCTGGACGACAGAAGAGAGAGGTCGTGTTTGGTTCAGTTGAGGGATGGTTGGAGAAAGACCCACAGGATATTATGTATACAAAAAAAAAAACGAATTATAAAACCACAAATGATTTTGTGGTGTTATTATTTACAAGCGCTTCTATTAATCAACCCACACCATGACAGAACAATAACGAAAAAGAAGAGTTGAGAGAATGAACTGCTGCTACGTGTCAACTACACAGCAAGATTCTAGCTGTTTATGTGATGAGCTGCTATCCAGATCCAGATAATCTGCTGGGATCATTGATAACATACCCCCCCCCCCCCCAAAAAAAAATAAACTGCATCAACATATCCAACAATATTATCTTTGAACATTAACCGTTTTATACATGCATTGGGGCCTAAAATCCTTCAATATAAATTTCAGTTAATTTCTACAACTTTGGAACCAAATTATTTTCAGCACCCCAGTTATGCTAGCAGCCGAAAGGAACGGATTTAGCACCAAATATTCCCTCTCCATTCCCACCCCCTCTCTCTCTCTCTCTTCACATTATCTTCTATTTACTTCCTCAATCTCCCTCTCCCTCCTATCTCTCCTCTTCTCTTTTATGACCTCTTTTTTATCTATCTCTTGCCAAAGTAAACAAAACACATATTTCATTTTCAAATCCACTTTGTCTTAGATTTCTTTTCCTTAAAAAAAATCAAAATCAATTTGCTTTTACTTCTTACAATATATATATATATATATATATATATATATATATATATATATATATATATATAGTTTTGATCCATCTAGTGGGACTCGTAGAAATTCCACTGTTTATCCTTCATTTGTTGTATATTGCTGCCGTGCATTCAATGGACGTCTGGTGCGGACACAGACCCCACAATAGTATTGCACCACTTTGTCCAAACTGAAACATACTTATCTAAGTACTCTAGTTAATGTAATTTCAAAATATATCTGGTTATGGAGTTCTGTCTCAAAAAAACCTTCTAAGAGTTTGTGATATATTTTCATTCTATAGGCGTCCAGCGCAAATGCAGACCCCTTGATATTATTGTATGATCTTTGGACAAAACAGATACTACACTTTGATAAACATTAACATTTTGGTAATTTCTATACAAATTTATTTCTCTTTTAAATATGACCGTAAAGAAAGGAAACGAAAAAAGAAATTAATTTGTCTTTTTATTTGCAATTTATCCCTAACTTAATTTAGATTACATTTTTTCGGTCCCTTTAAAGAAAGGAACATTTAAACGCAAATGCTAAATATTTGAACAGGAAATAAAACAATATTGTAAAACAGAACTATTTGTTAGATTAAAATTAAAACAATTATTGAATTAACAAACAATAAAAAAATTATTAGTTAATTAATAAAATGTCCTTTTTCAAAACCAATATGCAAATTAGTTAACCTTACGACTGATATTACATATACATAAGCAGTATATAAAAAAGATGATGCGTCTATTGCATACGGTTAAATGAACTTGAAATAGGGCGTTTTGACCTTACTATTGTGTTCCCACCATGAGCAAATTTTCGTTTTTTGCAAAAGTTTAGTTTTTGGTACGAGGTCGAAGCTTAGGGTCTAAAAGATAGAGAAACAGAGATGCACCAACTGATTTAGAGACATAACTGTTTGCTTCCCTAGCCATAAAATTCTAGGCATGGATACCAAGAGCATGACTGAAGATTTAATGGTTTTGAGAGTATAGCCAATATATGTTTTTGGTGGTGGCCATCTTGAATTTTACCATTTTGGGACAAATAAATACTCTGATGTAGTGAGAAATGTTTTTATCTGATCCCTTGACTATGAAAACCTAGGTATAGACACCAAATTCATGTTGGTTAGTTGAATAGTTTCTGAGATATTGACATTATTAGATTTTGATGGCGGCCATCTTGGAAAATGGCAGAAATGTATCAAGACTCCATGTGATCTTTGTCCACTCGGACCAAAATTGTTACTTTGGCCCTAAGCTTCAAAACTGTACCAAAAAACAAACTTTTGCTAAAACTTGAAGTGACTGATGTCATCAGTCCTCCCCCCCCCCCCCCCCCGCTATACCATTAGTGCAAGAAATAAACCCAACTTCCCCATTTATTCATTACTAGCAAAAACTACCCGCCCTCTGGGTGGCAATTACTGACGCTGTAGTCTTCTTTACAGAAACCAAGGAAGTAATTTTCATTTGCCATTTTGATAATTTAGAGGAAATTTTTTTTTAAATGATGATTGTCGTAGTGTTATTTGATATATTCCAATATGGGGGGAAATATACTTTGCATGAACATCTTCAAATTTTGTTTTTATGAAATAACAACAAAAAGATCAATTGATATGGTCTTTAACATATTTAACTTCGATAAATTTTATTTTGTTTCAGCATAAAAATGAAAATGAATTCCCCATTAAAACTGGTTATATAATGAAATGAATAAACATAAGGGTGGAACGTCGATTGGTCAAATACTCCACTTTTATATTACTGAGTAATTCGAAATTGGTACTTTGTACTTTTCACCTTTATTATAAAAGAAAAAAAAATATGTAAAGAATATTAAAGAAAAATACTTTTTTTTTGTAATTTAGAAAGATTATAGGAGGTTTATTTCTTTTCTATGACTAATCATCATCATCATCATCATCATCATTATCACTACCAACATGTTAACTCCTTGACCTTTTGGCTAGGAGCAAAATGTAGCATCTGTACTGAATTTGCACTTAGTTTTTATGTTCTCTGTCAGTGAAAGAGGAATCCTTCTAGACCGAGGTAATTGAAATTTTTGTTCCAATTCAGAGTGCCTATTATGGGGGAGCTGAATTCTCCCCACGTTTAATATTGACATTGTGCCTTACTCTGCTCTCGTGGGAGGAAATAAATAGTAATATGAACAGCAATAACAACTACAACAACAACAACAGCAACAAATTTATTAAAAAAATAATAAACGCATGTATTTAATTATTAACAGATTAGAAAATATTAATTCATTAGAAACTTAAAAATAATTACATATGCAAATGCTGAGAGGATGATATCATGATGAACGAACTACATACACTGACCCCCTCCTTCCCCCCAAAAATGCCTGGGAGGATGATATCATGACAACAGAATAGATAGTACACTAACTCCCCCCCACACACAAAACTGGTAATCGTGAGGAAATGGTATCGTGAGGAACGAATGTATACTGTACGACCTCCCCCCCCCCCGAAGAGGAGGCAATGCCTGGGAGGAATGTATCATGACGAATGAAAATATACTACAGAGAATTAAATAAGCATAAACCGTTTTAATGTCAATATAGTTAGAATAGGTGGAAAAAACTTTTGCATTTATTTATTTAGATAACATAAAAAACCATGACAAGTTTCATTGTCCATGTGAAACGCCTAAATGAAAATTGGTTGGAAAAATATAGTCGCCATCTTTATAAACAAAGATAAATATGCTGGCTAAGGAAGAACGATAATTTTCATGATTTTCTAGTGAAAAAAGACATGTTTATTATAAACTTGAGTTATTGTATTTCCTTAGCTAGTATTATGGTGAACGAACATATACTACACTGTAGTTTGTTGTTTGTCTCTTGTTTATGTGTAAGAACAATTAAGAAACCGATAATTTGTATATTAGTTAGTTTTTTTTTTAATGTTGTAATCATTACTATTAGCGACATGAATTATTCTACAGGATAAAAAGTTGGGAAATGAATCAAAAATAATTTTATTTGCTTTGCCTACTTATTTGCGACCTATTTGCGTTAAAAAATGAACATTTAATGGAAGTTTTAAGCAATTTAATTTGCCGTAAATAGTGACTGAGTAAAATAATCCACGTTCAACCATGTTTATTATGGACAGGGAGTATGTACATAACCGAACCGGAAGATAAATACTTTAACAGAACCCACGTCTAATTTACACCCTTCCGGTCCGGTTATGTATTTACTTCCTGTCAATAATAAACATGGCTGAACACGGGTTATCTTACTCAGTCACTATTTACGGCAAATTAATTTGCTTAAAACTTCTATTACATATTTAACAAAATTTTTGATACAAATTGGTCACTAATGAGTAGGTAAAGCAAAGTAAATTGAGTTTAACTAATTTCCCAACTGTATTTCAATTTAAATTATCTATCTGTATTTCAATTTAAATTATCTATCTGTATTTCAATTTAAATTATCTATCTCGCTAATTATGACCAAAAAATATTTTCTGAGACCAAGTCAATTCAAAGATACGTTTTTTGTTTACATTTGGGAAGGTGAAATATTTGAGTGTGGTGCTAAACACGTTCCTTTCAGTTACTAATAGAATTGGGGTGCTGAAAATACATTTGATTCGGAAACAGGTAGCACTATACATTAACTTGAAAAATGTATTGAACATTTTAACTGACAGGAAGTGTCTATTGCTTTTAATACATGTTTACATGAACAATAGCTGCTTAAATACAATAATATATATATATATATATATATATATATATATATATATATATATATATATATATATATATATATATATATTCACATGTATTCGTTTTGTATGCAAAAGAGTAAGCTAGTCAGAAAGCTGCTATTGTTGTCTCCATCTGCTCTCCAGCCGGAAACGAAAACGGATGAGAACAACACAATTAAACATTTCCAACTCAAAAAAAGCTTTGGAAAATTAATTTGTTTAGCAGATGGAATTCATTGGAACAGCATTTTACAAAACATCGACAAGATATTTACCTGATAACAAAGATGGCGGCTCTTTTCTTATTCTTTTACTTCTGATATTTTCCTTTTTCTTTTTTTTCTTTTGTCCATTCCTTTGTTTTGTCTCTTTTTTTTTCTTATTTTCTTTTCTTTTCATTTCTCTATCTTTTTTATACGCTTTGTTTTCTTCTTTCCTTTATTTTTTTATACTTTTTCTCTTCTCTCCTTCCTTTCTTTGTTTTCATTGTTTTTATACTCTTTTCATCTTTCCTTTCTTTCTTTTTTTATACCGTTTCTCTTCTTCTCTTCTCCTTTTTCTTTCTTTTTATACCCTTTCTCTTATTCTCTCCTCCTTTTTTCTTTCTTTTTCTTTCTTTTTTATACTCTTTCTCTCCTTTTCTTTCTTTCTTTATCTTTCTTTTTATACACTTCTTTATTTGCTTCCGATTCTTCATTTTAAAACATGCTTTTTCTGATTAAAGATGAGAGTAGTGAGGCTTCAATTTTGGAGTTTTGGGGGAGTGTGGACTCACTTCTTAGTTGCCATTGCTCCCATGTCCACTCTGATCTGAAGGAGAGGTAGTACCTGTCAGGGTCACATCTATAGGTTGGGATAGAATCTCTCGTTTACAGAATACAGGGTGTTCCAAAATAATGTACACACTTTTTGAATCGTTATAACTCGTCCAATTTATTGATTTTGACTTGCAAACAAGATTAATAGAAGAGTACGAATACACATTTAAACTAACAAAAACATAGAAAACAAGCCGCGTGTGTGTGGTCCCCCTCTGTATGTGACTCGATGTGGCGAGTGTAAAATGCAATAAATTTGGGCAATTTTGGGCATTTTTGACCCTCCCCCTTTGATCCCCTGGGGGCGCGAACCAGAATTTTTCTGAGGTCAAGGATGCTCATTTTATATCCAGAACAATTGTCTCTACATTTTAGCCAAGTTTCAGAAAAATTGAATGGATTGATCAAACGTTATGGGAGAAAAGGGTCATTTTTTGCCATTTTGGGGGCTTTTGACCCCCTGGGGCGCGAACCAGATTTTTTCCAAGGTCAGCGATACTTATTTTCTATTAGGAACAATTGCCTCCACATTTTGGCCAAGTTTCAGAGAAATTGAATGGATGGATGAAAAGTTATGGTGCAAAAAATGTCATGTGTTGCCATTTCGGGGCCTTTTGACCCCCCTGGGGGCTAACCAGATTTTTTTTTAAATCGGAGAATGTCACTTTCTAACCTGACCAAAGTTACAACTTCATGCAAAATTTCAGAGAAATTCAATGGATGGTTGCGGAGAAAAATCCGGACGGACGGACATGCTTCAAAACATAAGTCCACGGATTTTATAAATCGGGGGGACCAATTAACTTTTAATAAAGGTAAAGGCTACCTAGAGTGATTTAAGAATGTTCATAAAATGAACCCCAACTCCAACTCGTTCTGCTCAATTCACTTTTCAGATCGTGAAGAAATGTGTCTACAAACGTCCTGCAACATTTACTCCGGTATTTGTGCATATTCTGCTTCAATTTCTACAGGATTCCTGTTTCAAACACATTGTAGCCTTTACATTTATTAAAAGTTAATTTTCTATGCGTTTGGCGATGTGTAAAATCAGTATTTTTAAAGCGCATTCCGTGGTGAGGTCACCAATTTGGAGGCTTTGCCGAGTGTGAAGTCACTCTTAGTTGTCATTACTCCCAGGTCAAATCTGACCCGGAGTTGTAGTAGATCTCATTTATGGCTTGAATAGTATCTATCGTTCGGAGACTATTTATTTACAAAATATACGTCTATAAAACAAATTAATCTACACAGCATGCGTATACAAAATTCAAATTAATAAATATTTGAAGATATTAAAAACTTGACGCATAAAACTTTTGCCAAAATGACTGGATTCAGCATTAAATAACCCGAAAACGGTTGATATACCTTAAAACTTTAAATACAACATGTCCAAAGGTGTCTTCGTTTTATGAACCGATCTTGGGACGAGTACTCCAGTCATCTATCTATTATCATACTAAAGCTGAGTTAATCAACGTTTGTTTCCCTAAGGTTTTTTTCCTATATATTTTAATCACACATGATAAATTTTCATGGGTTTTGATATTGAGTTACATTTGAAAAAAATGCTTGCTTGCTTGCTTGCTTGCTTGCTTGCTTGCTCGCTCTCGCTCTCTCTCTCTCTCTCTCTCTCATTAACTCTCGAAGATAATAAAGAAAGGAAAGAATAAAACGATTAAATCGTCCCTTATAAACAAACGGTAATATCAACCTAAAATAGTAATACTATTTAGTTGTAGAGAAGGAGAGAGGGGGAGATATATCAAGCAGAGAGATCAGTTTTGATTTTGTCTTTATATTTTTTATATTTAACTGGCTTTGCAAAAATTACTTTTTCCTGATTCAACCAATTTAACCTGAGCTCAGTAGGTGACAATTTTTTCTAGTATCTCTATTAATAATGGAGTTTATGTATCTGTCTGTCTGAAGCCGAAACTCCATCAGAGTATTGATTTACTCCTCTCCAGGAGTTAGGCACAAGGCCAGTTTTTATCTTACTCCCACAAGTAAGATGTGACCCAAGGTCGGGTCAGGAAAGTGGGGTTTAAAAATTGCCTGGGCAGCCCCGTCGGCATTCCCCGGTAGGGGCGCCTCAGGCAGTAAGCAATAAACTTACTCCTCCCCAAAGAGGGGAGGCAAAGCCTGGGAAGGTGGACCTCCCAGAACTGCACAGGACAGACCCATTGACCGGCGTAAATCAAGCCCCGAAGGCCAAGACAATCCATCGGAACAGATACTACACTTTGATCTTAACCAAATCAGAGTACTATGACTATTTATTAAGTCCGCCAGCTTCATTATATACTATTAAAAAAATCGCCATAAAAACTATGCGCATTTCCCAATTTACATAATCAATTGCTTTTGAACTTCTAATAAAATAGTATTCGCAAATATACACTCATGATTGTTCTCTTCAGATTTCCCCATGTATTTACGCTATTTTGCTCGCTAATAATCTTACTTATAAATTATAATTATTTCTTTTATTATTTATTTATTTATAAAATGAGTTATGTAGTTATTTCCTCTACGTCCAACTGATAAAAAGCGTACCTCCCTCTGAACGGGCGCGTTAATACTTTACTTATTTATTTTATTAAAACGTTCTCAGTTTGTTTATTTTTTTAATCTTATTATCCATTATGTTTTAAAACACAAATTTATTGAATAAAATTGTTTAATTAAAATAATAATTGATAAACACACACACATTATAAAGAATTTAGTTTAGCTAAACTTCTTTTTTTTTTTTCGAAAGTTATCGCGGGTCCTGCAGTAAAGAGTACCGATTTTTTTATTGATAATTTTCAGATACACCTTTTTTCCCTATTTGAAAATTAGTGTTCGCTGTATTTAGTTTTTTAAATTGTTGATCTTAACAAATTTATTGAATTAAATTGTTTAATTAAAATAATTGATCTAAAAATGACTATTTAAAAAAAACACACACACACATTATAATGAATTTAGTTTTTTTTGTCAACAAAAAAACAACACATTGTACTGGAAAACTACATAACTGATTTTAGAATAGTGTTCGCTGTATTTTTTTTTTTTTTTAATTGTTGATTTTAATTTACGTACACCTTTTTTCCGCTTTGAAAGACATAAAATATTACTTATTATATTCTGACGTGGATTTGACACAAAACGATTGAGTGTAAAGAAAAGCGAGCAGACGATAACTTTGGGGGGGCACCTTTTACTGGGCAAGTAAATAACTGTTTTTAGAATCGTATTCGCTGTATTTTTTATTGTTAATTTTATTTTAGGTACACTTTTCTTTTTTCTCTTTGAAAAACTAAAACTATTATTATTTATTATTTTGTAAATTCTTACGTGGATTTGGCGTAAAACGATTGGGTGGAAAGAAAAGCGAGCAGACGATAACAATGCAAACATAATTTTTCTTTTTATTAATGTTGTTATTTATCATGTGCAATATATTATTTAAATTAATTGTAGTGATAAAAAACTCTACCCAAATTACATACTAGCGTAATTTCTGACGCGGCAGCCTAGCAAAAATATGCGACCGGAGGGAGCATATATTTGCTAGTATATATAACGTAGAATTGGGAGGGGGGGGGGTCAATTCTGAACGATTGATCCCAGAGCAAATTTGATATCAACAGATTCCTGTGGATATTTTTTACCTGGTTTAAAAATAAGTGTATGCTTTTCTTTCTATTATAAAAATAACTATAAGAATAACCGTCACAGGTCGGGTAAAATGAATTCCATAAAAACAGTTTTGCACCACTTTTATGTCCCCTTACGATGATTAAAATCAAGATATAATGCTACTAAACCTTATGTCTAGAATCCTTATTTCAATTTTGATCAAAATTCATTATATGATTGTGATTCTAGAAAATGTCTAAAATTTAAGGCTTAAGAAAAAATTGATTCATGGGAACTTTCTTAATTGGTATCTAATGACTATGGATCAAATTTAATGCAAATCTGAAATATTTGAATTTTCAAATGTGAACTTGTGCACATATTTTCTCCCCTAAAAACGTTTTAAAATACTCCAAAGAAACTGAAATTTGTAGAATGCTTATTAATTGATGTTTAATACCTATTGTTAAAATTTCATAAAATTTCATAAAATTCAGAGATATCTGAATTTTCACGAAGGGCATCCATCCTTTCGCATCAAACTAAATTAAACTAACTATAGCCCATATACCCACCCTTATGCTTAGCAGCTGTGTTCCAAAAGTTATAATGATCAGTTAATTACCTTAGGTGTAAATCCTATACATCGAAATATATAAACATATACACGTACCTAACTTTATATAGAGATTAATAAAAATCAAAAATGCATCATATTAACATTTTTTTCTAAATAAGTAATGTATTAATTACAAGTGATCATTATGTTATCTTAGGAACCAGCAGGGACACCCGGCATTGCCCATCATTGGCTATCAGAATAAGTCAAAAATCCATTCACTTGAATTAAGGTTTTGTTTTAACCAGGTATTTGTAAAATTGATCAGTAATTTTCTGTTATCTTTTCAGAATTTGTTGCTGGTGCAGATTAGGACCCAAGCTAAAATCGACTTGGTGTCATTAGGGATAAGGTAAGGGTTAATCTGCACCAGTACCCAGAAATTTTAGATGAGGATTGATAATTTGTATTGTTTGGATTATTTTTCCTCCCACAGCGGTAAGATGTGACACAAGGTCGGGAAAGTGGGATTTGAAAAGCCAGCGCCCGAGAAGGTGAGCATTCTGGCCTACAAAAAATGCCTGGACAGCCCCGTCAGCATTCCCCAGTAGGGGCGTCTCAGGCAGTAAGCAATAAACTTACTCTTCCTCAAAGAGGGGAGGCAAAGCCTGGGAGGGAGGACCTCCTAGAACTGCACAGGAAAAACCCACAGACTGGCAGAATCAAGACCCGAAGGTCAAGACGCTACCGGTGTAGTATCCATCGAAACAGATACTACACTTTGATCTTGGCCAAAGTGGGATCTTGGTTGTTATATTCACAATATTTCGGTCGAAGTAAACTCCGACCTTCTTCAGGTGTATCTTCCCGAAGTCAGACTTGAAAATCCTTATGTTGAAATCTCTCTCCGCATGATCTCTTCGCTTCTCTAGCTTTCCTTTTTTCGTTTTTTTTATAGCATTTTTTTTCTTTTTTTTCCCTCACATATGTTTATTTTTTGATTTCTTAATTCGTTGGAGTCATCATTTTTTTTATTCTTAAAATTAAATTTTTATTTTTACCATTATTTCTTTTTTTGTTTTATTTTTGAATGCTCGATCTCTGTTAATATATATCAGTTTGTTCCCATCTATCTATACCAGACTGTTCAACCTCTCCCCCCCCTTCCCCCCCCCTCTCTCTCTCTCTCTCTCTCTCTTTCTCTCCATTAAGTATTTCACTTCTCTCTCCTTGTCTCTCTCCTCTTCTTCCTCTTTCTGCCAAATATTATCTCTCTCTATTCCTTCCTCTCTCTCTTCGCATTACCTTCACTCTTTACTTCTCCTCCCATCTCTCTTCCTCCTTTTATCTCTAATCTTTCCTCTTGTTTCTGTTTATCTCCTCTTTTTTCCGTCTCTCTCATCCTTCTTCTCTCTCTCTCGAAGTAAACTAATATAGACAATCTCTCTCTTTCTTTTTATTATCTCTTTCATTTCATCTCTTTCTTCTATTCTTACTCTTCCCTCTCTTTGTTTCTCTCTATCTCTCCGAATTACTTCTCTTCTAGCTTGCTCTTTATCCTTCCCCTTTATCTCTCTCCTATCTGTCCTCTTCTATTTTTAATACCTTCCCTCTTTTCCTCTCTCCTCTTACTTATTCTTCCCCTTCTCTTACCATCTCCTCTCTCAGCTTTTCTCCAACCCTCCTGTTAGATCCCTCTCTCCTTTGCGGTTTTCTTCTCTTTTTTCCGCCTTCCCGTCTCTCTCTCTCTCTCTCTCTTTCTTCCTCTGCCCTCCCAATCTCTCTCCATCGTTCTCTATCTTTCTCTCCACATTACTTCTTTCTTTTCGTCTCTCTCTCTCTCTCTCTTACATTCTCTCTCCTATCTCTTCTCATTCCTCATCACTCCCTTCTCTCTTTTTATCTCTCTCTCTCTCTCACACACCTCTCTCCCAATGTTCTTGCTCTCTTTATCTCTTCTTCTCTCCTTCCTTTTCTTTATCTTTCATTCGCTCTATTTTCCTCTTCTCTTCCAATCTTCTCGCTCTCTTTATCTCTTCTTCTCTCCTTCCTTTTCTTTATCTTTCATTCGCTCTATTTTCCTCTTCTCTTCCAATCTTCTCGCTCTCTTTATCTCTTCTTCTCTCCTTCCTTTTCTTTATCTTTCATTCGCTCTATTTTCCTCTTCTCTTCCAATCTTCTCGCTCTCTTTATCTCTCCTCTGCCCTTCCTTCTCTTTATCTCTTTTTCGCACCCTTTTCTTTTTATCTCTCTTTTCATTTTTTTTCTTTACCCCCCCCTCTCTCTCTCTCTCTCTCTCTTTCTTTCTTTCTATGAGCCCCAATTATCAATTACTTTTTTATTGTCTGCTGATTAACAAATAATCAGCGACACCGGAAACTGGGACAAGAGCGATGCAGAAAAGCTTGCAATTTCCTTCCAACGAGCAGAAAGCATTACAACCGATTTCGCTTCTCTTCTCTCTTTTTTGTTTAATGCAATCCTGGAAGAATCTATTTGAAGACAGAGACATTATTTAGTTCACTGGCAAGAAAACAGACAGCAACAACAACAAAAGGATATAATAGTAAAAAGGAAAAAAAACAAAACAATTTTCGTTAAATTCTAAAAATAAAAGAAATAATAACTCCAACGAATTAAGAAGATAAAAATATGTGCAAAGAATGAGAAGACAAAATGTTATAAATATTTTTTAGTGACAAAACATTGATAGATGGGTGGATAAATACAAAAAGGCTAAAATAGATTAATATAGACAGGCTAAGATATATAAACAGTCTAAGATAGATACAAAAAGACTAAGATAGATCAATATAGGCAGGCTAAGATAAATGAACAATCTGAGATAGATACAAAAAAAACTAAGATAGATTAATATAGGCAGGCTAAGATAGATGAACAGTCTGAGATAGATACAAAAAGACTAAGAGAGATTCATTTATCCACAATATCTCCTTCTGTCTCGAGAGACAATGGATACCCCTTGTAAAGATGTCTGAGCTAGAAATTGTTTGGGGTAGCTAGATTTTCTCCACATTAAAAATCGAGCTTGTGTCTAATTCTTCTCTCGTGGGGAGGCAAGTAACTAGGGACTGAGACAGTTTTAAAATACTAAGATAGATTAGATAGATATGAACAGACTGGGAGAGATGTGTGCGTATATATATATATATATATATATATATATATATATATATATATATATATATATATATATATATATATATATGTATTTATTAGAAAGGTATTTAGACATATTTTTAAACCATTGTTTCGTAATAGTATTATTTTTTTTTTTGAAAAAGCCATAACAATGTGTGGTGTTAAAATAAATAAAATTTATTTTAATCTTAACTTT
Organism: Sepiola atlantica; assembly: GCA_963556195.1. NCBI lineage: Eukaryota > Metazoa > Mollusca > Cephalopoda > Sepiida > Sepiolidae > Sepiola > Sepiola atlantica. The sequence goes on along the minus strand of OY744525.1, from coordinate 69,237,362 downwards.
CGAGAATTACAATTCTCTTTTTCAAAGAGTGTTGTTCTTTTTCTTCTTCTTTTTCTTCATCGTCCGATGGTAATGGACTTTTGGGTCAGAAAATCACGTTATGTCTGAAGGTGAGGTTGCGCCAATTTGAATTAGAAAGGGTATTTAGACATATTTTTTAAACCATTGTTTCGTAATAGTATTATATTTTTTCTAGTCAAGAGAAGCTATTTACCCCTAATTCTGAAAGTAATGTACTATTTTTGTAGTTTCATATTTTTATTTATGGCTTATTTTGTCATTCTCAAAAATACACATGGCCATAGTCGCAAAGAACGAATGTAGTAAAATATTATGGAGTCAATCCTTTACTCAGCTTTATAAATGTTTTCTAATAAAGGTTAGCAATGTGAAAAGCGCACCAATTAAGGCTGATAATTCAAGCTAGAATCATATCTAGCATACTAATGAAAGTTTCCACTTGACGGATATGGAATATGATTTGTTACTTACCTGCACGCAGTCCTAAAGGTCATTCACAAACTACATTGTAGAACCAAGTGTTCATGAAATAGTAAGCGTTCCCTGCTACTTATAGGTCACCCACAAAATAACTCACAATTGATCTGAACACTATCACTTAAATTCCAAACTTACCTACTGTCTCCGGATAGTGTATTTGAAGTTTATCTAAAAGACCAAACATTTCCGTTCAGTTCCACCCTAAGTGTTCATTCTCATATATATAACAAATTCTTCTTGCATAATTAAAAATAATGCCTCTTTACAAGTACAAGTAAAACGACCATATTATCTTGCTATCTAATTTACATACGTGTCTACGGTGTGTATGAAGACACGATGTAAATTAGCTGGAAAGCGAGAGACACTTGCTCTAAATCCCCACAGACATAAAAAAATATAGTGCTTGAATCAAAATAGATTGAGAGAACAGTAGAGTCATGCATTATTATTAGTAGTATAAACTACTAATAATAATGCATGACTCTACTGCCATATTGATCAAAATACCACCTCTCCCATAAGCAAATGTTGACACAATTCAGTTGTTATTTCACTAAGAACCACGCTACAATTCACCATGTGAGATACTTGAAGCACCAACATGAAAGGAACCCGTCTAATAAAGGAACTAAAACAGAAATGCCCAGACTTAGCTTATGATCTGGTAATAGGTATATCAAATTATATAGTAATAAAGATATATATATATATATATATATATATATATATATATATATATATATATATATATATATATATATATATATATATTTAGATAGATAGATAATAATTTTTTTAATAAACGGTTGCGAACAATTTTTAAATAGATGCAAAGTAATTCTTTTACATGTTGTTTTTTTTCCAAATAACGGCATTTCTTTACTGATTTTCAATATTTCATATTTGGTTGAAAAAGCCGACAGGAGTTGGTGAAAATTTCCAATTTAACAATATATACCTATCATACTTCTAAAAAAGTTCAATCAAACTGAGGAGATTTACTAAACAAAACGATGAGTTGCAGCTATCTATAAGGTAGTTGTTTTATTATTTATTTCCTATAATATCATATATATATATATATATATATATATATATATATATATATATATATATATATATAAGCGGATTGGACCCAACTGGATTACCTCAAAGACTTTTTATAACCGGCCTGAAAAAGAAGTTTGTTCAATGTTGAAACAGGTCAACGATCTGACTTGGGTATTATGAACTATTTTTTGCATTGTCATCCTGTCTTCAAATATAGCTGGAATATTAATAATTCTGAAAAGTTCGTAGCGAGCATAATTAAAACAATAAAGTAATATGTTTTGGAACTTGTTTTTCTTTCAAATTGATTTTTTCTAAAATAGCATATATATATATATATATATATATATATATATATATATATATATATATATATATAGAGAGAGAGAGAGAGAGAGAGAGAGAGAGAGAGAGAGAGAGAGAGAGAGAAGGGGGGGGGTGAACAGTCTGGTATAGATAGATGGGAACATTCAAAAATAAAACAAAAAAAGAAATAATGGTAAAAATAAAAATTTAATTTTAAGAATAAAAGAAATGATGACTCCAACGAATTAAGAAATCAAAAAATAAACATGTGTGAGGGGAAAGAAAGAAAGAAAAAAAATGCTATAAATATGTTTTTTGAAGACAAAATATTGATCCGTTTTTCTATAATAAAGATTCTCTCAACGTCTTTTCCAGATTGTTTTTATAATCTTTTATAATATATTTTCGTTTTGTCTTCTTCTTCTAAAGATTGTCTCTATTTCTGGACGTCTTCATACCTGGATGCCAGAGATTCGGTATTTATTTACTTTGGCTTTAGAAAACTGAAAAAAAAAAATAGAACTGTGCTAAGAAAAAAAAAACAGTTTTCATATGAATATGTCTTCTGTATTCTTTTTTCGTTTTGCAATTAACAGTCAATAGAAGATAAGACTTGACAAAAAAATCGGCTTCAGTGTTTTTGTTGTCTTCTTCTTCTCTATTGTTCGTTTTTTAAAATACTTATAACGGATTGATTATGATGGAGTCTTAAATGTTTTATATATATATATATATATATATATATATATATATATATATATATATATATATATATATATATATATATATATATTCTCTGATGATTCAGAAAGTAGGTAAGTAGTTCATAGATATAAGGAGATTGAAAGAAACTGAGATAGGTATTATTTACCTCCTCTTCAGGAGGTTAGACACAAGGCCAGTTTTATCTTACTCCCACAAGGTAAGATGTGACCCAAGGTCGGGTCGGGAAAGTGGGGCTTGAAAAGCCAGCGCCCGAAAAGGTGAGCAGTCTGGCCATTAAAAATTGCCTGGGCAGCCCCGTCGGCATTACCCGGTAGGGGCGCCTCAGGCAGTAGGCGATAAACTTACTCCTCCCCAAAGAGGGGAGGTAAAGCCTGGGAGGGTGGCCCTCCTAGAACTGCACAGGACTGACCCATAGACCGGCGTAAATCAAGCCCCGAAGGCCAAGACAATACCGGTCTATGGGGTGCAGTATCCATCGGAACAGATACTACACTTTGATCTCGACATGAATACGTTTGTAAAAACAGAGAGATGGATAGATATTGAACACGTTTGTGAACACAGAGATGGATAGATGGATAAATATTGAACAAATTTAGAGAGAGAGAGAGGGAGGGAGAGAGAGGGGGGGATGGGTAAATTGAATAAAATTTAATATATAGATGAAGGGTGAGAGAGATAGCAATTTTAGATAATTAGAGAAAGAGAGAGAGAGATTTAAGAATGTTAGATAGATGCATGGGAAGAGAGGGAGAGAGAGATGTGTGGAAAGAGAGAAATAACAATTTAGATAGATGATGGAGAGATAGATGGAGAAAGAAAGAAATTTAACAAATTTAGACAGATGGATGAAGATAGTATATAGGAGAGTTTGACAAATGTAGATGGAGAGAGAAGGGGGGAGGGGAGATTTAATAAATGTAAATTGATACAGCGTAAGGAGGGTGATTATATCATGGAAAAAGTATTTAGCAACTTTGGGGACTCTTTCTATTGTTCGTTTTTAAAAGATTTAGTTTTACTTATAAAAGATTGATGATAATACATTCTATTCAGATTTTTAAATATATATTCTCTTGAATAGATATAGCTAGATATGTAGATATAGCTAGATATGTAGATATATAGGGAATACTGATATAGATAGATAGAATGATAGAGATAAATATATTTGAAGAGACTGGGATAGATAGATAGATAGATAGATAGATAGATAGATAGATAGATAGATAGATAGATAGATAGATAGATATGAAGAGACTTAGATATATATAGAGAGATAAAAAGATAGATAGAAATGAACAGATATATCTGTTCATTTCTATCTATCTTTTTATTTCTCTATATCTCGGATTTATAGATAGATAGAATGATAGAGATAAATATATTTGAAGAGACTGGGATAGATAGATAGATAGATAGATAGATAGATAGATAGATAGATAGATAGATAGATATGAAGAGACTTAGATATATATATATATAGATAGATAGTTAGATAGATAGATAGATAGATAGATAGATAGATAGATAGATAGATAGATAGATAGATATGAAGAGACTTAGATATATATAGAGAGATAAAAAGATAGATAGAAATGAACAGATATATCTGTTCATTTCTATCTATCTTTTTATTTCTCTATATCTCGGATTTCAGTCTCTGGGGTCCCGGTTTAGACTCTCGTAGGTTCAGCCGCACTGATGAGTCGTTAAGACAACGAAACACGTGTCCGTGGATAATTATATATATTTTTGAATATATACGCTCCCATATATGGTGGCATTACATTGGTGATGGGAAAAATTATTCCCACATAGCATTTAGGTAAAATGCTTTTCCACATAAATAGTTGAATACGTTCAAAGTAGTGCAAATAAAAATATAAACAAATAAAATGATTATCTATAAAAAGCAATACCTTCCTTCCACTTCTACTAGCGAGGTTTGACTAAGTCTCTGGGGTCCCGGTTTCGGATCTCTCTAGGTTCAGCCACGCTGATGAGTCGTAAGACGACAAAACATGTGTCCATGGATAATTATAGTTAAATAATTATATATATATATATATATATATATATATATATATATATATATGCTTAAAACATTTTATTAGTCCAAACAGCCATATTAAATCTATATATATATAGAGAGAGAGAGAGAGAGAAAGAGATAATTATTTTTTTATGAATAAATATTTATTATCCACAGACATATATGTTTCATGTTCACTGACAATCATTTGTGTGACTTATATAACTATCGGCAGTCGAATGATTTGAACCCTGGGCCCGAATAACTTCAATCCGACACTCTTAACCACTCAGCCACAGTGGCAGTCATGTTTCGATGTGAAAGAAATAAACTCTATATTTTATGCTACGAATATATTAAGTCTCAGAAAGTGTTCGATATACCAAGGGAGAGAACTCGCAATATTGCTTAAATAGAAACTTTTTCATATTTCTCTCAAAGTGTTTGACTTGAACAGAGCTTTAATAATTTTTTAAATAGATAGATAGATAGATAGATAGATAGATAGATAGATAGATAGATAGATAGATAGATAGATAGATAGATAGGGCGAAAGATAGATAGAGCGAGAGATATAGAGAGCGTGGGAGAGAGGGGGAGAGGGATAAGATATATAAACAGATAAATAGATACGATGGAACAGACAGATACGATGGATAGATAAATATGAACAGATGACAAAAATGTGGTTCAGCCAAGATTAAAGCATTTCGATAAAAAGCTTAATTTCATTTGCACAAAAGTTATTTATGGATAGAAACAACAATTATTTTTATTGCTTCTTTCTTTTAATTTTATTTTATTGCATATTATTTCCGATTGCCATATTTTCAGATTGTTGCTTGAAAAATTTCCGGCAGGTCATAGATTTAATTGAAGTGTGTCATTCACGAGATAAGGTTGGGGAAATTCTATAGATAGATATGAACAAACTGGGCACTGATTATATGTATTAGTATAAAAATATACTTATGACAAGCAAGCTACACAGAAACGTTTGTGTTTCATTCTCGAGGGAAATCATCAGGCTAAATGCTTATATATATATATATATATATATATATATATATATATATATATATATATATATAGGCTAAAGAGCGCTTCACCTGCCCTTAACTTGAATCTCCTGTGAATGTAAATATTGTAGGCTGCAAATGAGTTTTCAGAATAAAGTGGAATTTTGATAACTCTATGGACCATTTTAAAGCACATCTTGTAGCCCAAGGATTCTTACAAAAAGGGATTGATCTTGAATAAGTATTTTCTCCAGTTGTGTCAAAAGAGAAAAGTTCCTCTAGTTTATGGAAAAAGAGTTGGGTGCAGTTCAATTTTTGGTGGTACCTGTAAGCATTGGGTACACAACAAGTGCAATGGAATTACTGGTAGGTTGAGAAAGTACTAAGATGTAAGACAATGGAGATGGATGAGAACTCCAATGTGGAGAAAGTATATCTGAACGGCGAAGCTATTGAGGTTGTCGAGAAGTTTTGTAACCTTGGTGATACCATTGGACCACAGACGTAAATGTGATGTTTACTGTCAGTAGTGGTGACGAGTTTTAACTTGGCTATGTGGAAAAACGTTCCTTTTTAATTTTTAATTTTATTTATGGAAATCGCTCCAGACAAGGCATGAAGCCACTTGATGTAAGGAGCTAACAAGAACAAATATGATTATCGTAAAGACAGGAGATGTCTATTGGCTTTAGTCTTGAAAAGACCAAGGTTATAGGTAGCAGGAAAACAGTCAGCAAGAAGAAAGTTCCACAAGCCTGCGGTTCTTGGAAAGAAGCTACTGAAATAGGAAGCTGTATTACAATGAGGTATCAAAACAGCGAATTGATGGATACCACTAGACCAACGAGTCAAACAAGCTGGAATAAAAGAAACAGGGAAAAGATCACACAATTGTGAAGAACACATGCTATAATAGTATTTATAGAAAAGACTGAGACTAGCAACATCACGTCTGTGATGCAGAGGAAAAGAAAGGTGTGGTGGCCAATCAAATTACAGACACGTTTCTGCACCTTATCAAGAACCCTCAAATGGGACAGAGATTCACCAACCCAAATATGACAACAGTACTGCATACATGGTCTGATTGTAGATTTGTAGAGATAGAGAATAGCCTCAGGTGTGTGAAAGTGTTTGGAGCGATAGAGAGACCCGACTTTACGGGAAGCAGAAAGAGCAATGGATCTCATGTATGTACTCAAGAAAGATTTGATGAGAGAGAAAGACCAAGAAGCTTCAGAGTCGATTTCTCCTCAAGAGCAGAGACATCCATGAGGATCTCAGGAAGAAAAGGAACACGCCTACGATTGAAATACACGAGCTGAGTCTTAACAAGCTATTTCATACCACAATCCACGACTGAACCCAGGTCAACTTCTAGATCGGCCGCATATTTCGACTGATCCAAGGGAGATGGGCGAGAAGCAACACCAGAATACAGAGTGCTATTATCAGCATAGATATTAATTTTCTGAACAAGATCATTTATGATCAAGATGAAACAGTGTTGAGCCTAGAATAGAGCCCTGACGAACACCAACATTGATAGGAAAAGAGAATGTAGAGACACCGTCCAAAGTTACTCGCAAGCTTCGATCAGAAAGAAAAGACCTAATAATGTCAAGAACCTCACCACTAATGCCATAACCCTGAAGTTTATGTAGGAAACCAGAATGCCACACTCTGTCAAACGCCTTCGATGTGTCAAGCGCAATGGCTCTTCCCTCTCCTGAATTATCCATAAACCGACAGATCCACTCAGTTACAACAGTTAAAAGATCAGCAGTTGAACGAAAACCATGAAAGCCATACTGAACATTACTAAAGAGGCCCAGACTTTCCAGAAAATGAACAAGCTTGCCGTTTACCAACCTTTCAAAAACCTTGCTAATAACAGAGAGGAGACTAACAGGACGATACTTAGTTGCGTCAGACCGATCACCAGCATTTTTGAAGATAGGGACAACAGCGAACTCCTTCCAAAAACAAGGGAAACAGAATGTAGACAAACAGAGATTGAATAATTTAGAGAGGATAAAAGAAAGTTCATGAGTACAACACTTGAGAACAACAACAAGAATTGAATCAGAACCGGAGACCTTAGACTGGTCAAGATCAGAAAGAATACTAGCAACCATCTTTGGAGTGATAATAACAGAATTAAGAGACTGATCAGTTTTCAAAGGAAAATCAGGAAGAACAACACCAGAATCATCAAAATACAAGCAAAGAGATCAGCCTTATCCTGAGATGAAATAACCTGAAGACCATTAAAAAGAGGAGAAATAGCAGACTTGCCACTATTAATGATACTCTAAAAATCACGAGAGCAAACCCTGATGAGATAGAGTCACAATTAAATTATATTGCACATATTTTTATCATATAAGCATTAAATATAATGGTTTTATGCAATAAGTTGTTTTGAAATAGTGCCGAGCAGCATTTTTCAAGTTAATGTTGACGACACAATAAAAGAAAGCCTCGACTTGTTGTTACATAACGAAATGCGTTCTTGGAATTAAAATTTTTTAGTGACCTCTATGGGTTAAGGGTCAAGGGTGCACTCAGTAAAACGGAAGTCAGAAAAATCATGTGACTTCCAGGGGAGAGAGAATTCTCCCTCTTGCTGGCGAATCTTCAAGCATAGAAGACGTGAAAGTCGTTGTTTCCTATTTTAGTCCCATTGAGGATAACATAATCACAGGTCCGATATATGGAGAGGGGATTTTTCTCTGATTACCTTCTTTAATGTGAGTTTTGCGTGTTTGCCTTGCTGTTTTTTTTAAATCTTTCTTTCTTTTTGCTTTGGACCAGTGTGCTTATTTTTTTATTATCAAATAAAGGTCTCTGATGAGCAGCCAGTAAAAACTTAGGACTATATTTTTGTTTATGGGTGGTGAAACGTTCGTAAGACTGAAAATATAAGAATTTGCCAAAATAAAAATAAATAAAAATATTATGATTATCGACTGATGTTTTTCCTTTGGCCAGTGGAATGCAACAATCAATCGCCAAGAAAAAACAATAACAAAACATCAGCGATAAAAAGTCGAGCACAAAATGTGGCAGATCATTCTAGTCTATGGAGTAAAGCGCTAGACTACGAATATTTACATTCAGTGTTCGATCCCTGCCTGGATAAGTCATGTTGATGACGGCTCATAGCCAGAAACATGTGTCTATGTCTACTTTTTGTGCATGCAAAAATTAATTTATAAATTAATTAAATAATTCTGTATACAAAAATTAATTTATAAATTAATTAATTAAAAAAATCTATATATACAAAAATTGACTCGCCCGATTAAGGACGAATTAAAAATGCGGGCCTCTGCATATTCTTAAAATAAACAAACTGCTCAGGGTAGCGACAAATAATAAAAACGCACCGGTAAAAACCGGTCGACTATCGGCAGAAAAAAAAATCAGCATATATATATATATAACCTATCACTTTAAAGCGTAAATTTCTCTCTCTCTGATTTTCTCTGTGACCGTTTCTTTCTGTTTAATAAATTAATATATAAAATGAATTGTGGTCTTTGTGTCTTAAGCTGCTAATCGAACCTGGTTTGATGACTGAATGATTTTGTAACATTGCTTTTTGTTTTGTTGTTTGTTTTTTTACTTTTGTTCACCTCAAACATGGCCTATCACCACTGAGCTACTGTCATTAAGGGACAGGTTTACAGGGGACATCCTATGTGGGGAGTTATGTAGCAAGATGTTTGTTCACATTACATTTAAATTTTTGCATGTTGGTACAGTCGGGAAAACAGGAAGCAGGGGAGAGAATTAAAAAGGCAAGCGGTCCAAGTAAAGAAGCTATTAGAATAGAAAGTTTTCTGGCATCTGGGAACCTCTACAGTGAAGGGGTTTGATTTTGCTGCTAGTCGGATTGGTCGAGAGTATTTACGTTGAGGGGTTACGTTTGTTTGATGCTTTGCATTTCTCAGCCTCCCCTCTACTATAAATACAGATTACATGGATGAAGTTATGGACTTAAAATTATTTTTACTCTTAAGTTAAGCCCCCATTACAAGATTAGTGAATATGGTGAAAGCGGTGTGAAAATAGAGATCTCACAACCGTTAATTTCCTAGAGCATCAGCATATGTGCTAACTGTAATGATTTAGAGAAATATGCGGAAATTCATATATTTTGCACCAAAATAGTACCAGCTGCCATGATTGAAGATCTACAAAAATAAAAAAAAAGTCAACAGAAAAAAAAAGTATCGGATATATTTTAAATTGTCTATGTCAGTCACCAGACTTGAATATAATTGGAAATTGCTTGAGTAATTTTAAAAAGAAAAGTTCGAGAAAACAAATGTTTTGCCACAGTTTATGCACGGTGAGAGATATAACCAAGTCTGAGCAGATGACTTTTTAAAAAAATTGTTTATCTTTATATAAACTAGCAATAATATGGGGCCGGAGGGACCATATTTTTACTAGTTTATATGATGAACGACATATACTACACTGCCCTCCTCCCAAGAACGAGGTAATGCCTGGGAAGATAGTATCATAACGAATGAACATATACTACACTAGCCTTCCCCCGCAAAGAATGAGGTAATCACTAGGAGGATGGTATCATGGCCACAGAACAGATACTACACTACCGCGCCCCTGCAAAAAAAATAAAAAGAGGAGGATGTAATGCCTGGGAGGATGGTATTATTGAGTTTAGTAATCAGGACTCAACTATTTGAGCCCTTTATGCCGGTAAGTGTCAATTTGATGCTACAGGTATCATGACAACAAAACAGACACTACACTACGCCCCTCCTCCATTAAGCATTGAAAGATAGTACATTAGTCTGAAATAGTATAGTAAACAATTGAGCATTAAAAGATAGTAATAGTACAGTTTCGGCTTCAGATTAGTGATAGATAAAGCAGAGTTGTGAGTGTGTGCAAATTGAATATTTTGTGGCAGTCAAACAGAAACAATAAATATACCTATGTATTGCATTTTGTGAAAAAAATATTTTCTCATTTGGTAATAACTTTTTACCCCTCTTTTTGGGGTTTACCTGTTACTGCCACTTCCAACTTTTTGTATATCTTATCCAACTCTGTTCAATAAATGCTATTCTTGACAGTTTTATAGCTAAAACGAAATAGAATCTAAAGAAGCATGACTGTGTTAAATCATTTCTTGTTCTATATAGTGTGTTCTTTGCTTATTTCATTTTTATATCTATATAGACGTTAGGCAATTGGCAACTTTTGATTACCATTGCCTGCGTTGCATCCTCCGTGTGCAATTGCAGCACTTCCTCTCAAATAACACAGTACATTTCTACTGCAAAATTAACTCCCTCTGACAAGTCATACTCACAAGACGTGTGCGCTGGCTGCTGCATGCCTTTTGCCATCAACCAGGAGAGTTCATCTATGAAGCAATTGCCACAGCTCCCCTATAGGGTTGGAAAAGGTGATGTGGTGGACAAAAAAAAACCTGGCTGATGACGGTTAAAGCTGACCTGGAACCCAACCAGGGCCCCGAATCTACGGAGTTCACTGTTGGAACAGCGAGCGGTAGAGATCACCCAATAGTTGACTTCAAATCGTCAGGCTTGGTCAGCCTTCGTGAAGGATGTAGTGTCAAGGATGGATGAAGCCGGCTCAATCCACTCTGGGGGAATGCTGTTTCAAGTACAATTAGTATAATATATGTAGTTAATTATTATGTCGTTACAAAAATAATGGCCAACTTCAGAAACATAAATTTATTTAAGAAAAATTTTTTTCACCTTTCCAGTAAATGACGTGAAACTTGCAGTGCTGAAAGCAACTGTCTGAGACATTTCTTTGACAATTTGATGTGGATTTTGCTTAACAAGTGCTTTCAATTGTTCATTGTCAAGATTACACGGCTGTCATCTACCTTCTTCATCTTCAAGGCTCTTATCTCCACTACGGAATTTCTGGAACCACTTTCATACTGTCCGATCGCTTGTGGATCCATCTCCCCATGCTCTATTGATATTGTCAGAAGTTTCGGAAGGCATTGCGCCCAAGTTTGAACTTATGCAACATAAGACGAAGGTCATGTTTTGGCATGCTCATCATTACTTCAATAATACTTTCTATCCAAAAAAAGTTACAAATTGTTATTGAGAAAACATTAATTATTATATATGTTCAAATTTACCAAATAACTTTTTTTAAACCCAGCGTTTCATGCGGCCATTATTTTTGTAATGATTTAATAGCAACGTCTTATTACATTATTTTAAAATGAAAATTATTAAGCAAAATTCCGTGTTAGTAAACACGCTGCTGAAACACCTAGATAGAATTAAATACTAAATTAAAAAGACAATACTTGTATTAGTTAGTCTAAATTTGATTAAATTAGATGCAATGTACATGCTTACACTTTGTTTAAACAAAGCTGAAGGGATCTATTCAAGGAGATATTTAATAGTTAATCCGAAAGAAAATTTATAAGATAATGATAATATTAACAGGGTTTGAATAATTAGTAATTATAATTTAAGTTCAGATTTACTATCCTAACATTGGTAATAAAAGAATCATGAAGGATTAAAATGTATATGTGGATTAGCTTCTTTAAAGTTAGATTAAATATTTGAGTTGATTGTGACCTGAAAATTAAATAAATTCAAGTTAAATTAAAAATAAAGCTTTTATCTTTATGTACCCTAAAGTTTTTCTAGAAGAGAATTTCTAAATACTATATAAAATATTAAGTAATAATACTATTATAGAAGGAATCATATCAAGGACAGTAGGGTAAGTTTTAATTATTTATGTTATCTTATATAGGTCATATTTGAATTTCCTATTATACAGACATAAAGAAATAGTTTAAACGGTTAAAATAAAATTTCAATATATATATATATATATATATATATATATATATATATATATATATATATATATATATAATATTTTTTATAAATATTAATTATTTTTACCTAGACACTAGTGTTTCATGCCATATGCAATCATCAGTGTATGAAATGTTAATTACTGCTGGTCTAAGAATTCGAACCTATTCACAAAGTCACCTTAAACTCTGCAGGCTGAGCTTTTATCCCCAAGTCACCATTAATCAACACTGAAAGAAGGGAATTTAAAGTCTATAATGTCAAATCGGCGGACACGTATAACAAGCATTCAGAGAGTGTTCAACTCGCCTGGACAAAGAACGTTGCTTAGAGAGAGAGATAAGGGGGAGGGGGGGGGTTATGGCATATCAATCCTTTTCGGATTATTTAATGCCGAATTCAGTCATTTTTTGTAAAAGTTTTTATGCTTCAAGTTTTTAATATCTTCAAATAGTTATCAAGAAAGAGGAACAATATTGTTTTTGGCTTTACCGAACAGGATTGAGTCTTGCAAAGGGAAAGGAAAAAAAAACAATAACATCAATGGTTGGTTCATTTTTTTTGTCAGGAAGCCGGTATCTTCAGACAGCTTGATCTGGTAACACCAGATAGAGGAGGGGGGGACAGGGGGAGACAAAGATGCAAATAAGCAGATAGATATGAAAGAAACAGATAGATAAAAAATAAACGAACTGAAATATGTAGATATATACATAGAAGGAAATGAACATAATGTGATAGATAAAAATGACAAACTGGTTTAGATAGATAGGATAACGGAAAGATAAAAATCAATCAGATAGATTCTGGTTTTAGTAGATAAAATCTAAAAAAAACAAAAAACGATTTGTCCCATATTCAAAGATCCAGATCTCTTATGAGAATATCTAATAAATGTTTATGCATTGTGTTAATGACAGCTACAGTTATTACCGTGAAATGTCTATACAATTTATTGCCTTATACTCATGTAGTGCCATTTATCTAAACATTCTAAACACTTAAAATAAAGTGCTATTTAAAAATAAATATCCAATGCTTTTCCTTCTAAACTTCATTCCTAGCTGTTATTTTTTTTACTAAAAACACTTAAGTCACCTTGAAATAATGATCATAACAGCTATCAAGAACGAGTGTTTTATATACATACATATTACATACGTACATATGCACATTTAGTTAAATATGATAGACATTTTCTGTTTAAAAAAAAAATGAATTCTGACCAACTTACAAATTTGAAACTGGATTCAACAAGGACCGAATCAGTGTAGCCTTTATGTAATCTCTAAAATTGTCAAGACGGCCGAAGATGTATTGGCATCACTCAACCGCTCTCCAGCTATCTATTTTAAATTGTATACAGTTATGTTTTTTTAAAACTAATTAGATAGGTATCAATATGTTGATTGATGCATGTTAGGGACAACCATTGTAATCTGTTGTAATCTGTTATAATCTGTTCATGTATGTGCATGTATGAATAAATGAGTAATACGCGTCCTATTTGTATTGTTTCCTTAGGAAGCCTGCTTCTATCATCTTTAGGGGATGATGAATAAAAGATGAAGAAACTACACCTGCCTTATATCCTCATTCCGGAGAAGTTATCGTACATAGCACCACTTACCAAGTTATCGTACATAGCACCACTTACCAAGGCCAAAAACCACTCAATGATAAGGGTTAATTTAATTTTCAGTTGGATGATAGAACAACACTATGAAACGATGTAGAACGATATTGGATTAATTCATGGGACGACTCGAAAGATATTTGTTGAGACTGAACTTGAAAATGACCATGTTATAATCTCTATGGAAGCATTCCCGTGGTAACGTGATCCACAAGTGAAAAGTTTTTTAAAAAGAAACTCTCTTAGAATGCACATCATCGGTCTGGAAGTCCTACCTGAGTGCCTGGAAATCGTTTAGAGACGTGCAACAAAAAAAAAACCTGCCATACCCTGAACGCCTTGTCTCCTTTCATTGAAAGTTCGACGTCTAGCAACTGACTTGATAAACATCCACAAAACTTTTAACCGTCTCGCCAACAACAATCCTGAGCATATTTTTTTATCCCCATGTGTCTAACACACGTGGACATGCCTACAAAGTCAGAAAACAGCTCAGCTCCAAACGACTTTTGGAAATATTATTTCATTCGCATATTTGCTTAAATATGGAACAAACTGCCTGCATCAGTTGTTGGCTGCTAAGACACTGCATCTTTTAAAACCGTCATGCTTGCCGAAATTCGCCAAAACTACACCCGATGTCCCCCCTCCATACACATGCACATTTGATGAGTTACTATAAACAATGATTTCTGTTATTATTATTTTAATAGAGAAAAAAGTCATCATAAAATTTAATGGAGCTTTTTTCAATGCGTGTTTGATTGGGTGAAAATCTATTAAACAAACGTTAAAAACAGGAAAAATGAAAAGAGTTTAATATTAATGACTGGAGATCAATGGTAATAATACTCGTCTAACCAAAGTTTGAAGACAATTTTCGTCCTGAGAAAGTACAATAGCCAGCAACCAGAGTTTCCTCCCTTTATAAGGCTCTATGAAGGTTTCATTGACCACTTAATCAGAGTTTTAAGTGAAAGTTAGTTTGACTTACTTATTAGTTGAATTTTATGAAGATTTTGCAAGTTATTTTTTGGAAAAATGTTCTGGTGTGGTTTTCAATTGAAGAATATAAAAGCTTAATCAATGCTTTATTTAAGCCAATATAAGCAAATTTTGGGGTATGATTACATAATTTTTCGGGACTCTTACAGATTGACATTTCATGAGAATGCTCAATTAGCAAAATCCACAGTTAAGCTGCTATGAGAGCGACAATGGTTCCATAATAGATGGTAAATGCCAGCAAGTAAAACTCATACTAAAGTATAGTCATATACAGCTTGCACAACCCCACAATGACTGCCAACTCGTTATATTGTTTTCTGTTGACAGTCGTCATAATAAGGAAGCCAGTTAATTAACTTTTTATGCAAGTCGTACCCAAAGATGTGGTTTGTGTAATAATCAAATTGCAATAATTAAATAGCTTTTTTTAGCAATTTCTTTTTCATTTTAAAGTGGTAAAAGAGTGGCAGAAAGGAGCTGATAAACATCTTTGATGAATAAAAAATGGAACTCCTCCCACTCCCACTCCCGCTCCAACTGAATAAAAAAGCTTTGCCCATATTGACTTAAACAAAACATTCTTCAACTTGGAGATTGAGTTATGTTCTAAAAAAAAAAACTTCCATTTTAATTGTTCTAATTCGTCATAATTTAAATTTAATTTTTAAATTGACCCGTCTTTTATTAACTGTCTATCTATCACTTTCACCCTTTTTCATTGTATGTTGTTTGATTCCCCCCCCACCTTTTTTTCTATATGGTATCTACAACTCTCACATCTATATGTCTCTCAAGGCAAAGATAATAAAAATAGATAGAATAAAACGATTGGAATAGTCCATTATAAACAATAGGGAATATCACCACAGTAGTAGAGAGAAAGAGAGATGGGAATATATAGCGAACAAAAAGACTAATTTTGGATTTTGTCTTTTCATTTTTTTTAAATTTAACTGGCTTTGCAAACTTTTTTTCATACCAGCCATTTGAATTCTTAACATCACTCTGGCAACCTAGATACTGTCTTATCTCTTAGCAGATCCTTTTTTGTCAGAATCAGGTATGGTTAAATTTGGTCCTAGGAGGCCATACTACAAGGCATCACTTCCTCCTTCAGTAAGGGACTTAGTTTATTATCTATTCCCTGAGACACCCATACAGAGGAATGCCGA
Organism: Sepiola atlantica; assembly: GCA_963556195.1. Lineage (NCBI taxonomy): Eukaryota > Metazoa > Mollusca > Cephalopoda > Sepiida > Sepiolidae > Sepiola > Sepiola atlantica. The sequence goes on along the minus strand of OY744525.1, from coordinate 69,221,028 downwards.
TGGGTCTGTTCAGGACTATTTTTGTACTCTTCAAAGGTACACCCCTGGGAGAGCTGGTTTTCCTCATATTAAACTGACTTCGGCCCACATTTTTTCTAGTAGATATATTTTATTAAATATGATAGACATATTGTGTCTAATCTACTGGTCATTATTTTTTTTTAATTCTGATCCACTTAAGTTAAGCAGTAAACTAAACAAAAATTGGCAAATCAAGTTGGTATATTCACTTTCTTCCTTTTTCCTTTATTTATCATGACTTTCTGCTATTTTTAGTCATCTTCGAGATTTGTAAAAAGACGAGTAATAAAAAATGCACACTTAATTCAGATCAAATACTCAAAATATAAATGAAAAGAGATGTGTTTATATTGTTGAAAGTATCAAATTCTCACCATTGCATATACATACATATATAGTCTTGGAAGTTTTTCAACCATTAAAACCATATGGAAAAAAACAAAAAAACACATTTCCAGTCCCAAGTCCTTCGTTAGAAAACTACTTTGCTTTTAAGTCAATTAATGTTTTGCAATCACTATATATATATATATATATATATATATATATATATAGTGTTACAGAAGATCAGATCAAATCAATATGTTGCCATAGGTTTCGATTCGGGAGCGGACCCAGATTGAAAAACAGTTTTCTTTTGAGTCTATTTATATTCATAAATAAAGCGTAAAGCGCTACCTGGCTATCTTCAGCCATATTTGATCCATAAGGAAGACTTATGTAGATTTGATCTGATCTTCTGTAACATAATTAATAACTATTATGCTCTTATTATTAAATAATCGAGTTCTCTGATGGAATTCTTTTTATCAAACAAAACCAAGAATATATAAATAGCATATTCAAGTTACTATATCTTTATTTATCAGGAAAGAGGTGCATTATTTACGGTCGTTTCATCATCCATCCAAACAAACAGATCTCGAATTTTCCAGAATGATGATTCATTAGAAGAAAAAACCAGAAACAACATCTAAAAAAAACCGGGTATTAACCACTTCTTCAGAGCGTCATATACCCATACAGATGCATGCACTGTATACATTTATATAGTATACACGCACTTTCTAAAAGAATTTCAGCATAATACTTTTCTTTTGTTCTCTCTAAATTTTACTTCTGAAATAATATACACATATGAGCGTGTGTATTTATGAGTATTTAGGATTTTTTTTATTCGTATTTCTCTGTGCACATCAGCAATGTCCAAACTTGTATTGCATTACTCGATATATGTCTTTCTCTGTATTGCATTATGCTATATTGCATTATTTCTATATCGTATAACATAGTGAACGAGAGAGGAGGGTCATCTCAGATAATAGATCAGTCAATATCAAATATCATCTTCAAAGACTTCGAAAAAGCAACCAGTACAATGTAATAGCAAAATGTTTCAAAACGGCAAAATTTGAGATTGCACGGCTTGATGAAAAAAATTAAAACCAAACTTTTGATATCATGTTTGAAGATCAAGACCGGTTGATAAAAAAAAACGACACATGGATCAAATTTTTTATCATCTTCTTCTATATCTATCTTCTATATGCATGTAAAATCAATGTGTGTTTGTGTTATCGAAATCGATACGTTGTGTGTTATAGAAATCGATACGTTAACATTCAAATAAGTTTAAATAATGGTTAAATTTTTCAAGGAGTTTTTTTATATAATTTAGAAATTTTTCCTTCAATTCCATCTGAGGTCGCTAGGGGCAATTATCGGTTAGGTCCATAAAATAACTGGAATATATTAGAACGTAAAGAAACGAAATTCATTTTTTTTTAAAGAGATTTTCTTCGTTTCATGAAATAAAAATTAAATTAAACAAAAATATCTAAGTGAAGAATGTATTTAAAAAAAAAGGTTTAGACCTTAAATAATTATTTTTATTGGTATTTTTTAAATTAAATATATTTCGCTTTTTTTTTGTAAATTCAAATTCTTTTCGATTCATTAAATCCATTTGCCCTTTTTTTACAGTAAGAAACTTAGTTTTTTAGTAACACCACTTCGCTGACAGTTTATTTTATTACTTGATCTTATGTTACAAATATTTTTTAAGTAGTATCTTTTTACGAACACCACCGCGCTAACATTTTTAACTTTCTTTCAGGATAAAAATTGTAGTCATGATTATATTGGAAATTATTTTTTCCTAAATAAAAACCTTCCGACCAGCAATATATCTTCACATAGACAACGCCAGGTGAATACCACTAACAGCCTTCTAGACATAAATAGACCTGAATTCTGTTCCTTTCACTGTGGTTTGTTTGTTAGCCGCATGGTCATAGGGTTCAGATAAAAGTTTAAAATGTTGACTTGGGTCTGAGAGTTTTGAATCGTGTGACCGGCAGAGCAATCATCCTTCACACTGATGATTCCCGGAAAAGGATGAAACACATGTGTATGTGGATAAGAATTTAATAATATTTATCATAATATTGTATATATATATATATATATATATATATATATATATATATATATAGTATTGTATATATATATATATAATATAGATCTTAGGTAACCTTAATTACGACATGATCTTTTATTTATGCTCCAATAATTCAACATAAACAGTTTGTGTACGATCGTTTCTGAGACGATATGGGTTTTTATTAATATCGAATCTTCATCAGCACATGGTATAGACACCAACTTCGAAGCCAACATCTAGCATCAAGACCATAGAGTTGAATACTCCCAGTTATACAGTAAATTAGATAGGATGAAGGGAGTGGAGGTATAGATAAAGCAAACTAGTTCAGACAGAGTACAAAACGGTTGCTAGATGACAGGTAAGGAAAAACACACCTCAAGGAAAAAGAATTTTATTTTTTTATATACAATTAGAAAGTTCACTGAGAATTATGCAAATATACGATCATATACAGTGAAAAGGGCAGTTAATAGTTCAAGTCGCTATCTATCAAAGGTGGAGAGATTCGATTAATATAACGTTTGCAATAAGCATTATCAAAAACTTATAATAAAAATTAAAAATTAAAGAATTAAAATATGAAAGAATTAGAAAATTAAAAAATTAAAAAGTGAGAAAAATTTACAACTTAAAAAAAATTAAAATTAAAACATAAAATTAAAATGAAAAAACATAAAATTAAAATAAGAAATTAAGAAATTAAAAAATTAAAATTAAAATAAGAAATTAAAAAATTTAAATTAAATTTTTTTTTTAAATATTTATATATATATATATATACACATAGTAATCCAGGTAAGGTTTGTATCCACACTATAAAAATCCTGAGAATCTTTACTGTGTTTATATAATAGTGCTCAATAATAAATAGAGCTATTTATTTAGAGTAAAAGTTCTATTTATACAAAAATAGCATGGCTAAATTCCGGGACTTGCTAACTCAACCTGACAATTGCTAAATTACTCTGTTCCTCTTGTATATTTTTTTAGTAAACCTTTTATTTTTCTATCCTTAATACGTATTGGAGTATTACCTATTATTTACTCTGTTCACCTTCATGCTCTTATTAAAAGAGAAACTTGCACGTAGTCCTTTCTGCGAGTATCCGATTCTGAAAAAGAAGCCAACATCATAACAAAAGCAAGTAATAAACTTTACACTTACTGATTTATACGAACTGCATTTTTTGGCATTAAATAATCTTAAAAGGAGTTACTCTGTTGTAAAACGTACAAACCAAACCAGTTTCTTTTATTTTTTTACTTGCATGGTAACCTAACATTGCCCGGGAATATGTGCAACAAAATAGACGACCTAAATAGTGTGTGTAACATGTTTCTTCTCTCTCTCTCTCTCTCTCTCTCTCTCTCTCTCTCTCATATATATATATATATATATATAGAGAGAGAGAGAGAGAGAGAGAGAGATTTAGTAGTAACTAGCATGGCTACCCTGTGTTGCCAGGGAACGTGGACAACAAAATAGAAGAGTTAAAAGGTGTGTGTAACATCTTTTTTTTAAACTCCCCCTCTCTCTCTCTCTTTACCTCTCTCTATTCCTCCCTCTCTATCTCTATACGCCATCCTCAATCAAGAAGGACTTCCCCTCCTCCGACCGAGGACAGAACAGATACTACACTTTCATCCTAGCCCGCAGACCAAGAAAATGTATTTTAGTTAGAGTTTCACACCAAAGGTCAATGAAAAAAATAATGGCACTAAATGTTGACGCCCTCTAAAAGAATAAATATTACAAAAAAAGATATGTTCATATTCTGGCTGAGGCAATGCTAAAAAAGAATATATCTGCTTTGTGAGTGTGTCTTGTGTAGTTCCTAACTTTTAGCTACAAACAGATAACTGGCCTTTAGATTATTTTTTTGTCTGTTTTACTTTTTTATCTTTTCTTTTTCTTTTTTCTCTAATTTTTTTTTCATTCTTTTTCTTTTTTCTAATTTTTTTCCATTCTTTTTCTTTTTGAAAAAAAAAACACATTTTATTATTTGTCTTTCTTACTTTTTTTTTATCTTTCCGCAAACGAAAAAAAACAAACAAAAATCTGAGTGTCAAATGAAGACCGCAACCAAATTTACTTTCAGTTTCTTTTAATAGTTTTTGACTGTCTGCCATTAAGAAACAACGACGTCGGATTCCATTTCTGGTTCCAGTACAAAGAAATTCATTGCAGACAAATTTCTTCTTTTTTTTGCCTTTTATTTTTTAAACTTTTCACTGACTCTCAAGAAATACCATTAATAGAATTAATGCAACCTCCTATATAATAATTCAATATGTCCATCCACAGAGACGCATATTAATTTATGCTTAAAATCCATATATTTAGACGTCTTCTGATTGAATAAAATAGAAAAGTTTTATCTATTGACTCTTCTGTCTTCATTTTTCAATCCTTCTGATATGTCTTATAGAAGGTGAAGATATATGACTGACATAATGGATAGTGTTGTTGTATATGGAATCAATTTTACTGAGTTTAAATTCTATTTATTGTTGGAGTTTGGAGGGGGGGTATACTAATGGGTCACCACTTACCAAAGTCCGGAGGCCATTCGAAGATAAAGGTTAATGAAATTGGCAGGTAGAAGATGAACAACACCATGAGAGGCTTGGAAACGATGGGTGGAATAGGTAGAATTTAATTATTTTAGAAGACGGCTCGACAAGTATTTGTTAACATTGGACATGAAAGCGACCATGTTGTAGTCAGCTGGGAAGCTGTCCAGTGGTATGTGTTCCGCAGATAGGATGTTCTCGGAAAGAAACTTTGTTCATGGAAATTCCGTTTGGTTTTAAGTGCATAGAGGAAGAAAGGAAAGTTATTTGCTCTGGCTGTAGCTAGACAAGTTCTTGCTGTGAATGTTTTACAGGGGATTAGAGCTTAGTCGAGCACTTAGCATGAACATAACGATAGAGTAGAGAGAGACTAACAACATCTCTTCCATGAGAAAGGGGCTGTAGGAACGAGAAGAGATCATCCCCCACTAAATTGTAAAGTTAATTTTGTTCTCTCTCAAGGCAAGACAGATTGCTCTGGGTGGCAAGTTCAAATCCTATCACATGTATAAGTTATCGTACACAGTTATGATGGAAACAATACACATGTGTGTCTTATTTGTAATATTTCCTTACGAAGCCTGTTTCCATCATAACTGTGTACGATAACTTCTCCAGAATGAGGACATAAAGCAAGTGTAGTTTCTGCATCTTTTATCCGTCATTCGTCAGAACATCCCTAATAAACTTAACAAAGCAAAACTAGCAATAGTGAATGCCATGAGTGAAGCTGTTTGAACCATCACGCTGAACTTGTCTAACGATGACATTGGCTTCATCCTCAAACAAAAATCATGTTGCATGACAGATTGGCACCTCTACCTTGTTCGCAGTCGATTTACAACATCAATTGAGAGTAAGTATGCGCCAATTGAAGGGTAAGCACTAGCAGTCGCCTATGCGTTCCACTAAACTCGGTACTATATTCTTGGATTCGTGGAACAAGGTGAATAGGTATCAATATGTCTATTGATGTATATTAGGGATTACCATTGTAATCTGTTGTAATATGTCCATGTATATGAATGAATGAATGAGTAATATGTGCCATATTGTCGCTACCGATCACAAACCACTTATACAAGGCTCTATCATAATTGTTTTTTTAATTAAACTGACATTCAGTTCTATAGAGCAGGGAAGTTAGTAGGCCATGGCTAAAACAATTGAAGTGGAGATAACAGCACAAAAAAAAGAAACTTTTTTCCTAAAGAACTCCAATCAGTTTCAACTAAGAAAATCAAAATTAAGAGAAAGACAATGAGTGCACATGTGAAGGGAAGGTGACAAAAGCCATCTAAATCCTTTAACTCCTTTATTAATCGTTTAAAATCTTAACCTTCACAGCAAAATTGCCATTTTCAGTTTTCAGAGAGAACTTTCATAAGAGGAAACAAGAAAGCACGACAAAACGAAGAGAGAAAGAAAACAGAAAAAGAGAAAGAAAGATAAAGCGAGAGAGGAAGAAAGAGAGAAAGAGAAATAGAACCCAGTCAAATAGCGATGAAAAAATAAGGAGGTAAGGCTCTAGCGATTTGGCAGAAAATCGGCTTTTTCTTATTTAAAAAAAAGTGGATTTTGACCAAAAAGCGGAAAACTCACATCCATGGGAGGTTCTGGTGATTTAAGCATAAATCCGCTTTTTATGGATTAAAGAAAACGTGGAGAACTCACATCCATGATATAGTTGTTATGCTTTCAGATAGTAACCAGGTCTATACTGGCAGAGACGTTAAATATAGGAAGAAATATTGCTAGAATGATTTCCTTTATGTTACGACCCAACTACTGGATGATCGTTAATGATTGCCAATCAGATCGCGACACATATATTTATTTGTTTAATGTCCGTTGGCTCGTTAACTATCTTCGGTTATTTGTCAGATGTCGGATTAACCGGTGAAATTCGTCATGAAGGGAAGGGAACAACAAAGCAATAAATGACGGAACAAATACTCGAGTGAAGTTTAAAAGTCAACAAGGATTTATATATACAAAAATAAGAAGAAGAAGCCACCACAAAAAGAACGAGGGAGTTTTGGAGAGTGTTTGCGTGATGTATGCGACATGAATTTACAATCAAAATATATATATATTTGTGGTTAAGAAAGATTTTGGCAAGAAATAGGCCAAACTTATCTGCTTTATCCGTTAGTATAATACGGATTGAAAGTCCATGTAAACTCAATAAAATGAGGAGGCGAAAATCAATAAGTTCCTTGAATCATAATCCCAAAGAATAACAATGTTATGGATTCAATCCGCAATAAGATTGTTTCTTTCTTCTGTGGAGATCTACACGACTGTGGCTGGTTCGCGGTCCTGTCGCCTACTAACGTTTTTTTTTTCGTTTTTTTCCCACCTCGTGCGTTTTCTCCCGCTCGGCGAGGTTCGCTGTCTCGTTGCTATGACGACCCGTTTCCACTCGCCCACGGCAACTGTCCTTCTTAACCCCTTCTCCCTCTCCCTATGACATGAACGCAAAGGGAAAGGAAGGGTGAATCGCCCGACCGAGTCTTAGAAAGAGAGAGAGATAGAGAGAGTAAGTGTTCGCCTTAGTCTGAAAGTCCTTAAAGAGAGAGAGATACAGATATATAGAGAGTAAGTGTTCGTCTTGCTCTGAAAGTCATTTGTCACATCCCTCTCTTTAAAAGAAGAAAACTTTTCTTTTTTTTTTTAAATGATGTTTTCGGATCTTGTATGACTGATTTACATGCGGGATAACGTATCTGCTACTATGTTCTTTCGGCCGGCGATGTGCCTTATATTCAGGTTAAATTCTTGTGCCAAGAGACACCACGAGAACAATCTTCTGTTATTGTTTTTGATGTGATGCAGAAACTGCAATGGATCATGGTCCGTATATACGGTTGTGGAATCCGCTGACGCGGTCAGGTATATCTCAAAGTGCTTTAATCGGTCGATTAGGGCTAATGCTTCTTTCTCAATCGTTGAATATTTTTTCTGGTGAACATTGAATTTTCTTGAGTGATAACTGACCGGATGTAATTCTCCCTCGTCATCCTCTTGTAACAGCACTGATCCCAAGCCATCATCGCTAGCGTCGGTAGCTAGAGAAAAGGGTTTGTTGAAATTTGGCGCTTGCAGCACTGGTCCTGTACTTAGCTTCATCTTTATGTTAGAGAAGGCTTCTCTGCATTCGTCTGTCCACAAGAATTTCATTCTCTTCTTGAGTAATTCCGTTAATGGGTTAGCTAGATCGGAGAAGTTCGGGCAGAACCTTCTGTAATAACCTGCTAGACCTAGAAATCTCCTGATATCCTTTACATTCTTCGGTTCAGGGTAATTCATTATTTTGCTAATCTTTGCCTCCTGGGGTGATATTTTCCCATATCCTATGGTATGTCCTAAATATTGTACTGTGGCCAAATTCGCTTTTCGCGAGATTAATCGTTAGATTTGCCTGTTGTAACCTGTGAAAAACTTCTCTTATTGTGTCCACATGGGCCTCCCATGTATCATTATAGACTACGATGTCATCTATATAGGTATCTACGCCTTTTACGCCTCTCAAACACTTGTCCATCATTCTGACGAATGTTGCTTGGGAATTTTTAAGTCCAAAGGGCATGACGCAATATTGGAAGCTGCCTTCCGGTGTAACAAAGGCTGAGGTTGCTTTGGCCGCCTCGGATTAAGGTACCGCCCAATATCCTTTGAGTAAGTCACATTTCGTTAGATACTTAGCATTTCCAATTCGGTCTATACAGTCATCCATTCTGGGTATGGGATAAGCATCGGTAGTCGTTATTCGATTCACCTTTCTGTAATCGGTACAGAATCGTATCGATCCATCCGGCTTGTCTACAAGAACGCATGGAGATGCCCAAGCACTATAGCTGGGCTCTATGAGATTATGCTGTAGCATGTAGTCCGTCTCTGCTTTCATCAGCTTAGCTTTATTCGGATTCATCCGGTAAGGGTGTTGCTTGATTGGTTTTGCATCTCCTACATCGATTTCGTGTACTGCTATTTTCGATTTGCTAGGCACGTCTCCGAATAAGCATCCGAAACTTTCGATGAGCTTCGATAGCTCCTCCCGTTCTGTTGTGCCCAAGTGATTCAATTTCTCCCATAGCTTATCTAAGATTGCCGAATTCTGGAGTTTAGGTGATTTTTCTTGGAGCACGTCGTAATAACTATGATCATCACATATTTCACTTTCGCTCAACTCCGGCTCACATGCGGCTATTTTTGCCGTTTCTTCATTTCTGCTTTGATATGACTTCAGCATGTTTATGTGGCATTTACGAGTTTTCCTTCTTCTATCCGGCGTTCCGATGATATAGCTCAGGTCACTGACTTTCCTTATAACTTTATAAGGTCCTTGGAACTTAGCTTTGAGCGAGTGGGTGTTCATTGGTAACAGAAGAAGTACTTCATCCCCAAATTCCCGTTGGATTGTCTTTTTGTCATATCTTAACTTCATTTTGGTTTGGATGTGCTCTAAGTGTTCCCTCACCAAGTCGTTTGCTTCCTGTATCCGTTTTCTGATCTTCTGGACGTATTCCGACAAATTCGGTTGTCTTGAAGTGTCCACCAGCCATTTTTCTTTTATTAGTTTTAACGGTCCTCTGACCGAGTGTCCATATACCAGCTCGAATGGGCTATATCTGAATGACTCTTGGGTAGCTTCTCTCGCTGCAAACATAACGAAAGGTAATCCTTCGTCCCATTCCTTTTGACTTTCCGTGCAGTATGCTCGAAGCATGCTTTTTAATGTGGAGTGGAATCGCTCGAGTGCTCCTTGTGATTCAGGGTGATATGCGCTCGCTCGAATCGCTTCGATGCCCAGTTGTTCAACGATTTGTTGAAAGATCTTGGAAGTGAAATTGGACCCTTGATCCGATTGTATTTCTTTTGGCAATCCGAATTTCGTAAAAAAGTTCACCAGAGCTCCGACTATTTTCTTAGACGATATATTCCTTAATGGAATAGCTTCCGGAAATCTGGACGTTGCGCACATGATCGTGAATATATACTTGTTTCCCTGCTTCGTTTGGGGTAGGGGTCCTACGCAGTCTATGATCACTTTGCTGAATGGTTCGCCGGTGACAGGGATAGGTTGTAATGGTGCTGTAGGTATGTTTGAGTTAGCCTTTCCCGCTATTTGACATGTATGACACGTGCCGCAAAACTTTACTACATCTCTTTTTATCCCTGGCCAGTAAAAGTGTCCAGTTATCTTGTCGTAAGATTTATTTATCCCCAAATGCCCGACTAACGGTATCTCATGTGCTGTTTTTAAGATAAGCACCCGGTAGTCCCGAGGTATTACTATCTGATCTCTATTTTCCCAGTCTTCGATATCAGTGGTATTCTTCGATCTCCATCTTCTCATCAGGATCCCGTTGCAGACATAATATTCCGAGGGGCTATTCTTTCTTTCAGTATTCTTGTCGACCAAATCGAAATATTTCTTCAGACTTGGATCTATTCTCTGCTTTTCGATAAGATCTTCCGTAGGGGTCTGATCCCGTAAGATGTCTTGTTCGCCACTTTCCTTTCTTCTCGGTAGTTTGCACCTTTTCATGATCTTTCCGCCGTTTTCCCTTGGTTCCCGCGCCGTCTCCTCCTGCTGCCCTCGTTTTTCCTCCTCTCAGCTACGTGTTCGGGCTTGTGCGCACGTCACCACTCCCGCCTTTTCTGATTTGGGTTCACTTTTGGTGCCAATTCTCTGACTGTCCTCTGTTCTGGCATACCCGTGGCCATTACTCTGGATCCGGCTAAGTCGTTTCCCAAAAGCATGTCCACGTTCTCGATCGGTAGAATTTCGACTACCCCTACTTTTATCATTTTCAAGATCCATTTCGATTCGATGTCTATTTGATGGATTGGAATTTTCTTGACTTTGCCTCCTATGCCTTTAATCTCGACTTGGAGTTCCAGTTCTAATTTCCTGGTTTCCTGTTCCATTCGGGCTTTTTCTATCTCTGTTCTTGCCATTATTTTTGCCTTCTCGAGTTCGATTTGTGCTGACGTCACTTCCTGAGGATCCACCTGTAATTTGTCCAATATTTCGTCCTCGAATACGTCGTTGTCGACCATGTGTTCTGCAATTATTTTCTGAAGATGAGCTTTCCTCATAGATCTTCGGACATCTAATTGGAGCTGTTGTCCTATTAAGAATGCGTCGTCTTTCTTCAATTTCAATAACTGCTCTGCAGATAGTTTCTTAAGAATTCCTCTACTGCAGTCATTTCTACTTTTGTCCGTTTCCCCAATTGACAGATTTCAGATAAAGATAAGATGATCCCGGACGAGCCCCCAATTTATGTTACGACCCAGCTACTGGATGATCGTTAATGATTGCCAATCAGATCGCGACACATATATTTATTTGTTTAATGTCCGTTGGCTCGTTAACTATCTTCGGTTATTCGTCGGATGTCGGATTAACCGGTGAAATTCGTCCTGAAGGGAAGGGAACAACAAAGCAATAAATGACGGAACAAATACTCGAGTGAAGTTTAAAAGTCAACAAGGATTTATATATACAAAAATAAGAAGAAGAAGCCACCACAAAAAGAACGAGGGAGTTTTGGAGAGTGTTTGCGTGATGTATGCGACATGAATTTACAATCAAAATATATATATATTTGTGGTTAAGAAAGATTTTGGCAAGAAATAGGCCAAACTTATCTGCTTTATCCGTTAGTATAATACGGATTGAAAGTCCATATAAACTCAATAAAATGAGGGGGCGAAAATCAATAAGTTCCTTGAATCATAATCCCAAAGAATAACAATGTTATGGATTCAATCCGCAATAAGATTGTTCCTTTCTTCTGTGGGGATCTAGATGACTGTGGCTGGTTCGCGGTCCTGTCGCCTACTAACGTTTTTTTTTTCGTTTTTTTCCCACCTCGTGCGTTTTCTCCCGCTCGGCAATGTTCGCTGTCTCGTTGCTATGACGACCCGTTTCCACTCGCCCACGGCAACTGTCCTTCTTAACCCCTTCTCCCTCTCCCCATGACATGAACGCAAAGTGAAAGGAAGGGTGAATCGCCCGACCGAGTCTTAGAAAGAGAGAGAGATAGAGAGAGTAAGTGTTCACCTTACTCTGAAAGTTCTTAAAGAGAGAGAGAGAGAGAGAGAGATAGAGAGAGTAAGTGTTCGTCTTGCTCTGAAAGTCATTTGTCACAATTGGCTGATGCTGAGCGTCCATCATACAGTTTGTATATAGTTTGTTTTTTCTGTTAGGCTATTTAGTTTGCAATGTTTATGTTGTGTGTAGCATTTGAGCAGGAGGCATTTTTATTTCTTTGAGAAATGCCTGGGTTGCTGGTGGAGGAGGTCTGATTATTTAAAACCTGAAACCTCAGTGAAAGCAGTTCATCACTGATGACCATCTACAAGATGTATTTTAATCAGATGGCAACTAGGGAAGAGACCTGGTGATAACTGGAAAGACAACAGAAAACAGGGCAAGTTGGTTTAGCATCCCAATATGCTTTGTGATGAGCAACATTACCACATCATACCCATGGGATTCTGAGAGGCGTTGGAATAGAACCAAATTATGTTAGACTTGACGTAACAAGCAAAAACATACAATGGACCATGAAATGTTACACCTGAGGTTTGAAGATCCGTCAAAGCCATATGAAGCTTCTGGAGAGGTGGAAGTCAGGAGTGATATACAGATACGAGTTAAGATGAAACAGGAGGTGTTGGCCAGGAATCACACAACAGAGCCCCATCATTACAAGCAAATATCAACTCTGTTACGAGCAAGGAAGTAAAAGCAAAACAGATAAAATGTCCCCTTCCGCCCACTACCAACAAGGGAGATTGACAGATGTTTGACTGTGACATGCACGAGATCATTTGTTCAGCATCAAGCTAAAACGTTTATCATTCTTAATAATAATTTTTGAACACTATTTTGATATAATACTCTAGAAGCCAATTTTTAATGTTTTCTTACGTTGGGGGAAAGCGGAGTATATTGATGATCACTCTTGTTGTTTGCAGTTCTCGTGTGTTGCTCTCTGTCAAGGAGATGTACTGTATTGTGATATTTGTCTTGGTTGACAATGTTTCTGCAGGGTTTAGGAAATCTTCGGCCAGTATTCTCAGAGCAATGCATACTGTCTTGCTGAAATAAAGTCACTGGATCCCCTTGACACAACAGAGCCCCATCATTACAAGCAAATATAGGGCTTGTTTGGTTGTTCTTCACTGAACCACTAATTTCAGACAACTATCTCTGACATAAGAGTGTGAAGTCTCATCTAGCCTGGACGATTTTTTTTGATGGGACTAGTTCATTCATTGTGAGCCCCATGTTCAAAAGATGCCTTAGTCCTCCGAGACATATAGTGACCCCACTATCAAAGAAGATCTTCAGCTTGGTTTTGTAGTCATCAGGGGATGTTCTTGGCCTGTCTGAGATCTGGATTTAGTGAGAATGGGATAACATATGCATTTATTTCTCTCACTTGATTTTCGCATGTGGTCGTACATGTACCCTTTGTTTGATTAAATATGATGTAAGCGATAAGAGAGTCCATGGGAGCCTCGTTAATCCCAAGACAATTTTTCTTTACTCGGCACCCTCTCAAGAGGTGGTAAGGCTTCCCACAGGTGCTGCATGTTTGACCCTGTGCTGAACATTTTAACTGGTGAGAGCTTGTTCCTGGGGTGCCATATTGGTGGCTATCACAGCTCATGCAAACTCGAAAGTTGGGTCAGTAAAGTTATTATTTCAGTTAGAGGTGGTGCTGGCATGAACATTACCTTAGTAGTTTGTGGGGGACTCTTGTTTTGGTCTGCAGTATGTCAACATCTGAGCAATAGCCATGTCTGAGGTGTTGGGCATTGGGGTTTGGTCCCACAATGCTGATTTAAATGCCTCAGATTGATGAACAATCTGTTGAAGAGATTCACAAGTTCCAGCTTTGCCCAGCAGGTGTGCTTGAAGTGCATCATTCACTATTCCCCTGATGAGTTGGTCCTTGAAATACATGTCAGACAAGTCATGCTCACAAAGGAGACAGAAAAATTGCAGTCTAAGGCTGTAGTTCAGAGGCAGACGAGGTAGTTATGTATTGTCTCAGTCTCACCCTGTGACATAGAGGCAAAAGCGACAGGATGGACGATGGGATTTAACCTCTGAGTGAACTATGCCACTATCATTCCTAGTAGATTGTCTGAGTCAGTAGTGAAGAATTTAGGGTAGGTGTTGACTATAGCCTTCTGGATGAACTCATCGACAGAATTGTATAGCTGGATGTTGGCATGTCTTATTTTGGTGAACACTTCCCAATAAATTCTGAATTTTTTTAATCGTATGAGGGGGGGGACGTCATTTCGAGATGGAGCTTGGGCAGTTTGGCAGCTGGTGCTTTAGCATAGGTTGCCTGGATTGAGAACTCCTTAGCTTGCTCAAGGATGGATAGGGCTTCTCCCATTGATGTGACCCCTAGCTCTTTTAACATGGCCCGATCCATCATTTGTAGATTCTTTGTCCTTTGCAAATGTAACAGCATAGGTTTTGGCTGAGCTGGCAGAGATCCCTGCCTTGACAAGGTAATGCTCATAATCTTCAGGATCCATGCATCCTATTTGCAGCGCCATATTGAATTTAGTAGTCAATGCTCAACTGCCTGACCAGTTGAGTTACAAACAAATAAATTGGATTCACTCTGATGAACAAGTAATTTATTTATAAGATTTCTAGTGAAAGACGGTTTATAAGAAGGCGGGAATGTTCCATTATGCTGATGGTTAAGTCCATTCTCTGAGTTTTGACTAGATGCTAGTCCATGAGTAGATAATCTATTAGGAAAAATCTTGTCTAAATTAAGCAATATTTACATACTAACTAATTGAGCCTTTTATGCCAGTAAGCGTTAATTTGATTCTGCAGACACAATCTTATAGAACAATTTTATGAGAAGTAAATAAACTATTTTATTAAAATACCCTGAAGATGATTTTAAGTAGAATTTAAAGTCTTCAGTTCGTGCAGAATTTTTTTTTTTTTTTCATTAATAATTGTAATCTTTATATTAAAAGATTTATCAGAATAATTTAAAAAATGAATTAAAAGATCCACAGAGAAAGGTTGTTGATTTTGTTTAATCAAACATGCTTGAATATTGATAACATATATATATATATATATATATATATATATATATATATATATATATATATATATATATATAGTGTATATGTGAAAAGTTCAAGACATTAATTATTTCAAATATTTGAATCATGCTCCGGCAATAAATATTCAACCAGGTCACATTTCATATACGCGCATTTCTAAAAACATCTTTATTAATAAAATTACATTGAAGTAAACAAACATACAGAATGCAAATGATTTTCTTCGCCAGGATATTAAAATTTATCAATTTCAATCACTGGTAATATTATATAGACATACCATGACCAGAGGTCGTCAAAGAACAGTTCTACGTTAGGAGAGATTATTAAATAAATCCCAGATTTCATATCAACGGATTCTTCTCCAACAATATAGATCCAAAATAGTAGTTCAAACGAAATGTTTTTCATTCCACTTCCTAAATAAAACAGATAGGTTTTTTTTCCCTGAAAATATTTTCATTCCAGCACAATCCAAGAGATGACCGACCACATAAAATGTCTGATCCTTATTTAGTTTTAAGCCGACTTTTTCAAATAATTAAACAAAAAAACAATGGAGGAGGTAGTTCTTAAAATTAAATACTGATTCACAGAAAGTTCTTTTTGCCTTACTTTATAGAACTTATTTGCAGATTTTCTTTCTCTCCTTCTTTTTCTATTGTTCTAGAGCTTACCCTCTTTTTCTCACCTTCCCTTTTTCTATCACTTTCTCCAATTACCTCTTTTACTTTATCCTTTTTTCTGCTATTCTCTCTATATATACTTTTCTTTCTGACATTCTCTTTCTCTTTATTTCTACTATTCTCTCTCTCTTTTTCTTTCTTCCATCCATTCTCTCTCTTTTTATTCCATTCTCTTTTTTCTTCATTTCACTCTCTTTTTTTCTTTTTTTCTTCCATTCTCTCTCTCTTTTTTCTATCTTTCTTCCATTCTCTCTCTCTCTCTCCTTATTTCTGCCATTATCCTTTTCTTTCTTCTATTTTCTCTCTTTTTTCTTCTTTCATTCTCTCTCTCTCTTCTTCTTTTCACCATTCTCTTTTTCTTTTTTCTATTCTCTCTCTCTCTCTCTCTCCTTCTTTCTGCCATTCCCATTTTCTTTCTTCCATTTTCTCTCTTTTTCCTTCTTTCATTCTCTTCTTCTTTCCGCCATTCTCTCTTTTTCTTTCTTCCATTCTCTATCTCCCGCTCAAAAAAGAGAATAAAAGAGGAAAATGAGACTGACTCTCAATCTCAAAACTTATTCTAACAACATCACAAATCAAGAGACGATAATGTTATCGGTTCAGAATCGAATTTTGCTCAAGTTTCTGCTCCTATTAGTCGGAGCACATTGCATCGCTCACAAGACAATTTGGTTTTGTGCTTTTAGCCCAAATTGCATTTTCCGTCTGTCCTACTTTCTCCGCGCTATCATTACTAGAAACTTTAGAAAATGAACAAGTAATTTATTTATAAGATTTCACATGACGAGTTTAAAAAAGAAAAACTTATTTAATTTTTAAAATTTTTATTTTTTTAGTTTTAGTAAAATTGCTCTATACTAAATTGCAGATTGAGGTTTAGGATTGATAACAATGGAGAACACAATTTTGTTGAGTGAGATCTGACACTTGATTTTAACTTGTGGCCTCTGAATCCAAAAGCATCATCAGCATATTCAGTTTAATCTCTATTTTACATATTGGCATTTGTTGGACGGTTTTTTAAAAATTGACTTTCAAACTAACCTATCTCTGACCAGATCTCTATTTATCATTCTTTCTCTCGAATCCATCTTTATCACTTCCTGCTAACTGACCCTGCTACCTCAGCTGTTCTACATCTATTAATCCAAGCGCTCTCATCCATTCTTTTAATGTGACCAAACCAACAAAGTCTCCTGTTCTGCACATATCACCCTATACTGTACAGATTTAATCTTCCTCTGAGGTCACCAGCTCCAAGCCTATCTCTAAGACTCACATTACACATCTATTGTATCATTCTCATATCATTTCTCTACATGCTGAATAGGTCTACTATTGAGCTTATTAACATGTCTTCAACTCTCACTGGTCAGGTGTCACTTCCATATATCATCACATTACCATATTTCGCATGTATCTCAATAAAAATAAGCACCAAATGTATTTTTATAAAATGTTTAAAAAGTGTACATATACAGGGTGGGCCAAAATAAGGGTCCTATCTTTAAATTTGAATAACTTGAATTTGAATAACTTCCACAAAATAAAAGTTAAACTCACCAAACTTTATGTGTGTGTAGACTGACCCTTCCGAGATTTTTTGAAATAAACAAAACAAATTTTAGCCGAAAAACACTTCTTAAAACTTACAAAAACTAAAGTATTGTTTTTTTACACTGTTTTGAGTTTTTTAAGCAAAAATAATGTTTTCTAAATGAGGGTACGTTCCTTAGGGCTAATACGGCTCATGCTTGCTTCGAAAGGGGTCCTTTACTTATTCTAAAAAAAAAATTTTTTTAAATCAATAAATAAAAAAGTTATGAATTTTAAAAATAGGACCCTTATTTTTGCCCACCCTGTATGAAAAAAAAATCAAACCTTTGTTTGATTAATGTTTACGGTTGTTTTTTATTTTCAAATTTCTTTTGTTCATAGAAAGGATTCTGTTACTGTAAGTCAAATCGTGTGCAAGTAGTTAAGATAAAAAAATTATGCTTATTTCCTCTACCAGACAGCTCAACCTATAGATAGAAGGCATATAAATATGAATATAAAATATAGTCGTCCACAGACAGTTGTTTCGTCGTCTACGACTACTCAGTGTGGTTAAACGTAGTGAGTATATTTATGACGAGATTTGAAACACGAACGGTCGGTCATTTATGAATGCAAACAAACAGTCCCAGTGCTTCGATAGTGGAATATATAGGTAGCCAGTCATATCAAGCCAGGGAAGAAACCTGCGTCAACCGACATTGTCACTAGAGTAGAAGAAATTCAAGCACTATATATGTAGTCTCTCTGTTTGCATATATATTTTTTATTACGGCTGTTGAAAAACCCTGAGAAATATATTCTTTACAGAAAATTATCACTTTACACTAATGGGAAACCGTTATTGCCTGTACCAGAGAGCTGAAACGATAGATAAAGGAACAATATATATATAAAAGTTAAAAAGAAACAACTGAGATTAACATTCTAGCCATTTCACGTTATAATTTTATTTCAGACGTGGTAGAATGGCTGGTGGATTCTTTTTAACTTCTCTTCTTGCTCTGTTTTACATTGAGCTCTCCGATTCAAAATTTCCTACAGTAATTTCTCTATCCTTCGCAGATCCAACACACACACACATATTATATATATATAATATATATATATATATATATATATATATATATATATATATATATATAGCACTAGATGAAGTGAAAGAATAAAATAAGGTGCAAATCAAATTTTATTACAATTCAAAGTTCAAGCAAAGTACTTTAAAGTCCTTAACTCATGAGTATATTGAGATTCATTTTTATCCGGATGTTCACTAATTAAAGATATTAGTTGCCTCTTATATCTTTTGTTGTATTAACCTTTATATATATACTAGACCACCCGTGACCCGTTGGGTCAGTTTGTTATATTAGCTATGGAATTCATGTATGAGCGTGACACTTGTGGCATAAAGAAAATAGGTTTTTTTTACATAACAGAAGCATTTCTATGAAAGTATATTAAAATGGAAAAAGAATATAGATAGATTTCTATGAGTCGTTCTGTTTATTATAATTGTTTTTTTTTGGATGTAATATGTGTAAAACATATGATTCAAGTATTTGCTGTTTAAAAAACAACAAAAGGAAACACTATTTAATGTAATAGAAATGTGTGCATTTACCGATTCAGCTTTCTCGCGTACGTAACGAAAACAGAGGGAGTAGGAGTGGTGAAATCTATGAGAGGGAAAGTGGGAGGTGGTTTCGTTCACCGACCGCTAGTATGGCTGATATTAATAATGAGTGTTGTTTTTTTGTTTGTTTGTTTTTGTTTTTTAAAAGGGAGGAGTTTTTTTGAAACTGCGACAGACTTTACGAAGTCCTCCTGGTGAATGTTTTTAGCCGTGAAGAAAACAAAAAAACTATTTGATGAAATTAAATGTAATTGTTTATATTAAAAGCGATATAAAAATTTCCAGAATGAAAAATTTCATGCGTTCGTTAATCATAATAGAGAATAACGGAATTGGAATAACAGATTGAAGACGATGCTATTTACGCATGCGCAACCGGATGTTGAAAACCGGAAAGCTGAAAGCTGATTGCAAACATACAAGATCAATAGACTTTTAGTATTATATAGATATATATATATATAGATATATATATATATATATATATATATATATATATATATATATATATATATATATATATATATATAGGTAGCCAGTCATTATTTATGCAAGTCTAGTTGAATACCACAGAATTTTTGTGTTTCTTAATAATGTCCTCGATGTGTCGAGCAAGCTTTCGGGTCTCCGGTGGTAGTTCGTATAATATGGGTTTTGATTTCAGCCATCTCTAGTTCTTTCGATCGTCATCAGGAGTAGGGTTTTTTTTAAGGGACTCATTCACATACAAATGAAGTACTCAACCACAAAGCTCCGTTCAAGCCGAAACATTTTACGTGCAAGGCAAGCACTCTACTATTGAGCCAATTCAAAGCCTAAATATTTCACATGCCAAGTAAGAACCCTACCACTGATCCACATCCCAGCATAAACATTTCACAGATGGGGGACTTAATTTACAACATAACCGTCTCCATATCTCTGGCTGTGTGGTGCAAACGTATCGGTAGGCAGTTGAGGACGTGGGTTCAAGCGTATTGGTGGGCAGTTGAGGACGTGGGTGCAAGCGTATCGGTGGGCAGTTGAGGACGTGGGTGCAAACGTATCGGTAGGCAGTTGAGGACGTGGGTGCAAGCGTATTGGTAGGCAGTTGAGGACGTGGGTGCAAGCGTATCGGTGGGCAGTTGAGGACGTGGGTGCAAGCGTATCGGTGGGCAGTTGAGGACGTGGGTGCAAACGTATCGGTAGGCAGTTGAGGACGTGGGTGCCAACCATTAGCGAGAACTTGGCTGAGCTGTCAGGTTCACAAGTGGTAGTTCTTCGATAGTGGAATCGTAATTGGTTAACCATTTCGTGCGATCTTGCTCAGGACCGCCCTTGTTCATGATGTGGTGCAAGCCAGGGAAGAAACCGGCTCAACTCAATCAGGGTGAACGCCATTGAAACAACAATAATATTCAACTGAAGCGCACTTCCCAACATGAATAATTACATAAAAATCAAGCACTTTTAAATCCTATACTATATGAAGTCACTTTTGAGCCTATACATTTTACATGCAATGCAAACACTACCACTGAGCAGTAACGAGCGGTGGTAATAACATTAGGGGGGGGGGGGATTCCAATCATATTCCAACTATCTCTCTTTCTCATAATATTTCTCAGTACTATGACTTACACTTGAATCTTTGGGGTATACAATCAATTAGTTGACCTTGGGCATCACTAGACCTCTGCACGCTACTGTTACTGAGCCACTTGTCAACCTAAAGATTCCACATGCAAGTTGCACACTCTAACATAGAGCCACTTCTTAGTCTAAAAAGATAAACCATTGGATTTTCAGTGGCTCAGTTTGTCTCTAGAGATGATGGATACTCTTTGAAAGGCTGTCTGAACGATGAAGAGTTTACAATGAATCACATTACACAATCCCCAACCACGCTTGCATTGAATTGCGTTATTGGTACTGTTATCGATCCCGAACCAGCTTTCGTGACGTTCGACTCGGAATCGTTCGGCTGTCCTATGCAAACGGCCGAGTGTTGACGAGCCAAAGCAGCGAGCAGCCGATAACTTTGTTACAAATTGAAAATAAGTGCTTTCGAAGACTGATTTTTTGTCAGGGAGTTTTTTTGAAGAAAATAAACCCAAAATGAATTACGAACAGCTTTGCATTGTAGTATCATCGCGAGCAAGTAAGAATAAATAATATAATTACAAAAATATGTTGTGATAAAAGTAATTTTGGTACGTTTTTTTTTTTTTTTAAATTCCTTGTAAATAAAAATACAGTATTCATTTTATAACAGTAACCTCGCTATGTTTTTTTCCTGTTGTTTCTTTCAAAAAAATTCATGTAATTATGTTTAATTTTCTTTGTTTGTTTCTTTAAAAAAATTCCTTACCCTAACCCTAAAAAAAAACAAGCAAAACATTATTATCATAGGACGCAGCACCGTATCAAAAATGTCATCTGGTACAAATCAGCTCGTCAACTCTCGGGCGTTTGCGTAGAACAGCCGAACGCTTCTGAGTCGAACGTCACGAAAGCAGGTTCAGGATCGATAAAAGCACCGCGTCATTTTCTTTTTCATTTTTTTATGAAAATCGCTCCAGACAAAGCATGAAAGAGATAATAAGAACGAAAGATAATTATCGCAAAGACAGTAAATGCCTATTGGCCTTAGTCTTGAAAAGACCAAGTCTATAGGTAGGAAGAAAACAATCAGCAGGAACAGAGTTCTACAAGCCTGCAGTTCTTGGAAAGAAGCTACTGGAATAGGAAGCTGTATTACAATGAGGTATCAAAACAGAGAATTGATGGAGACCACTGGACCAACGAGTCAAACGAGCTGAAACAAAGGAAGCAGGGAATAGGTCAGACAATTCTGAAGAACACATGCTATAATAATATTTATAAAAAAGACAGACTAGCAACATCACATGAAAGAGAAGGTGCAGAGAAGAAGAAAGGGTAGGGCCAATCAAATTACAGATACGTTTCTGTACCTTATCAAAATCCCTCAAATGGGACAGAGATTCACTAGCCCAAATATGACAACAGTCTGCCATACACGGTCTGATAGTAGATTTGTAGAGATAGAGAATAGCCTCAGGTGTGATAAAGTTTTATGATTATCTTTATTGTAACCATGTCTGTTCCTTTCATTTTAACATCGAGTTTCTGTTGAGCACTCAGAATTTGAAGTGGGATGTCGTGTTAAAAACCCACAAAGAAAAAGACCAGCATAATATATGCAGCAGAATCACAATGGCAGCCTGTAGCCAATTCTTGAGAAAAGCAGGAATCAGTAACTTATGGTAATTACATTTGAATAGGGGGAAAATGGCTGATCGTGTTGTAGAAGAAGGAGAGGCAGAGGTAAGGGGAATGGATGTTGTAGACTGAAAGAATGGGTGGTACAGAGGTAGAGAGAGGCGGGTTAATTGCTTCCCGGTGTTTGTATTATCAGACAGTCAACTTTGGCACACTCTAGACAAAAGTGGCCAAGACAAGAGACAGAAAAAGAGAGAAACCAAAGAATGGCAATGCCTTGGCTGCATAATTTAGTTTGAAAGGGTAATACATACATGCAAGCACACACATGTGTGTATATATAAATATATGTATATTACATGTGTGTCTGCCTATTATGTAATTTGTGTGCATACGTACATGTATGCGTGTGATTCCTGTCAAGCAGATATAACGTAATTATTCTAACTTTTCTATGTATGTACTGTTATAAATATATATCTACTGAATGGTAGAAGATATATATATAATAAATTATAATAATAAATCATATTAAAATGTAATTAGTTTACCAGTTTACTGTAGTTTCGCGACATTACCGATCATCAGAAGTGTATCTTACTGATTTGTAAGGTCTGGCAATAAGCGAGAAAAAAATACGATTTTGAATCCAAATTAACACAGCCCACCCCCTCCTCATGTTAAGAATGGCTTTCTAAATTTGCCGAGGATCATAAAACAATTATACATACAAGCTAAACACCAAAGTTTCTTTCATTACATTTCTTCTTTAAAAATAAAACAGAAAAGCAATAATCACTTGAAGTACATTCAGTTCGTTTGGCAAATTCGTTAACGTTCGCCAGCCTCGGAAGTGTTCGTTAATGACGTAAGTACTAATATTTTCTTGGATGCCAATGAGGTAACTTTGCCAACATTTATTAAAGTAACTAAAATACATAAGTCAGTTATTTTGGGTTCTTGTTCAGAAATATTAACCTTTAAAAGATAATTGAGAATTTTGGTAGTTTAATTGGCTACAAGAAAATATCAGTACTTACGTCATCAATTCCGAGTTTCATCGAAGACTTCCAAGACTGACGAATGTTAACGAACTTCACCGAACAAATCAAATGTATTATTAGGCTTCTTTTTTTTGTGAAGAAGTTATTTAACGACAAGTGTATTGTTTAATGTCGTTTTAGTATTTCTACACAATACGAGTCGAACTGTTTTTTTTTTTACCCTAACCTAATCCTTTTTTAGTAAAGGTGAATGAAAAGGTATTAAAAAATTCCCAATAAAAAGATGCAAAAATAATAAGGGTATTCCAAAATATTACGTAAAAGTCGGAACTTGATCTTTGTAATTGATTGAAAAATAATCGTCTGGCAAGTGACAGGCCTTTTTTATTTGTATATTTTGCTAAAAGTCGGAACTTGATTCGACTTTCTCCGTTCGTAGTCGACTGCAAATCTTTCGATACCTATTCCTAAAAAGCACCCTTAATTGTTCTATTAAAACAATTGTATTTACTAGTGTTGTCTGGGTGGAACTCTTGGTTTTTAATTCAAAAGTCTTGGAGTAATATGAATTTATTTTAAAAAATCTTTACTATCACCATAATATTTTTTGGTATTATCGGTTTATTTCCAAGATAACGACAATAATAATAAATAGAAATTTTAATAAACAATAATCATTATTGAAACTAACCTTATTAAGTAGTAATATCCAATACTTTTAACTGTAAGTACCCGGTGTTGGCTGGGAGTCTTTTAACTTTTATTTTATTTCCAGATCTTAATATAACTTTATGTTGAAACAATTTGTTTCAAATGTTTGTTTACCTTTAGTTAAAAACTAAACACATTTTAAATATGTGTGTGGTTTTCTAGAGTTCTCTATGGATGTCAGATAAACGTCTTTGTTAAAACCGGAAGTGAGTGCATTCTGGTAGATTTTTAGGAAATTATTTTTTTGTTTTTTTTTTGAATAGGGATTTTCTATTTATTTCGTTTTAGTTTATGCTATTGCATTATTGATTTCAATAAATATTCTATTAATAGTAAATAAAAAATATATAATGTATAAGTCATCTAGTCACAAGTAAGACACGCCCAGATACACACAAGAACTGGCCGCACAATTTTATTATTATAGAGATATAAATATGTTTGTCGTCAGTAATAAAATTGTAAACATTTTATAAAATCTGTTCTCATTTTTAAGACCTCTTCACTACCGAGCCTGGTCTGATTATGGCTCAGTTTGACATCTATTTGGTCGACTTTTCTTGTCTTAGGGCGACGGAAGCAGATGGGTGCAAAGGCTGTATAAAAGGGGTTGAGGTCTGGGAAGCATTGAAACCAGTCGGGCTGAATATGTCTCCTAGGATCGATGATTTGCTCTATTTGAGACAGTCGTCTATATTTGTCCCCTTACTGGCGTTTATTTTTAACTCCTGGTTTAAGAACAGGGGTATTTCTCAGTATTTTACCAGAAGCATTAGCAATAACAAAAATAGTACAGATCAGATAAATAATTTTAGACTTTTAACAATGTTGAACACAGGGTTAAAGATTTAGACCAAGATCTTAGTCAACCGTCTGCAGGCTGTTCTGCCTAGTCTAATTAGTCCCGAACACACTTGTGCTGTGAAGGGCAGGACTATTCAGGATAATTTACACATGGTATAATTGATCATCGAGAAAATTGACTCAGAAGCCACGCTGATCAAATAGGATGAATCCTAAGCATTTGATAAGGTTGACCATTGCTACTTGGTGGTTGTTCTGTTTTCGGCCGGATTTGGCCCTCAGTTTCACTCTTAGATTTGCCTCTTATATGCAAACTTTGGTGCACTGGTGGAGGGGAATAGATTGAGGTCAAAACCATTTAGTCTGTCAAGATCAATTCATCGGGAATGTATACTTTCACTGATGCTCTATGCACTCATGTTAGAATTCTTTCTTCACAGTCTCTGATAGGCGCAGAGTTTAGGGTTAGGGTTGTCTTGGGGGAGGAGCTGACAGAGAGAAACCGCAGAGACTGACCCTCAGGATCGACAAGGAGGAGGGTCCACTGGTGTGAACATTGCCCCCAATCCTGCACGATAATAAAAAGACCGATGAAGAAGAAGACAGGCTACGGATGAATCTGGCTCTACAAAGAATTACTTTAAAAAGTGTATGCACCACATTAAAGTACCCTGCCTATGCTGACAATGTGACAATGCTTGTAATGAGTATTGATTTACTCCTCTCCAGGAGTTAGGCACAAGGCCAGTTTTTATCTTACAAGTAAGGTGTGAACCAAGGTCGGGTCGGGAAAGTGGGATTTAAAAATTGCCTAGGCAGCCCCGTCGGCATTCCCCGGTAGGGGCGCCTCAGGCAGTGAGCAATAAACTTACCCCTCCACAAAGAGGGGAGGCGAAGCCTGGGAGGGTGGACCTCCTAGAACTGCACAGGACAGACCCATAGACCGGCGTAATTCAAGCCCCGAAGGCCAAGACAATACCAGTCTATGGGGTGTAGTATCCATCGGAACAGATACTACACTTTGATCTTAGCCAAAATGCCAAGATATATTTATCTACCTCCCACAAGGTAAGATGTGACACAAGGTCGGGAAACTGGGATTAGATAAGCCAGCGCTTGAGAGGTGAGCACTCTGGCCATTTAAATATTGCCTGGGCAGCCCCGTCGGCATTCCCGGTAGGGCGCCTCAGACAGTAAGCAATAAACTTACTCCAAAGAGGAAAGGTAAAGCCTGGGAGGGTGCACTTCCTAGAACTGCACAGGACCAGACAACCCCCAATAGACCGGCGTAAATCCAAACCCAAAGGCCTGGACAATACCAGTTTATTAGGTGGGGTAAAAGTACCCCTGAGTGGTGAGATTAGAGTCGTTAACATGGAATTCAGATAATATTAAACGGTCACAGGGGCCTAAATCAACTGTGACAAGTCTGTTGGCTTATAGGAGCTAATCTTCACCTAAACTGTAAAATTATCTCCTATAATAAGCTGTAACAAAAGAATCGCCAAAGAAAGCAAAACAAGGCCCTATAAATATTTATGTCGATGACCTACACAGTTGGATGTAGGTTGTCAGAAGTTAAGACAGTGAAGAAAAGAATTAAATAATAATAATAATAATAAATGTCGGCTGCTGAAAGTCTTTTCTTGGAGCAGTATATCTTTAAGTGACGATAGCCTTGCTCAGAGTGCCTAATCGACAGGGGCAGGAGAGAGTGTCAGCGTCTTCCTTCATGGTTGCCTGAAAGCTCTCTGACTGCCCTGCAAATCCCTAAAGATCTCCAGATGGAGTCATTAAAAGATCTGGTTGAAATTAATATGCCCAGGAGTCTGATTGGTCACCGTGTGACCAAACAACCTCGCTAAGGCTGCTCGTCACAAGACGAAGGAAAGAAATCTCAATGTTTATAATTGATATAGGCTTATGCATTGGTGCTTGGAAGGGTGTATCCATACCAGTTCCCTTTAGCTGGACTGACAGGCCGTGCAAGATAATTGGCATTTAGTTTTGTTCTGATATCCAGCTGGAGGGAAAATTGGTCAGAAGTATTTAAAGTGATCATGGTCACAGTAAATCTTTGAACCCATAGGAATCTTTCATTAAAGACGAAAGGTGTATTGTAGTATTTCTGCTGTGCTTAAATGAATGACGACAAAACTGATATATAAAAATATAATGATATATCTTTATTGTTGGTTGCGGTGAAGGAATGTGGGTCAGTGAGGAAGGAAGACACATGCACAAGAATTCGACAGGGTGGTTTTTCTAAGGCCAAAATCGTTTATTGACAATCGATATTAATTTTCGGTTGATATTATATAACAATTTGTGACCTCCCCCCTCACTTGCAAACGCCCACTGTGAGACTTTGCTGTCAATGTAGCCACACCCCCAATATAATAAAAAATATAATGTGGATATCTGGGAAGCATTTTTTCTTTAAGACATATTTCATTAAATATTACGGACAACTTGTGTCTGCATATCTTTTCTTTGATCCTTTCTAAATTTCTGATTAGATTTGCACTATATACAGGATGTTTGGAACGCTTGGATCCTCACTTTGCCCTAATTGAAATGAATGGCTCACTTCTTGATGGAGCCCCCCTGCCTTGATAAGCTTCTAGGACTGACCTTCACTTCAGACTTGAAATGGAAGACTTACATCAAATCTGTTGCTAAGGCCGCCAGAAAAATGGTTGGATCATTCTATCGCTCCAGAAAGTAACTCACTCCTCATGCAATCAACTACCTGTATAAGAGTCGTAAAATGGAGTAATGTTGCCACATCTGGGGAGGTGCTGCTCAGAGCACCCTTTTCTTTCCTTGACAGAGTACAAAACTGACTTCGAAATCTAGTGGTGGATATTCTCTTCTCTTCAATATAGCTTCTTTCTCACAGAAGAGAGGTTGCTAGTCTATCGTTATTTTCATGTTAGGTGCTTGACAGAGCCCCCCCCCCCCTCGTAAAACATTCACAGTAAATACACATCTAGCCCCCTATAAATAATTTTCGTTTCTTCCTCTGTGTACCTAAAACTAAACGTTTCGATAAGCAAAGTTTCTTTCCAAGAACTACTCGTCCGTGGAACACAATACCACGGGGATGCGTCCCAGCTGACTACAACATGGTCGTTTTCAAGTCCAATCTTAACAAATTCTTGTTGAGCCGTCCCCCTAAATAATCAAACTCTGTCCAGTCCCAACTATCATTACCAATCCTCCAGGCAAATTTATTAACCCTTATCCTCGAGTGGCCTTTGGGTCTTGATAAGAGGTGACGATTATGTTCTATATGTGGGGTTTGCTTTTATAGTAACACTCCATTACAAGTCTAATTTCCTTTGTGGTCCATTTCTTCCTCTGTGTCGTTTTTGGTTTGTGCTGATCATATTTATTTACATGTATTTGGTCTATGTATTCTGTTACCGGAAATAAGAAGGACAAACTAATGATGCCAACCATGACCTTCAGAGGAGACACTGCCGATCATGATGCCCAGATCTTTTATCTGGGTCCCACGGCTATTATATTTGTTTGGTGATATTTTTCATGGTTTTCTAAGTGTATGTGACAACACCAGACCCAGGCTTACTTTACCTGTGATCGTGTCAACGGGATAGTGTTTACTTATCCCATACGTAGAAATAGCACATTGTCCGTTTTAGATGTTTAGAATAAAGAATGGTGATCAATGTTTGTTTCAATGGCCTATAAGTCAGAAACCAAGTCATCCCAGACCTATACACATATAGAACATAATTCCGAAGTTGTGCCATCGATTTTCCAAATACCCTGTATACAAAGTCGGTCTGACAAATAACTTAACTGGATGTGTTGTGTGGGCTATGGACGAAAGAGGAATAAACGAATTGTGATATTATCTAACATAATATATTAAGAGTATATGACTGTAATATTAACTTTCTTTTTTTCACATGATTTGTTAACACCACCTCTTTTGTTTAAGGTCGTTCAACTATGAGCACTGGGAAACGAAGAATGAACACCGAGCAATGAATAAAAAGAATATCCCCATATCGGAACAACCTCCCTATTTGTTTTTTTTTAATTTCTTTTGCACAGGCTCAAGAGCATCATTACTGAGGCCTGTTTTGAAGGCATGGATGCCATCAAGAGGGCCATAACAGTGGAGCTGAGAGTAATCGTAGCAGAATCCTTCGAGCACAGAGAAAGTGCATTAAATTTGAGTGTGATTACTTAGAAGAGGAAAAAGAATGTAGCTTATTGTTTGGAGGTGAAATAAATTGTTTGTGCCATCAATTCTGTTACATTTCACATGCACCTCGTATATATAAAGAAAATATGTTGCACATGACTTTATTTTCTGTTTGATTTGATACTTGTATTTGTATGAGTAATACCGTTATTAAATAAACGGTTATTTATTTTATGCAGCTGGAAACACAGAAAATTCACAAAGAAAAAAATGAGGCTTGTAAGGGATTCAAACACGTACCTATGCAGAGGAACCGTCTTTAGCTGTCATCGCTTTAGACCACTCAGCCAACAAGACTTTGTAGAGCGATGGTCGAATTTGAACTTTTACATCTTGAGGGGATTACTTTAAAGGAGAAACCATATAGTTTGCTGTTTGTAATCGAAATAAATTGTCTGTGACACTAGTCCCATTACTTTTTAGACACACCTCTTTTATACCTTATATATAAAGTAAAGTGAGACTTTCCCCTATTTGATTGCCCTGCATAGCTTTGTAAAATCGCTGTACTGGAACAACCTACCTATTCACCTGATTTTGCTCCATGTGACTTTTTTTTTTCTCAAGTTCAGCAAGATCATCAAGGGGATCTATTGTGACGGTGTGGACGTCATGAAGAGGACATCCCAGAAGAATCCTTCCATCTGTACATAGGAGTGTGGCAGAAAAGGATGGAAAAGTCCATTAGACTCGAAGGGGGTATTTGAAAGGGAAACTATGTATTTTGCTATGTGGAATTGAAAATAAATTGTTAGTGACACCAATCCTATTACTTTTCCATATGTACCTAGTATATTTACCGTAAATATGTAGTGTATAATTCTATTTTTAATTTGCGGGACCATCTTTAGCTGACGTCACTTTAGCCCACTCAGCCAACGAGATTTTGTAGAGCAATGGTTGAATTTGTACACGTTCTAAAACTTGAGGGGATTACTTTGAAGGAGAAACCATTTAGTTTGTCCCCATTTACATGCTTCCCCACGAGGGCAGAGTTGGAAACAAGCTCGGTTTTTAATGTGAGGTAAATTGAGCTCTCCAAAAAGAGGCACACTGGATTGGAAAAAAAATTTTAATTGCCTCACTCTATAAAGATTTCTCCTTCACTTATCAAGGACAGTAAAGATAAAGTGTAGTATCAGAACACATACTACACTTTGTTTCTAGCCAAAAGAACATTGGCACTCATTAAATTTCAGTCTATAATGTAGAATATCACTTGCACAAAGAACGAATCAAGTGAAACAGTTTTGGTCAATTGGCAACTCACGCTTCATAAAAAACAGCAAATGATGAAAGGTACAAATGGGTACACATCATTTTGACTCACCTGTGATTAATCAGAAATAAGTATCGTCCTTGATAAACTGCCAGTGCCCACATGTACTGAATTAGCCAATGGACGATAACTTCCATTTTTTAAAAAGCCACATATCATTCTCTGTTCTTTTTTTTTAATAGAAATTGCTTCAGACAAGGCACGAAGCCACTTGATGTAAGACACTAACGAGAACGAAAGATGATTATCACAAAGCCAGGAGATGCCCCTTGAAAAGACCAAGGCTACAGATAGGGAGAAAACAGTCAGCAGGAAGAGTGTTCTATAAGCCTGCAGTTCTTGGAAAGAAGCTACTGGAATAGGAAGCTGTATTACAATGAGGTATCAAAACAGCGAATTGATGGAGTCAAACGAGCTGAAACAAAGAAAGCAGGGAATAGATCAGACAATTCTGAAGAACACATGCTATAATAATATTTATAAAAAAAGACTGAGACTAGCAACATCACGTCTGTGAAAGAGAGGGTGCAGAGAAGAAGAAAGGGGGTGCCCAATCAAATTACAGATACGTTTCTGTACCTTATCAAAATCCATCAAATGTGACAGAGATTCACTAGCCCAAATATAACAACAGTCTGCCATACACGGTCTGATAGTAGATAGAGGATAGCCTCAGGTGTGATAAAGTTTTATGATTATCTTTATTGTAACCATGTCTGTTCCTTTCATTTTAACATCGAGTTTCTGTTGAGCACTCAGAATTTGAAGTGGGATGTCGTGTTAAAAACCCACAAAGAAAAAGACCAGCATAATATATGCAGCAGAATCACAATGGCAGCCTGTAGCCAATTCTTGAGAAAAGCAGGAATCAGTAACTCATGGTAATTACATTTGAATAGGGGGGAAATGGCTGAAGAACACATTCCATAATAGTATTTATAGAAAAAAACTGAGAATAGCAACATCACGTCTGTGATGCAAAGAAGAAAGGGTGGGGTCCAATCAAATTATCGATATGTTTCTGCACCTTATGAAGAACCCGCAAATGGGACAGAGATTCACCAGCCCAAATATGACAACAGTACTTTACACATGTGGAGGTCAGAGGAATTACATGAGAACATGGGATGAAGATATAGCAAGTAATAAATGATTGCCAATAATTGTGACCAGGACTCATATATATATATATATATATATATATATATATATATATATATATATAATTCTGATAAGTTTCGATCAACAGGGTGTAATCTAGTGAAACATTACTGTTTATATAATAATGCTCAATAATAAATAGAGCTGTATATTTATTTGGTATAAATCTTTTTATTTATGCAAACATTTTTGGCTACACATTTACAAACATGTTTCAGTTCTAGCAGATGAGAATCAGATAACTTCGTCAGGCCAACACTCTTAGTATAAAAATCAAAATGAAACTTATTCATTTTCATCTCTGCCTTCATACTAAAAGTGTTGGCCTGATGGATTTCAGCTGACTCTCAGTTAGAACTGAAACATGTCTGCAAATGTGTAGCAAAAACTGTTTTCATAAATAAAAAGATTTATAGCAAATATATATATAGATATATATATTAGTAAGCATAAAATCTCTAAATGGTATTAAACCATTTCCATCTCCCTGCTTTAACAATGTGCATTATTATTAAGAAGTGTCCTAAAGCGCAAACTGTTAAAAACCTCTCCGGACATGAGCTCAAGAGAAAAATTGTTTAGCGAAATGTTTGCAGAAAAAAATACCACTTAAAACATTTAAAGACCTGAAAGCTGACCTAGAACAATCTCGAGTAATTGTTTCTATGATAGCTCAAATAATTTGTTTGATGACAACATTATTTTTAGCGCAGATAACAACATCATATTTAAGAACAATATCTTTCCAGTCTTACTCTCAATTTTCATAACGATCTAAAGGGCACACTCTAAAAGAAGTTGGGATATATC
Organism: Sepiola atlantica; assembly: GCA_963556195.1. Taxonomy (NCBI): domain Eukaryota; kingdom Metazoa; phylum Mollusca; class Cephalopoda; order Sepiida; family Sepiolidae; genus Sepiola; species Sepiola atlantica. The sequence goes on along the minus strand of OY744525.1, from coordinate 69,188,737 downwards.
ATTGAAAAAAAAAAAATTTTTAAAGAAACATTAAAGAAAAAAACTTCAAAAGGAACAACTGAACTTTGCCGCAGAGTACAGGGGCAAACCACAATCTTTTTGGACAAATATTTGTGGACATAGATTTTTGCTAATGGACACGAACAATATATGTTTACAGATGGTAAAATTCAGCTTAAAAGGAAAAGAATGCACCAGCAAAAGTTAATCATGGGAGAGGATCCATAATGCATCAAATAAGCATTCTCACAATACATTGCTTTCAGAATACATTGCTCTCAGAATACATTACTTTCAGAATACATTGCTCTCAGCATACATTGTTCTCACAATACATTGCTTTCAGAATACATTGCTCTCAGAATACATTGCTCTCAGAATACATTGTTCTCACAATACATTGCTTTCAGAATACATTGCTCTCAGAATACATTGCTCTCAGCATACATTGCTTTCAGAATACATTGCTTTCAGAATACATTGCTCTCAGAATACATTGCTCTCAGCATACATTGCTTTCAGAATACATTGCTTTCAGAATACATTGCTCTCAGAATACATTGCTCTCAGAATACATTGTTCTCACAATACATTGCTTTCAGAATACATTGCTCTCAGAATACATTGCTCTCAGCATACATTGCTTTCAGAATACATTGCTTTTACAGAAGAATTTTGCTTTACACCAACTGGAAACCATAACTTCTTCAGAGTGCTTCAACCATTAAACAAAAAGGGGCCGAATCTTCTATCTCAGCAGATCACCCGGATAGCTGCTTCTCATGGAGACAACTTGAGTCTTTCACAGAAATTTGTTTCCTCCCCTCTTCTCTCTTGTTGTTGCCATCATCTTCTTCTTTTTACTAACATCTGTGGTAAATGCAACTATTAAAGAACAACACAAAATTAGTTGCGGTTTAACAATCATTTTTATTTTTTATTTAGAGTATACATGTATGCACAACCCTTCAACCCATCCCCCATACGGGAGGAAGGGAGCAGCTATCCAAAAACTCAACCGCTCTCTCTCTTTCTCTCTCTCTTGTGCGCGCAATTCAGTAGTAAAAAGAGAAAGACATGATCGAGTCATTCGCAACTTCTCACTAACGATTTCCTGTCCGTGACATAACTGCCTGGACATGTAGCTCTAACTCAACTTCTAATGGAAAATTCCACTCTATACTCAATTTTAACCTTACATAGAAATTTCCAATTCTAACATTATTTTCACACACACGCACCTAAATATTGCTGAATTTGAATTATCAAGGGATTTTAGAGCAAAATATTTTATCTAGTGTAAGAAAAATACGTTTGAGTCCTTATTTACTTGCCTCCCCACGAGGGAAAGGTTAGACACAAGATTGTTTTTTTATGTGGGGAAAATCCAGCTCCCCAAAAGCGGACACTCTGGATTAGGACAAAAATATAAATTGCTTCAGTCTAGAAGGATTTCTCCTTCACTGACCGAGAACAGAAGAGATGAAGTGTAGTATCAGAACAGATACTACACTTTGAAATTTGCAGAAAATATAAAAAATTTACATTTTAAACAAAGGAACAAGGCCATCAAAAGTGTGGGGAAAATGGGTGTCGTTGGTCATCCTTGGTCTAAAGTGATAAAAATGTCAATCCTACTCTTAACTTGAATCAGCTCAGTCACCACAATACCACATTTACCACGGAACAGCTGTCTGTGGATGAGTCTTTCATTTTTTTGCTATATCTGAAAAAATAAATACTAATAATAATAGGTAACATTGATCATCGAATTATTGGTAAGTTTTTAGTATCTACTAGATCCAAAAAATAACAAGATAGTGATGTAATACTATGCAAAACACGAATATCCTTTAATAAGCAACTTTTACTCTAAAGCAATGTATATATATACATATGTGTGTGTGTGTGTGTGTGTGTGTTAGAGCCGTGTTATAGGTAGTGTCCTTTGTTGGTAAGTTGTGCAAGAGTTTTGGTTGTGAATGCTTCTACTCAGTTGATAAAGGCTGGCCATGCTGATTGGTCGGCTGCATCCAGGTTTTGAGTAGAGGCACCTCATTTCGGGCAATGTCTCACTGGAGGTTGTTTCGCTTTTACTGAAAATCATTGTCCCTTCATCAACAAAATTTCTCAACCTCGGATTCTTGATTGTTCTCCAGTTTATTTCACCTGAATAGATGCCCCTCTGCGAACGTAGATACAAATCTGCAAAGACAACAAGAAAAAAAGAAGAAAGAAAACAAAAAAAAACAAAGAGCACATCAGCATCGGTGGGGGTTATATTGTACAGGGTGACCACACCCAAATGTTACCCATAGAATCGTTAATAAAATTCACAATCGTTTCTACAATCCAACCATATTTGGTACAAATAAACTTCAGTTTATGCCTGACATGTCCACCAATTTTCAATCATAAATCTCCAACAGTCTTTATGTTATCGCCGTTCAACGATATGTGGAGAGACTTTGGTGATCGTCTCATCAGTAGGGAATGCGATTCTTAATGGACTTCACACTCACCGACATTACCTCCCCCCTCCCGCTGCCTGATTTTTATCTGTGGGGTTTTCTCAAAGATAATGTCTATCAAAACAATCCCCAGACTATTTCAGAACTGAAGAAGTGGTTCACAGCCCAAATCAGGGCAGCACCAAGAGACGAGTGTATCAGAGTTATTGACAATTGTGCGCGTCATATTCAGCTGTACTGATCAATTAACGGTGATAAAACAAAGACTGTTGGACATTCATGAATAAAACTTGATTTAGTTTGGTTTCTTTTACGGCATATCAACCATCTATGTGTTATTTAATGCTAGATATAGTTGTCAAATGTCATTCTATATGTGGCATAATTATTTTATATTCCTAGAATACATTGTTTTTGAAATACATTACTTTCAGAATACATTGCTCTCAGAATATATTGCTCTCAGCATACATTGTTCTCACAATACATTGCTCTCAGAATACATTGCTCTCAGAATACATTGCTTTCAGAATACATTGCTCTCAGCATACATTGTTCTCACAATACATTGCTTTCAGAATACATTGCTCTCAGAATACATTGCTCTCAGCATACATTGTTCTCACAATACATTGCTTTCAGAATACATTGCTCTCAGCATATATTGTTCTCACAATACATTGCTTTCAGAATACATTGCTCTCAGAATACATTGCTCTCAGCATACATTGTTCTCACAATACATTGCTTTCAGAATACATTGATCTCAGAATATATTGCTTTCAGAATACATTGATCTCAGAATATATTGCTTTCAGAATACATTGATCTCAGAATACATTGCTCTCAGCATACATTGTTCCCACAATACATTGTTTTCAGAATACATTGCTCTCAGAATACATTGCTCTCAGCATACATTGTTCTCACAATACATTGCTTTCAGAATACATTGCTCTCAGAAAACATTGCTCTCAGCATACATTGTTCTCACAATACATTGCTCTCAGCATACACATTGTTCTCACAATACATTACTTTCAGAATACATTGCTCTCAGAATACATTGCTCTCAGCATAGATTGTTCTCACAATACATTGCTTTCAGAATACATTGCTTTCAGAATACATTGCTCTCAGCATACATTGTTCTCACAATACATTGTTCTCACAATACATTGCTTTCAGAATACATTGATCTCAGAATACATTGCTTTCAGAATACATTGCTCTCACAATACATTGCTCTCAGCATACACATTGTTCTCACAATACATTACTTTCAGAATACATTGCTCTCAGAATACATTGCTCTCAGCATACATTGTTCTCACAATACATTGCTTTCAGAATACATTGCTTTCAGAATACATTGCTCTCAGCATACATTGTTCTCACAATACATTGCTTTCAGAATACATTGCTTTCAGAATACATTGCTCTCAGCATACATTGTTCTCACAATACATTGCTCTCACAATACATTGCTTTCAGAATACATTGCTCTCACAATACATTGCTTTCAGAATACATTGCTCTCACAATACATTGCTCTCACAATACATCGCTTTCAAAATACATTGCTCTCAGAATACATTGCTTTCACAATACATTGCTCTCAACATAAATTGCTCTCATAATAAATTGATCTTAGAATACATTGCATTATTCTTAGAAAATATTTCTCCTAGAAAATATTACTCTTAGAAGGAAATTTTACAGAGAGGGTACCATAATTACTCTCAGAAAACACTACTCCTAAAATCCATTGCTCGCAGAATACATTGCATTACTCTTAGAAACATTTCTCCCTGAAAAAAATTACTCTCAGAAAACATTACTCTTTGACAGTGGTAATCTTCTTTGTTCTCAACACAATTCTAGTATCTATTTGGGAACAAAATAAAAAGGAGAAATAAGGTTTTGATTTTTTGAAGAATAAGATTGAATAATACGGTTGGGGATGAACTTATGGATATTAAAGCATGACGTGACCAGCCGATTGATCGGATTGGACCTCTCTGATCTCCCGTCAAGCCGAAGTGAAGTGTTGCTAAGGCATCAAGGGTCGCCATCCACGGCTTACAGGTGGCCCCGTTTTCGGGTGGATTTTACCTCTCTGCATGGGGTTGCAGTCTGTGAATTTGTGGCTGCCGACAGGGTGAGCTAAAACTTTGTAGACAAGTTAAATATAGACTGAAATTTATTTGTACCAAATATGGTTTGATTGCAAAAAGGAGTGTGAATGTTATCAACGATTCCATGGGTAACATTGTTTTGTGTCTCATTATTATAGTGTAGTCTTTTTGTTAGGGGTTGCCAAACAAATTCTTAGAGCAGGGGCAGGCAATTAATTTTCTCAAGGGGCCACATGAGAAATTTGGAAAGCTATCGAGGACCGCACAAATATATTTAATTTCGCTTTACCTGATATTTTATTAGCATTATTTTTCAAAAGAGTAAATTCAATATTTAAATGATACAATCAAAATATGGAAACATAATAATATCATAAGTCAATAAATATAAACCAAAAAGTTTTAAAAGTTAACAAACTTTGTGGTGATTATAAAACTAGTATTTCATGTTGTTTCTACAAAAAGCATTAAATTAAGTCCTATGAATAGAGTGTAGAGGTATCCCACGGGTCGAACAATACCCATATCTGCTTTATAACGAGTAGGTCACATTAAATTAAATTATGTTATGTGATCTCCTTCAAAATTCCCAAATTTTTCTTTTGGCTCAATATTTAAAAGATCTCTTTTAATTTGTGTTTTCCATATTTGGCCGGACTTTTGATGTTTATACTTACAATTCCTCCAAAAGATGACCAAAGATAAAAAATAAAAGCCATTTTGCCAAATTTTAAAAATAAATAAAAATAAATATTAATTTTAGTAAAATTATTCTAACGATAAAGTCTCACACTTACTGGATCCAAAGCACTTGCAATGGCTTGTAATATAATGAGGGCCGTGGTTGAAAAGAAAAATTTTAGTTATATAATGTCTTGTTATATAATGAGGGCCGTGTTTGAATGGAAAAGTTTTAGTTATATAATGTCTTGTTATATAATGAGGGCCGTAGTTGAATGGAAACGTTTAAGGTATATAATGTCTTGTTATTTAATGAGGGCCGTGGTTGAATGGAAAAGTTTTAGTTATATAATGTCTTGTTATTTAATGAGGGCCGTGGTTGAATGGAAAGTTTTAGTTATATAATGTCTTATTATTTAATGAGGGCCGTGGTTGAATGGAAAAGTTTTAGTTATATAATGTCTTGTTATATAATGAGGGCCGTGTTTTAATGGAAAAGTTTTAGTTATATAATGTCTTGTTATATAATGAGGGCCGTGTTTTAATGGAAAAGTTTTAGTTATATAATTCATGGACGGCGGCACCGGGGGGGGCTCAAGCCCCCCCCCCCACACTTTTTGGCTTGCCCCCCCCCCCACTTGATGGTCATCAATAATGAAGTTATATATGCATGTGTTTAACCGGGCCCCCTCCACTTTTTAGTAGAGCCTCCCCCCACTTTTATAACTGTCCCGCCGGTCCTGTAATGTCTTGTTATATAATGAGGGCCGTGGTTGAATGGAAAAGTTTTAGTTATATAATGTCTTGTTATATAATGAGGGCCGTGGTTGAATGGAAAAGTTTTAGTTATATAATGTCTTGTTATATAATGAGGGGCGTGGTTGAATGGAAAAGTTTTAGTTATATAATGTCTTGTTATATAATGAGGGCCGTGGTTGAATGGAAAAGTTTTAGTTATATAATGTCTTGTTATATAATGAGGGCCGTGGTTGAATGGAAAAGTTTTAGTTATATAATGTCTTGTTATATAATGAGGGCCGTGGTTGAATGGAAAAGTTTTAGTTATATAATGTCTTGTTATATAATGAGGGGCGTGGTTGAATGGAAAAGTTTTAGTTATATAATGTCTTGTTATATAATGAGGGCCGTGGTTGAATGGAAAAGTTTTAGTTATATAATGTCTTGTTATATAATGATGGCCGTGGTTGAATGGAAAAGTTTTAGTTATATAATGTCTTGTTATATAATGAGGGCCGTGGTTGAATGGAAAAGTTTTAGTTATATAATGTCTTGTTATATAATGAGGGACGTGGTTGAATAGATAAGTTTTAGTTATATAATGTCTTGTTATATAATGAGGGGCGTGGTTGAATGGAAAAGTTTTAGTTATATAATGTCTTGTTATATAATGAGGGCCGTGGTTGAATGGAAAAGTTTTAGTTATATAATGTCTTGTTATATAATGAGGGCCGTGGTTGAATGGAAAAGTTTTAGTTATATAATGTCTTGTTATATAATGAGGGCCGTGGTTGAATGGAAAAGTTTTAGTTATATAATGTCTTGTTATATAATGAGGGACGTGGTTGAATAGAAAAGTTTTAGTTATATAATGTCTTGTTATATAATGAGGGGCGTGGTTGAATGGAAAAGTTTTAGTTATATAATGTCTTGTTATATAATGAGGGCCGTGGTTGAATGGAAAAGTTTTAGTTATATAATGTCTTGTTATATAATGAGGGCCGTGGTTAGAATGGAAAAGTTTTAGTTATATAATGTCTTGTTATATAATGAGGGCCGTGGTTGAATGGAAAAGTTTTAGTTATATAATGTCTTGTTATATAATGAGGGACGTGGTTGAATAGAAAAGTTTTAGTTATATAATGTCTTGTTATATAATGAGGGACGTGGTTGAATAGAAAAGTTTTAGTTATATAATGTCTTGTTATATAATGAGGGCCGTATTTGAATGGAAAAGTTTTAGTTATATAATGTCTTGTTATATAATGAGGGCCGTGTTTGAATGGAAAAGTTTTAGTTATATAATGTCTTGTTATATAATGAGGGCCGTGGTTGAATGGAAAAGTTTTAGTTATATAATGTTATATAAAGTGTGTTTGAATGGAAAAGTTTTCGTGTACCCTTAAAAGGTCAGAAGTCGATAAAACCAAGTGACTTTCGGCCTGGGACTCTGTCTCTCTTATCTAGCAAGATTTCAAGGAGGAAAAACATATCCCGGGTGCACACAGTGTGGCTGTCCGTCTATTTGTCTATCTGTTTTTCTCTCTCAGTGTATTCAAATTGCCTCTCTCATGTTTTTTTTTGTAACTGTCTTTGTAAATAAACCTTTAATATAAACGTCGGTGTCTAAATGAGTTTGTCAGAAAACAGAAAGAACCTGGTTTCACGACGACGACATGAGTGTATGATGGCTTATACACCCATCGGTAAGTTAAAATATAACATTGCTTGTTGGGTAGCCATTTGCAAGAGGTTCAAAGCGTATGTTATGCTCTGTGTTTGTTTTTTGTTTTGTTTTTTGTGGTTGGCAGTAATTTGCATGTATGGACACCGGCCCAGTTTAAAAAGCGAGATATAACGACAGTGAGGCAAAAGGAAAGCAGAAGATCACGTGAACATACAAGAAATAGATTTGTGCAGTTGGATATTTTGTTAGTTTTGTACCGGTGTTTACTGTACAAGAGTTCCTATTGTCTTTTAGACCGTCGTTGACATTTTGTTTGTCACAGTTATATAAGTAAACGCTTTTACTATTATTTTCAAATAATGATCACAACCTTTGGTTGATTTTACACAAAATCTAATAAACAGATTCTTAGATATCTAATGATGTTGATAGCTTTTTACTTTAGTGAGTCCTGGGACCCACGAATTTGAATTTAATGAGTCCCTGGGAAATTTTATGAGATCCTGAGAAATTTATGTTCCCAGAATAAGATGAGAAAAATTTAAAAATCTAATAAAAAGTTAGTCCTTATATTTTTTATGTTTTCTCCTACCTAAGTTTAACGGCATAAATGTGAATTATCACCCCCCTCCTCCAAAGAAGGGATCACGTGACCAGAATTCAAGAATTTACATTTCAAATACCTGTTGATCCTAAGAAACTACTCTTGATGTTCCAATGACAGCCTGTTCTGGTAAGGGCTGAGAATGAAGTTCTGAGTTGTCCACAGCCAGTTACCCCGCCCAATAAACCAGTATTGTCCAGGCCTTCGGGTCTGGATTTACGCTGGTCTATCGGTTGTCCGTCCTGTGCAGTTCTAGGAGGTGCACCCTCCAAGGATTTGCCTTCTCACCCTTTGAGAAGGGGTTAGTTTATTTCTAATCGCCTGAGGCACCCCTACCGGGGAATGCCGACAGAGCTGCCCAGGCAATTTTTAAATGACCAGAGTGCTCAAATTCTCGAGCGCTGGTTTTTTCCCACTTTCCCGACCTTGTGTCACATCTTACCTTGTGGGAGGAAGATAAATAACGCCAGCTGTATGTACAGCCAAGAAATGTATTTCCCTGATCCTTGTCACAAAATTAAATTGTTCAGTTATGGCTTCTCAAGTAGTTTGGCCATGTACAGCGTGCCACCTCCTACATCAATTCATTAATACGTATGGATATCCTTAGCATGAGGGTGAGTGAAAGACCAAGGAAGACCTAGCTTGAGTGGATACAAAGTGACTTAACTGCTTGCAGCATGACTGATATAAACCGTTTGGATCAGACCGCCCGGAGGGCAAGTGTGAGACGTTGCCTGGTGTAACAGCAAGCAAACTGGAGCAAATATTTTTAACACGAATTACACTGATGAATATGTATTTATTTGTGCGCACGTGGCCAACGCTGAACTATAACATCTTTTCACCGTAAAACTGGAAATACATGAAAATAAACAAGTCTTACAAACATGTTCTAAGACAAAACAAAGCAAATTATTAAAGAATAAAAATTCAAATAGGTTTAAAGAACTATACGTTGCTTACCTCTATTTTTGCCAAGCTACTTGCCCCAGAGCCAACGTCTATCACAAGCGGAACAAACGTCCGACTCCCATGTTGACTGATTCGAAAAGACCGCCTCTGGGCAAGCAGGCGGTGTAGAGGCACGACAGTTACCCCGTGTGTATGTTTTCCGGAAGAAGACGGTGCTGAATACAAAATGTCCCCTTCCTGAATTATGACCGGCTAACATGTGAAACTCCTACGTTTACACCTGGTGTTGCCCACTCCGAAGTCTGGGACATTCGCAGTATTTTAAATACAAAAACCGGATGATGATGACAAAGAAAATGATGAGTAGATCGTGTTGACTGTTCTTATAGTTAGCTTGAAATGGTGGGGAATACGGAAGAAAGACAGAAAAAAGAAAGAAAATCAAGGAGGTATAAGAAAATCCACACTTTTGATGAGTTTTCTGCGTGCTTTGCAATGTATCGTTTTTTTTATGAAAAAATTGACTTGCATCCTTGGGTAAGATTTTACTGCATCCTTTTAAATTTTTATGCGTCTCTGACGCAGGACGCAAAGCTTATCAGCATCTCTCGATATCTGTGAAAAAATGAATTATTTTTTACTAATTAAGGGTGATTTTCAGCAACCTGGGGGGGGGGGGGGGGACCATAGTTTTCTCAAATTCTCCGATACATGATTCATGTAAATAAGCATTAATCCTAACTTTTGGTGGAGTTTTCGATATTTGCATAAATGTTTGCCAATTTGGAGATAAAACAAAAGGTTGAATCATGTAACCAGCCATTGATCAAAACTTTTGGTTGATTTGAAGGAAAAAACTAATGCAGTAATATTTGTGATATTTTGGTGGATTTTTTGGGGTGGGGACATTTTTTTCAGCTCTCCTGATGAGTTTTCTTGGGTTAACCAGTACTTGAATCTTGTAAATAACCAATAATTATAAATTTGATGGATTTGAGGCAAATCTGAGGATGGAGGGGGACATCATTTTTCTAGAGTCATCAGTACATGATTCATGTAAGCAAGAATTGATCACATATTTTTGGTGGATTTTGTTAAAAATTTAATTGTGGAAATGTTATACCTTCTCTTCTTCATCCGGTTTTAGTATTTAAGGTGCCACAAGTGTCCCTGGCAACATCTCCTTAAGCAAGTTATATCTCTTAGTCTTCCATGCTCTCTAGTATAAGGATTGGCAACAGCAAAAATTGCAATATTTGCAAAGTCTTGGAGGGTTGGGGACATTTTAAGCACCCTGTTGGGAACACCAGTGTTCTCCAAGGGTCACTAGTACTATTGTAATTTTGGTGCTGAATTTCTGTCCCATTCTTGATAAGGTTCAGAAGCGTATTCGTAATTTGATTGGCCCCACTCTTGCTTCTTCTCTGCACTTTCTCTCTCACAGACATGATGTTGATAGACTCAGTTTCTTCCATAAGTTCCATTATGGCATGTGTTCTTCAGAATTGCCTGATTTATTCTCTGCTTCTTTTGTTCCAGCTCATTTGTCTCATTGGTCTAGATGTCTTCATCAATTCGCTGTTCACGTACCTCATTATAATACATCTTATTTCCAAGGACTGTAGGCTTCTGGAACTCTTTTCCTGTTGACCGTTTTCCTCCTACCTATAGCCTTGGCCTTTTCAAGTCAATAGACATCTCCCATAAAGAAACAAATAGAATTATGAAAAATTTGTGATTTGAAAGGTTAATCATATTTCGTTCTTTTTAGCTCCTTACATCAAGTGGCTTCATGCCTTGTTTTAAGCGATTTCCATAAAATAAAAACAACTATTAATTACAACTGTTGATTGATTTGAGAATAAAACTAATTAATTAATCATAAATATTTTTGAAAAAATACAATTTTTGTCCATTTTGAGGTGGATTTTCAGTTCTCCTTGGGGGGCAAACCAGTGTTTTCCTGGAGAACTTTATTTGTGTAAATAACCATAAATCCTAACTTTTAGCGTAGTATGTAAAAAAAACTAATGATGGGAATAATACGATGTTTTTTATTTAGTGAGGAGAAATAATTTAATACTGCGTTTATTCTAATAAAACGTTTATTTAGTAACCCTTTTCCTGCTTTTGCTTACCTACATGAAATATGAAAAAGTATTGCAGAAACAAATAAAAATAACTTTATTTGTTTTGGTGATAATTTACAGATAAGGGGATGTTCGTAAAATATTTTTTACAATTATAATCAGGCCCGTACTTGTAAATTATCCACCAAAACAAATAGAATTATGAAAAATTTGTGATTTGAAAGGTTATTCAATCTAGGATAAAAAAAATTATCTCATCGAATTTTCAAAGTCAGACCTAAATAGCATTTAAGCTGATAAATTAAACTTTGCTTTTGACTCGCCAATTTTCATTTGTTATTGTTGTGCTGTGTTATTAGCAATATAATAACGTGCTCAGCTACGATTTATTTTAAAATTATTTAGTCTAGACTAGACGACTGCTAATATGAAACACTTTTAAATAATCACCAAAAAGTAAATATCAGCAAAGGGGATAACTCATCATCATCATCATCATCATCATAATCATAATCATAATCATAATAATAATAATAATAATAATAATAATAATAATAATAATAATAATAGGAGTTGTCCAGTTTTAAAATGTGTTTGAACATTTTAAAACTGGACAACTCCTATTATTATTAAAAATGTAAAAACTAAAATGACTTCACGGCATCCTGAGCAATGTCCGGTGGGTACAGCTAGTTTAAATATATAAATATATATTTAATATAAATATTTCATAAGCAAGAAATTATTTAAACCAACAATTTTTGTTTAAATTCTCTGCATTTTAAAGTCTGTGCAAGTCCTCGATCCATGTACTTCGCTTGCATTACCCTAAGGCCGCCCTAATTACAGGTATGACCAATGAAATTTAATAATACAGTTAAAGGGGTAAAAAGCAAAACCCAGCATAGATGGGTACTTCAGTTAGTGACCAATAAGTCGGTCGTGTTTGTTAACGGAACGTTTTAATGTTTGAGCCGCGTTCATATTTACCTTTCAACATTCGGTCATGCGATATATTTTGTTTGGTCCAGTCACGTTTGTGTTCAGCTGGAGACTTGTTTCCAGTGTTCCAGGCAAGGCTTTCGGGGCCTGAAATCGCATCCGGTTCTTCCAATTCATCAACAGGTGTCGGGTTACTCTCGGCGGTGACACATATCTACATGTGTGAGAAGATTTGAATTACAATATGATAGACAAGTGAAATACTTTATAACCACAACTAGAGATATAGATCGAATATACTGAGATGAAACCAAGAGCACTGACACTACAGAGGTAGATATATAAGAAAAATATTATAATCTGACCGCCCCCCCAAATATATATATATATATATATATATATATATATATATATATATATATAGTACTTGTATTATTGTTGTTTCTTAGATGTTAGTCCAATAAAAATTCAGTGCTTATAAGATAGTGCTACATAACAGGTAAAGCTGGCTTTTCAATGACACTTTTCGACCTTGTATCACATCTTACCACTGTGGGAGGGATATAAAAAATAAAATAAAATAAATAACAGGTAGAACTGTATAATAATGTACATTCCTTTATTTATACAAACATTGTTGGCTACATATGTGCATACATGTTTCAACTGCAATTTCATTCGAAATCCAGCTTCATCGGACGATTTTACAAACAAAAGGGTTCAGTTTGTAAAATGGCCCGATGAAACTGGATTTCAAATGAAATGGCAGCTGAAACATGTATGCACATATGTAGCCAACAATGTTTGTATAAATGAAGAAATTTATACTATAATATATTGTAGTCCAAATATAAAATATAAAATGATGGCATTAACATCGACTAATGCCACACAAAATATTCATGTAGAGTTTTATGAAGGATCAAGGAGAATGAAAAGATCGAAAAAGGAGAACACCATCCAGACCTCCACTGGAAGGGCACAGGAAACACTGGAATCCTGAGAAGGCTTATTGCCACTCAAATTCCAGAGACAGCAAATGGCCGTTATTAGCCAGAAATCAATGATAAACAGCTGTTGCGAGAACGCAAAATGAGTTGCAGCGGGTATTGAAAGAAGGAGAGAATATTGGAAATCTGGAAAAACTTGTCACTCAGGCTACAGGGAACACCACTTGTTGTTAAAATTGACTGATAACTGGTAATAACTCGTGTGAGAAATACCAGTAAATAAAATAATAATAATACAATTCGGAAGGGGAAAATTATGTGTTTTCCTTGAGATGCAGAAGGGGAAACTCAAAACATAGAATTATCCACTCAAGACGTGGTGAGAATACTTGGTGAATGCATGACTTATAAATACCTGGGCATTCTGGAAGCAGACACCAAATCAACGGAAGAAGAGAAGAAAAGTAAAGCCCGTAGAAACGAAATTATATAGTAGAAACTTGATAAAAGGAATAAATACATTTGCCAGCATCCCTCGTAAGATACTCTGAACCCTTCCTAAACTAGTCAAAAGAAAAACCCAGACACATGGATCACAGGATCAAGAAACTAAAGAGCATACTGCATGTGAAAGATGATACTGACCAACTCTATGTAAAAAGAAAATAAGTAGGATCAGAACTGATTATTGAAGACTGTGTGAACGATACAATAATAGGACTAAAAAAATATAGTACGAATACAGAGAGGCTGATTATCACTGCCAAAAGCACAATCAAGCTGAACGATATGGAGAGCAGGGAAACTGGAAATAAAAAGGTTAGAAAAGCAAAATAGGAAGAGAGGCAGCTACATGGACAATTTATAAGACTGATCAAAGAAATAGCACATGAAAACATGGGGGCATGGCTACAAAAAAGAACACTTGAACAGAGAAATAGTGTCACTACTGACCGCCACATAAAACAATGTGATCAGAACAAACTACATAAAGGCCAAGATAAACAAGACCAGAGAAAGAGTAAATGAAGACTCTGTGGACAAAGAGACGAAATGGTAAACCACATCATAAGTGAATGCAACAAACTAGCCAAAATGGAATACATAAACAGCCATGATTTAGTCGGGAAGTTAGTCCAATGGGAACTGTACAAATTACTGCACACTGAACATACATATAAATGATACATGCAAAAACTGGAACTAATATTGGAAAACGAAAGGCCTACAATCCTCTTGGACATGGAAATACAAATGGAAAAATCCATTAAAGCTAGAAAACCGGGCGTGATAATAGTCAACAAGGAAAAAATCTGCCAAATAGTGGATTTCACCATCCCAGCAAGTTAAAGGGTGAAGCTCAAGGAGGCAGAAAAACTAAGCAAATACATTCAACAGGCCAGAGAGCTAAAGGGAATATGGAACATGCAGAAAGATACAGTTATACAAATAATTGTAGGAGCACTAGGAACGGTTCTGAAAAAAAACATGGGAAAAAAACTGGGAGAAATTGGAATCAAAGGAAGGATTTGCACCATACAAAATACGGCACTGATTAAAATGGTTGCTATATTAAGAAAATAGCTATTTTGCGGAATATTTACAGTAGTCACATGTATAACATACTCCAGCAGCAACTTGTTCCATTAATTTGTATTGTTTTAAATGATTACACCACCCCTCTCGGCTTGTAATATATATATATATATAAATTTTAAAGGAAAAAACTAAACACACATTAGGGCTGTCAGCATTATAAATTATTTTGACCTAGATAGGTCTCGTCAGATGTGTAACCAGACACATTTAGGAACAGTTCCTAAATGTGGCTTATTATGCATCTGATGAGACCTATCTAGGTCGAAATAATTGATAATGCTGACAGCCATAATGTGTGCTTAGTTCTTTTCCTTTAAAATTTATTCCTGCTCTGCGTAAAAGTACATTGAGCTCTCTTACTCGGATTCCCATTAAGATCATTCAACTCTGCACGCACACACACACACACACACACACACACACATATATATATATATATATATATATATATAATATGAGTTGTCTTGCAGAATATATATATATATTGCTTCAGCAAGTTGAACACACTTTGACTGCTTGCTGTACATGTCCGCTGATTTGACATTTATAGACTTTAAATTACCTTATTTCCATGTTGATTAATGTTGGCCCGGAGGTAGAATATCAAGCCGTGAAGTCGAAGGTGACTTGTGACTGGGTTCGAATTCTTAGACCGGCAATAATTAACATTTCCTACACTGATGATTGCATAAAGCATGAAACCCTAGTGTCTGTAGGTAATAACAATAAATAAATATTTAAATATCAGTATATATCTTTGAATTATGATGAATAAAATACCAATTTTTTTATTTATCAAAAAAATAGAGGGGAGGGGGGTCAGTTTGCTATTGATCCTAAATCGACCCCTCACATTTCAACTGGTGCATTGGTATTAAAATGTTATTCAGGTAATATGTGTAAAAGTAAAAAAAAGTAAAATGGTCGACCTTACCAGGATTACTCCACTTACCCCTCTCCTCCTCTTTCTTCTTTTTGTATTTCTTCTCCTGGTTCTTTTTTTTTTATTTCTCCTCCTCTGTTGTTTTTCTACTTCTTTGTTCAGCCTTCTTATCTGTTTCTTCTTCATTAATCTTCTTATCCAACCCCCCCCCTCCTGACACTGTGTGATTGTTATTGTTCTTCTTCTTCTTTTTCTCCTTTCACCTCTCCTTCTCCTCTGCTCAAAACTGTCAACCCTCTCAATCTAGTCTCCATCTCCTTGACACACTCCACAGATCATGGCAACCTGACAAAATATCAACTGAAAAGCAAAATACTTGTCTTCCTCAAACAAAGATGGAGTATTCGGATATACCAAGTATTTATTTTATGTATCCCCACCCCTACCCCAAGCCCTTCTTACCTGTCATCTTTTTCTCCATTCTTCTTATTAGTATTACTCTTTTTCTTCTTCTTTTTAACATGGATTTCCCAGTGTTCGTTAAGCCTGCCGACAACATGTAATTTATCTGTTTGCTTCAATTGTCCACATTTGCCTGGCTTGTACTCAGATCACTTTTATAACGAACATCTTATGACGATGTCAACACTTGGATTCGGATGGGAGCAGTTTTATCATTGATTTACAAGGATTATTTGCTCATGTTATAACTAATGGCACTCCATCTGTCAGTGTATTTCTTATCTCTCTGGAAACTTATGCCTATTTCCTGTCTCTTTGTTCAATCCGTCTCTGTTTATTCATACATATTAGAATCATTTGGGAAAGGTATGAACCTATAATTTCGCTCCAGTTATGGGCAAAAGAGCAAAAGATTCATTGTATACGATCGACTGATCGTATACAATGAATCGTTTGCAATAGACTGTTGTTGGTATATATATATATATATATATATATAGAAATTGGTAGTTTGCTGTAAGCATTGCTGGGAGTAATAATAAAAGTTTTTAAAAAGGTTTAGGCAATGCGAAGATCCGGGTTGCTGGAAGCTGTGAAGAACAAAAACAGAACAAAACCGAAATGTTCTGTTTTTGTTCTTCACAGCTTCCAGCAACCCGGATCTTCGCATTGCCTAAACCTTTTTAAAAACTTTTATTATATATATATATATATATATATATATATATATATATATATATATATATATATAACAAGCATGAACAGAAAGGAATAGTATTGAAAGATATAGAACGAGAGAGAAGTATGTAAAGACGTGCTATAAGACAAGAGATTTTTTATTAGACTGAAGTTTACACAAACAGGAGAGTTTCAGCCGTCTCGTAACAAGGGAAATAACTGGGTGACGCTAATTGTCCCGTTCATGCACCACATGTTGTTGTTGTTGTTGTTGATGATGATGATGATGATGATGATGATGATGATGTCAACATAGGCATTTGTGACTAAGAAGCTCAGACTTACCGAAACGAAGAGACAATAATTTATCACCTGCTGGAACTACCACTTGTAATGCAATCAAAGTGCATGCATGGTTCTACCTCTTTGGAAAATATCGCTAATTTGCATGCGTGATAGTAAAACTAGATAAAAAGCAGGCAACACAGACATGCAGGAGTGTAATTTCAGAACTTCGATGTGTTCAAATAAACAGATTTCTTTCAGCTATTTACTAGATTGATCTATCCATACTAAATCTGATATACTCGTCCGAGGACGGTTTCAAAATATTGAGACAACTTTGCGCCCTTTAATAAATGCAAGAGATTTTACACCAAATACCTTAGTGATAAAGAATTACCATAATGCTATCAAATCTAGACATTCTATATCATTTTGTTTGAGTCATTTATCTATCGGAATGTGGTTGCGGTGTGTGGATGCTGGTGCAATCTGTCTACTCAGCATGCTAGATTCGAATTCTGTCAAATCCATTTCACCACTTTTACTAGGGATGTTGGCATGATCCCTCCTGTAAGAACCTGATTCTAAAAATAAAATTAGGGAAACTTATTCCAGCACGTGACTCAAACAGATCAAAAAATCATGAGTTGATTCATATGAGATTTTTTATTTATTTATTTATTTACTTATGGTTGCAACACATTTCCTACTTATGATTTTGGGGTAGCTCAAGTATAATTGAGCACTTTTTTTACTTTTTACTTATAGTTGCAATACATTGCATACTTCTGATTCTGAGGTGCTTTAAGTATAATTGATCCATTTTTTTTATTATTATTTACTTATGGTTCTATGCATTTCATACTTCCGATTCTGGGATGCCTCAAGTATAACTGATCCATTTCTTTTTTTATTATTTAGTTATTGTTGCCACAGATTTCATACTTCTTATTCTCAGGTGCCTAAAGTATAATTGATCCATTTCTTTTTTTATTATTTACTTATGATTGCAAAACATTGCATACTTCTGATTCTGTGATGCCTCAAGTAATTTGATCCATATTTTTATTATTTACTTATGGTTGCAACACATTCCATACTTCTTATTCTGAGGTGCTTCAGGTATAATTGATCTATTTCTTATTTTATTACTTACTTATAGTTGCCACACATTTCATACTTCTGATTCTGTGATGCCTCAAGTAATTTGATCCATATTTTTTATTATTATTTACTTATGGTTGCAACACTTTTCATACTTTTTATTATGGGATGCCTCAAGTATAATTGATCCATTTCGTTCTACAGATATAATTGATCTATTTCTGATTTTATTATTTACTTATGGTTGCAACACATTTCATACTTCTTATTCTGGGGTGCTTCAGGTATAATTGATCTATTTCTGATTTTATTACTTACTTATAGTTGCCACACATTTCATACTTCTGATTCTGTGATGCCTCAGTATAATTGATCCATTTTTTTCTTTTTTACTTATGGTTGCAAGACATTCCATACTTCTTATTCTGGGGTGCTTCAGGTATAATTGATCTATTTCTTATTTTATTACTTACTTATGGTTGCCACACATTTCATACTTCTGATTCTGTGATGCCTCAAGTAGTTTTATCCATATTTTTTATTATTTACTTATGGTTGCAACACATTTCATACTTTTTATTATGGGATGCCTCAAGTATAATTGATCCATTTCGTTCTACAGATATAATTGATGTTTTCTGATTTTATTATTTACTTATGGTTGCAACACATTTCATACTTCTGATTATGGGATGCCTCAAGTATAATTGATCCATTTCTTTTCTTCTTTTTTTTTTTTTACTTACGGTTGCCACACATTTCATACTTCTTATTTTGGGGTGGCTTAAGTATAATTGATCCATTTCTTTTTTTTTTATTATTTACTTATAGTTGCAACACATTTTATACACTTTCCATATAGCCATAGCAGCAAGTCAGGAAATTAATGTCTAGTCTCTTTTCTTTTGCCAATGCATTGTGGGATAGTAATTTCGAATAGACTTAATGGAAATATTTTTTAATAAAATAAAGATTTTAAAAAATTTTAAAAATTTAAATATTAGTAGAACCATTAATAAAGTACTTTAAAATGGTAAAATAAAAATGAAAAAAAATTTTTTTTTCTTAAATTCACTAAGTAGAAATTTAAAATCCCTGGAGGGAAAATTAGAAGAGATTAGAAGATATGAGAATAATGAACTGTCTGCTGTCGACAGAGCCGTGTCCACAGGAATTAAGATTCAAGAACAATCAGTAAATCAAGCTGAAGAAGTTTAACACAGTTTCAGAAGAACTACGAGAAAAACAAATATGGCCGCCAAGTTAGTGCCGATGAAAGTCATCAGTCAATGAAAGAAAACAAATATAGAAATAAAAATTGGACAACAATAGATTAAAATCGTCTGAAAAAAAATCAGAATAGATTGTTGAGCATCTGGTGTAATGTCATTGTTTCGGTTAGAATAAGAAAAAAAAAGATATAACAAATGAAAGAAATGCTTTTAAGTCGAGTACAAGAATTGTTGTTTTCGGTTTCTTTATCAAATATATATATATATATATATATATATATATATATATATATATATATATATATATATGTCTTGGACTTCCGGTTCGTTTCTTTCATAGGTTGTGGACTGCGGCGTTGTCTGATTGTGGAAATAATTATATATATATATATATATATTCACATTCAAAAAAAAAATCTAATATATATATATATATATATATATTTGGAGTGAGGGAGTATTTTTTAACTGAAACATTCGATTATGGAATGTTGACCCACAAGATAACAAGACCCACAAAGTTTTATAAATAAACACGTACCCATTGTCTCATCACTACTACCACTATTTATTCTACTTTGATTTCATTTGAAAATTCATAAACTGTAACATATTTTTGGAGACATTCTTCTCGCATAACTAAAAATAATAAGTCTCTGGTATCCCCTGGAGTCTGAGTGACAACAAGTCTCCCCAGATTTCCAGTATTCTTCACCTCGTTTTGATAGCCACCGCAAATAACCTTGCAGTATCGCAACAGCCGTTTACCATTGATTTTTCGCCGATAAGGACCATTGATCTTCTCTGGGATTTGAGTGGCAATAAGCCTCCCCAAGGTCTCAGCACTCTCTGCACTTCTAGTGGAGGATTGGTTTGTGCTGTCCCTTCTCGGTATTCTCATCCTCCTGTGACCCTTTGCAAATATTTTGTGTGGTGTCAACCTAGGCTGGTACCATTTAAAAAAAAAAAAATGTTTAATTTTTTTTTTTAATTTTAATTTTAATTTTTTATTTTATTTTATTTTTTTCTTTTATTTATTTTTATTATTATTTTATTTTTATTATTTTCTATTTTACTCTTTTTTTAGGGGCGGGGAAGCTTATGGTGTTTCTTGCTATTTCTGTTCATTGGTTCATTTTTGTGTCGTGTCAGCTGAGACCGGTGTAATTTATTGGGGGGGGGGGCTCATAAAGTGATGTTTCTTGCATTTTCTGTTCCTTTGTTTGTGATGTGGTGTTCTTTCTGTGGTTTTGTTTTCTTCCTGTTGTAGATTCCATGTGACCCTTCATAGCTTATGCGGGTTGGTTTCCGCATTCAATGATTTTTCTTAAGACTGCAGCTGTTTTGATCATTGCCGTTCTTTGTATAGTTTCAATGATCCCTTTGATTTCAATTTCACCCAGTCTTTTTTCCAGGTTTTTGGGGATTGTTCCTAGTGCTCTTACGATCATTGATATTATACTGACTTTCTTCATGCTCCATATTCCTTTCAGTTCTCTGGCTAGTTCCGTGTATTTGCTTCGTTTTTCCGTTTCTTTGATCTTCACTGCTGGAACGGCGAAATCTACAATTTTGCAAGATTTTTCCTTCTTGTTGATTATTATAACATCCGGTCTCCTTGCTTGTATGAGTTTGTCTGTTTGTATATCCATATCCCAGATGATTTTGTGCTTTTCCTTTTCCAGTACTGTTTCTGGTTTATGTTTGTACCATTTGTCTGCGTATTCGAAATTCAATTGTTTGCACAGTTCCCAGTGTACTGCTTTCCCCACACAGTCATGTCTTTTCTTATATTATTTTAGGCTAGTTTGCTACATTAACTTATTATATGATTTACTGTTTCGTCTCTTTGTCCACACAGTCTGCATTTACTGTTTTCCTGGGTTTTATCTATTTTAGCTTTAATGTAGTTTGTCCTAATTGCATTGTTCTGTGCAGCCATCAGTAAAGATTCCGTTTCTCTGTTCAAGTGTCTTTTTCTTAGCCATGCCCAGCTATTTTCATTGGTTTCTTCTCTTGTCAGTCTTCTGAAGCGTCCATGTAGTTGTTTTCCCTCCCACTTTTCTTTTCTTGTCGTTTTGTTTCTGGTTTCGGTACTTCCCGAGTTGCTCATTGGAACGGTGTCTCTTGCTGCGGTGATAAGGATTTCTGTGTTTTGAGTTATGTATTTCTCCAGCTCTTTTTTTGAGTCTTCCACACAATCTTCTATACTTACAATAACTGATGGTGTTCCCTGGAGTCTGAGTCACAACAAGTCTCCCCAGATTTCCAGTACTCTCCACAAATGATTTTGCGTTATCACAACAGCCACTTACCATTGATTTCTCGTTGGCAACAACCATTGGTTTTCTCTGAAATTTGGGTGGCAATAAGCCTCCCCAATATCCCAGTACTCTCCACACCCTTCCAGTTGAGGTCTGGTTAATTCTCTTTCTCCTCGGTCTTTCCATCCACCTTGACTCTTCACAACAATTTTGTGTGGTGTCAGCCATCACATTGTGAGGTGGTGGGATACAGTTTATGAATTTCCTTTGCAGTTTCGGTTCCCTTGGGTTCATGTGGTGGTGGTGCTCTTTCTATGTTTTTGTTGTATTTCTATCGCAACTTCCACGTGGCTGGTTAGCGTTTGTAGTTTATGTGGGTTGGTTTCTGCATTTAAGGATTTTCCTTAAGATTTCAGCTGTTTTCATCATTGCTGTCCATAGTATAGTCTCAGTCTTCACTTTGATTCCAATTTTTCTTAGTCTTTTTCCCAGTTTTGGGGTGGACTGCTCCTAGTGCTCATACGATTATTGGTATTATATAGACTTTTTCATGTTCCATACTCCTTTCAGTTCTTTGACAAGTTCCGTGTATTTGCTTCGTTTTTCTCTCCTTGATCTTCACTGTGTGGGCTGCTCAGGCGATAAAATCTACGATTTGGCGTTTTTCCTTCTTGTTGACTATTATGACATCTGGTATCCTTGCTTAGATGAATTTATCTGTTTGTACCTTCATGTCCCAAAGGATTTTGTGATTTTCGTTTTCCAGTACTGTCTCTGGTTTGTGTCTGTACCATTTGTCTGCATGTTTAAAATGCAATCGTTTGCATAGTTCCCAGTGTATTGTGTTCTCCATGCAGCCGTGTCTGTTCTTGTGTTCTGTTTTAGCTAGTTTGCTGCATTCACTTATTATGTGATTTACCGTTTCGGCTCTTTGTCCACAAAATCTGCATTTATTATTTTCATGGGTTTTGTTTATCTTAGCTTTGATATAGTTAGTTCTAACCGCATTGTTCTGTGCAGCTGTCAGTAGACAGTGATTCCATTTCTCTGTTCCAGTGTCCTTTTTCGTAGTCATGTCCAGGTGTTTTCATGAGTCTCTTCTCTTGTCATTCATATGAATCGTTCATGTAGCTGTTTTTCTTCCCACCTTTCTTTTCTCGTCTTTTCGTTTCTCATTTCACTGCTCCCTGTCTTGTTCATTTTGACAGTGACTCTTGCTGGGGTTATCAGCCTTTCTGTGTTCTGGGTTATGTATTTTTCAAATTCTTTTTTTGTTTCATCCACACAGCCTTCTGTACTTAGCAGTCCCCTTCCCTCTTCTATCCTTTTCACGTAGAGTCAGTCAATATCATCCTTCGGGTGTAATGTATTGTGCATGGTCATTAGTTTTCTAGTATCTGATAAAGATGTCTAAGTTCTTTTTTTGTCCAGCCAATGACTGGACCGAATAGTGGTCCTACCCAGGTGTTTATTCCTTTTACTAAATTTCTACTATATAATTTAGTTTCTAAGAGTTTTCTTGTTCTTCTTAGGTATTCTTTTCCAATTTTTCTTTCATTTATGTTCATTTGATGGTGTCTCCTTCCAGAATATCTTAGTAATTATAAGTATCATGTTCACCAAGTGCCCTCATCTCTTCTTGATTGGGACGTTCCATGCCCTCCACTGTCTCCAGTTTTCCCTTTTCATTTCTAGTAGTGCACACGTTTCAATTCCAAATTCTATTTGTATATCCCAGCTGAAGATTTTGGTCGTATTTATCAGCTTTTTCAGTTCCACTTGGCTTTTTGCAAATAACTTCAGAGTGATCATTGTGAGATGGTTTATATTTTGTTCTATGTCTGTAAACTTTTATCCAACATCACATTTCCTGAGTATGTTGTTGAGTGGCATCATGGCTATGATAAACAGTAGTAGTGACTATTATGACATCTGTGCTATTGGAAGATTATTATTATTATTATTATTATTATTATTATTATTATTATTATTATTACTATTATTATTATTATTTTTACGTTATCGGATTAAAACCAACTCAAAATGAGCAGAAAATGAAGTATAACCTTTAACAGATTTATTCAACAAGTTACTAAGCAAAAGGTAAGGAAGAAGCCGCTGGATGCGTGACGATTAAAGTCTGTGATGCGAGGCACATTTGTTTACCTCAAAACTGCCATGGCAGATCTCCCTCTTCCAAGGGTGATAACTCCCTTTTTCGCTCCAAGGGAAATAACTATTAGTTTGTTAGATTTTACATAACAATTATTATTATTAGAGTTATCTGTTTATACCTTCACGTCCCAGAGGATTTGTGATTTTCGTTTTCCAGTACTGTCTCTGGTTTGTGTCTGTACTATTTGTCTGCATGTTTAAAATGCCCTCATCTCTTCTTGATTGGGACGTTCCATGCCCTCGACTGTTTATCTGTTTGTACCTTCACGTCCCAGAGGATTTGTGATTTTCGTTTTCCAGTACTGTCTCTGGTTTGTGTCTGTACTATTTGTCTGCATGTTTAAAATGCAATCGTTTACATAGTTCCCAGTGTATTGTGTTCTCCATGCAGCCGTTGGATGCGTGACGATTAAAGTCTGGTATTATATAGACTTTATATATATATATATATAGATATTATTCGATAGTTATATTCTATAGCTTTTACTATTTATTCAAACTGTTTATTTTGTTCAAATTCAATTTTTATTTTTCTAAATTCTCAGTAATATGGGGCAAAGGCCAAGTAACGTTCTTCAATAGCAACCCTTAAAGGCATCACATAGTACAACGTTTAGGCTTTATATATATATATATATATATATATATATATATATATATATATATATATAATGTGTGTGCGTGTATAATAGATTCAGGTGTGTGAGTTAACTAGTTAGTTTACGTGTGCAGACAAACTATTTGAGTCAAGGATAAAATGTTGTTGGCGAGTTCAAAAGTGATGATGACTAAAAAGTATATTGTGTGGAAACGGAAGTAAAGATATGAAAAATGGGAAGTGACGTCATAAGGGAAAAGAAGAGGTTTTCATGTAAAAAACAGTCTGCTAACAATAGACATATTAAAGATATAGAATAATTTATAGAAAGAATTATCTCTCTCTCTCTCTCTCTCTCTCTCTCTCTCTCTCTCTCTCTCTCTCTCTCTCTCTCTCTCGTCACTGACAACAACTGTACGCCTAAAGGCTAATAAAACAATATCTGTTCCATGCAAAAGGGGACTTGATATGAGTTGTTTCTGTTTGTTTTTTCAAAAGTTTGATTTTGGCTCCTTCGCCTCAGATGACCATTGGTAGCCATCATCATCAAGATCAAACGGCAAATAATTTATGTATGAAACTGGGAAGCTGATGGAAGAGGTGGGCGATGAATATATAACAAGGTAGGAATTTTATTAAGTAAACATAACATAATTCTACATACTCGATTTGGACTCGCAAAATGATTAAGAAAAAAGTGAATAGCTTATATATATTTATTTAAAACTATACATTACAGTGTCTGTTGGGTGTATCCGGGTTTCATCGATCTGGTCATGCCGGATATGGGGTAGAAACCGGCTGGTATAAATAGTAGGCGAAGATTTTGCCTACTGAACGATGCTGTTTCTACCAGCCAGTTTCTACCTCAGATCTGGCATGACCAGATTGATGAAACCCGGGTACATCGAACAGACACTGTAATGTATAGTTTTTTTAATAAAATACTTTATTTATATTAGCTCTTGTAGAACCTACGATCGAGCACTTTATTGGGTTTTTCAACAAACTTGTGATCCATGCTATATGTATATAACAAAAAATACATGTGACAAAATACATTATTGGCAAAGAAAAGCATGTCATTACAATTTAAGAATACTCATTAAACTGTTAAATTTGGGATTACTCAAAATATGTTGTTGAGGTTATTTAATCTGATAGGCATGACTTGACCTAAAGACCAGATGGCACCTTGTGCAAGAAGTGGATAGTTGATGGATTGTTCTCGTCGGGTAATGAGACAGATAGATATTAGATATAGAAATATAGTCGGTGGGCATTTTGATCTCTTCGAATATATTGGCCAGATGCAACTCTTAGTCAAGGAAGAAGGAATCCATACTTAAATAAATAAAATATATAGTTAAGAGTAAATTGTAATCGTTTCCAATTCTTTCATGTGTGTGATTAAGTGTTCCAGCAACCAGATCGACACCACTTCTTTGATCCGAGCAGATTATCTGGATGGTGGTTCATCTGGCAGTTGGAGTGTTGTTGTGGAGATAACACATAGCAGCAGTTCGTTCTCTCTCCTCTTCCCTTTCGTTGTTGTTCTACCATTTTTCATGTTGATTAATAATAGCACAAAATCATTTGGGGTTTAAGTATGTTTTGGGTTTTTTTATTTTTCTTCTCGGGGTGTACATACTTAATAACCCTATCTCATCCACCGTAGGGAATGAGACAAGCTATCACAAAGCATGACCATTCTCTATTGCAGTCTAGTAAAAAGAGAAAGATTTGATCAGCTTATCTGCTACGTGTCACTATCGATTTCCTGTTATGACACAACATCCTGACACATAATCCTAACTCTAGTTTGACTTCTAATGGAAAATTCATCTTTTGCTTAATTAACCTCACATGAATTTTTTCATTTTTAACCTGATTTTTATATACCTGCATTCAACCCTCAAATGCTTTTTGTTTCAAATATAACACATTCTAATAAAATGCCTATTTAATATAATATTAAACGAAAATAATTCTCTAGTGTATTATGATTATTTAAATGCGTATATTGTAGTGTTTTATTATACATGTACAATTTTATATCCCTTTCTTCTTATGTAACAAATGTGCAACAAAATCCATTGTTACCCTGATTTTTACATACCTGCATTTAAATATTGCTACATACACTGTCAGTCCCAGACCACGATGAAGCAAGAAATACAACTAACGAACCTAAGCTTATTATCCAACAAAAAAACTACACAAAAATTCTTGAAAATATATTGACTTACCTCAGAAAAGTTTTCTAATGTTTTCTGGTGCTTGACAATTTTGGCAGAGACTTGTTCCGCTTTGGCTTTCGCCTTTTTTACTCTTTCCCTTGATTCTATGCTAACAGCACCATCTTTTGCTGCAAAGTCTGTTGCCAGCGTCATAGAGGATGTGTCTTGCAAACACGCGGAATAAGATGATTTATTTAACTGTCGCCGATCATCCACAAATTTCTTGGTGTAGCTTCTGCTCTTCTTGGAAAGTTCATGTCTGTTTTCATAATGCTGAATCAAACACGCCAAGAAGAAAACGGTAAGAATCACCGAAATTGTTACCGCAACAATTCCGATGCTAATAACTATATGCAGCTCCATTTCGTCTGCCCTCTCTTCAGCATTTAACATTTCTGATGTCTTGTTGCTTATGGTCAGTGTCAAATATACAGTAGTTCTGGCTGATAGAACTGGGCTACCACTGTCCTTCACTAGAAACTCCAGCTCATATGAGCCAGCATCTTGTTGGCTTAGGACATGAGTTGAACATAACAAACCAGTGTACTGGTTGATGCTGAATATCTGTTTGCTATTGCCTCTGATTATTTCATATTTTAGAAATGCATTCTCTTGACTGTCACTGTCTGATGCCTTTATCTGGCTGATGTTCTTTGTATGATGGGGGTAATATGTTACATCCATATTATAAGGATTAACACTGGGAAATGTGAAATATGGAGCATTATCATTTTCATCTCTCACCTTAACGACAACCGTTACAGTGCTGTTTAATGATGGATCCCCGTTGTCCCTGGCCAGAACCCGGAATTTATATATCCCTTTTGACTCGCGATCCAAAGATGAAACCGTCGATATAAACCCATTTTGGGATATCTGGAAAGGTAGAAACTGTACGTTTCTGGCCAGTAGTGAATAAGTAAGTTCGCATCCACGTCCAGAGTCCGGATCCGTGGCATTAATAAAACCGACAGGAAAATCAGGCTTCTGGTTTTCATGGATCCAGAATCCAAACCGATCCTGGGAGAACTGTGGTGGCACATCATTAACGTCTATTACGTGGATGGAAAATCTCCGCTTGCTCTTAAGCGGCGGTGATCCGTTATCCCGACAAGTGACCGTAATGCTGTGATTGGATAGTGTTTCTCTATCTAAAACTGATTTGAGGACAACTTTAAACTTCTTTGTTCCAAGGTTTTCAAGCCGGAATAAGTCATGGTGCAGGTAACAATGGATTTCACCATTTTGACCAACATCTTCATCACGAGCCGTTATATAAGCAATGAAACTTCCTATTTTAACATCTTCAGAGATGTTCACAATGTTCCCAATGGAAGCAAAAACAAACTTGATATCTATAACAGGTGCATTGTTTTTTTTGCTGACCAGATGGACAATGACTTTGGTCACTGCGCTCAAGGGTGGATTGCCTTTATCCCTGGCCTCGATATACAGCTTATATACATGTGCGTCTTTCTTAGAGACCTTTTTTTTTAGGAATATTTTACCGCTCCTTGGATCTAGTTTAAAATAGGATTTAGCCGATACCAAAGTCTTGGACATGAGACGGTAAGCGATCTCGCCGTTTTGGCCCAAATCTAAATCATTTGCGGATATGACCGTGACTGGGATAATGCTGTCCGGTTTATTGTAAGCCGAAACATTGTAGATCTTCTGCATAAAGACAGGACTGTTATCATTTACATCTGACACAAAGATCTGGATATCCAGAACATTTTCTAGTGGTGGGGATCCACCATCTTCTGCAACCACTTGTAGAAGGTAATTGTCCTTGATTTCCCTGTCGAGCGCTCCCTGTAACATGAGGCTGACATGAAGCCGTGCCCCATGAAATCCATTGGAAACTAACAAAGTAAACGGTTCATCGTGGATTTTTCTCAGACTGTATTTCACTTGGGAGTTAAAATATCCGACATCCCTGTCTACGGCATTTGGAATTGCCTTTCTCGTTCCACTTCTATTGCCTTCGGAAAATTCAACACTGACCTGTCCAATGGGAAACTCGGGTGGATGATCATTGACGTCTTGTATAATTACCTTTATCTCAAGGAAGCCGAGCAAAGTGGTCAACTGATAAATTGCAACATCAACTATTTGAAAACACTCGACATTGTAGGAACACAACGATTCCGCATCTAGTATCTGGGCAGTGTACAACTTCCCTTCATGTTTGGAAATGCGGAACAGTCTTTCGCTATCTGTCTGCCAAGACTGGACCTGAGAAAACGCTAGAGAGCTCCAGTTATAAAGAAGCGTTGTTTCCTTGGCGTCTATGTCGTTGGCAATGTCACCGATGAATGTCCCGGAGGATTTATTCTCCTCGATGTAGTAGGTGAGATTTGCACAAGCGCTCTGATGAAGGATAGCGATCAACACGCACATGTGGATGAGCATGCCCCTTACATGAAACGGCCAGTTTGTCTGGTGAAGCGCTCTGGTTGATTTTATCTTGCACACTGCAATGAGATTTTTTAAAATATAAAAATTAAAATTTTAAATCGAAAAGAAGATAAAATGAGTTGAATCTAAAACATAAATTAGAAACAAAACGTGCATGCAATAAATTTGTAAGAACATAGAAACTATGATTAACTTAACGATAATCTTAATAATATCTACTCCTGGTCTTCAAGCTTGGATTTACCTTTAAACTCTAAAGTCATCTTCCTGACCCCTGAGAATCATTTTCTTTTTACCTCAACCACTCAATGTCATCACAAATTTCAAGGTGTAGAATAGAAAGACAAAGTTTCATTCTAATATTAAAAACAACTTTATTGAGTCGTCTTCGTTAACATGTAAATAAAAGGGAATGAAAGAGAAGAGTGTTAGTAAATGAATACGTCCATGAGTATGGACGAAGACAAAAGGTTAGAGGGTCTACGTGGTGTTGAATAAGTGTTTCGTTAGTAGAGAAGAGTTCATATATGAAGAATCTATTCCCAAAATCTGCTAAGTCATGCCGTGGGTACATAGTTATGTGTGTGTGTTACATTAGTAAGTCCATGTGTGCGCGACCATAGCAATGTTAGAATCTTGGAACTTCTTGTCGAACCCCAGGACCAGACAGCCCGTGGGGGGGGGGGTCTGTTATGTCCCAAGAAAGACGTTTGGGGATTAGTCCAAGCAATATAGAAGAGATGTTGTCAATCCTGGAACGTGGGCAAGGAAGAGAAAGTAAACAGTGGGCTATCCTTTTTATAATCTCTCATCATGTGCTCAGCTCGCCTGACAGATGGTCCGTGATTGGGCAAGCCAGAAACAGAATTAAATGCTTGCACAAACTCCTCCAAACGAGCGCGCATTTTATCACGATGGCAAACAAAGCCAGACAAGCTCTCTACCTGATCTGGCGATCCTTTCTCGACTGAACAGCAGATGCTGTCCGTCCTCTATACATAACTCTGGTTTAGCCCATCCTTGAATATGCCATCCAAACAATAAATCCTTATCTTCAAAATGATGTTGTACATCTGGAGCATGTTCAACGGTTGGCAACCAATATGGTGACGGGGCTCTTCACGCTTACCTACAAAAAGCGGCTTCAAAGACAAAATCTATTCACACGTAAGCGACAGAGGATGCGAGGAGACTTGATTCTGGCATACAATATCATCAACGGGAATTTAAATACACTATTTGAGGAATTTTTTCACCCCAGTGCCATGTTCTGGTCTCCACGAGTACCCACAAACGATGTACCCTTGTCGCTTTCGTCTCAACAGTACAAAGGCAGCCTCTCTGTCAGTCTTTCTGCTCTATCGAACAGCCCGTCAAAGTAGGTAGTAGCAATGTCTACCATATTCAGGTTCAAAGTGGTCTTGCACAAACATCAAACTGCATATATCTTCTGTCTTTTTACATAGCTTGTTTCACTTTACTATTTTGGGACGAAAAAAATTGACTTTGAAAATGAATATATTTGGGGGATAGTTAGAATGCCGGGTTTGTTGAAATTTCATCTGAAATGGAAGAACTGATTAGAATGCCTTGAGGATAATGGTGTTATAATCTTCCGCATATATTAGCATCAAGTCAGTGCAAGAGTTTGTCTTACATAGAGAAAGGTTTAAGTCGTCTTTAACTTTTAAGAATATTTCTTCTTTGTTGTAATATTAATTTCTATCTGTAAATAAACAAAACACGGATGGAAGGTGCTCGACTGAGCTCTAATCTCTGGTACATCCCTAGAAGACATTCATAATAAGAACTCATCTAATTACCGCAACTGCAAAGAACTTTCCTTTTTTCCTCCATGTGCCTAGTGTCAAGCAGATTTTCTTTCCAAGAACTTCCCGCCTATGAGAGACGTTACCATTGGATTGCTTCCATGCAGACTATAACATACTTGTTGTAAACCGTTCCCATAAGTATTCAAACTTTGTTCATTCCATTTGTTGAATAATGGGTTTGTAGCTTTTAGCACATTTGAATGAGTGCGATCACAATGACCTTGCCCGTGCATGAAACAATAAAGTTCTCAGTGTATTATGGAGTTATCAGACATCAGGGTGAGATTTGACGGGTAAGGTCAGGAAAGGGCATGAGACAGAACAATATGCGTAGAAGGGCCCACAGATGTGACGTCACGTGAGACGAAAGTGAGAAGAAACGATTAGATTTTGAATGAAACTGTTGCAAAAATATAATGATGGAATAACTGTTGAGAATCGCATGCAGCGATGGGTGCTGATCTGTCTGTCTATCCTTTCTCTGTCTGCCTCTCTATCTATAGTTACTTAGGTTAATATAGCTGTCTCTCTCCAACATAAACAAGTGTAAATTGTACTTGTGATTACTTAATATTTTTCTCTCAATAAACCTCCATTTCCAGTCTCGGTCTTATCTTAATTCTTTTTACTATAACTCAACAAAGTTACATGCACAACGACGAACAAACAATGGTTCTTAGCCACAGACGACACAAAATGCAAGGGAAACGATGTCGAGAAGAACCTGACAGCAAGAAGATATGAAACAGTGACGAAGAAGTGTACATCACGAATTTGAGGTGACAAGAGACAACACGGCTACGAAGAGAAAAGAACAAGGTACAACACATTCATCATTTTCAATCCTATCATAATATTCTTCATCATTCAAGTGACAATCTATCCATCTCATTAACCTGTATCGTCAAGTGACTTTTGACCTTGATATGTGATGACTCATTATTAAAATATATGATAAACATCACTATTGGTGACATAAATTATTCTAAAGCAAATACAGTTGGGTAATTAGTCCAAAACAATTTATTTTGGTATACCTACTCATTAAGATCAAAGTGTAGTATCTGTTCCGATGGATACTGCACCCCATACTGGTGTTGTCTTGTCCTTCGGGTCTTGATTTACGCCCGTCAATGGGTCTGTCCTGTGCAGTTCTGGGAGGTCCACCTTCCCAGGCTTTACCTCCCCTCTTTGGGGAGGAGTAAGTTTATTGCTTACTGCCTGAGGCGCCTCTACCGGGGAATGCCGACGGGGCTGCCTAGGCAATTTTTAAACCCCACTTTCCCGACCCGACCTTGGGTCACATCTTACTTGTGGGAGTAAGATAAAAACTGGCCTTGTGCCTAACTTCTGGAGAGGAGTAAATCAATACTCATTTGTGACCTATTTGGGTTTAAAAACTATATATACTTAATATAAGTTATAAGCCTATAAAGTTATCGTAAATATCGGTTCTGAGAAAAGTAGCCATTTTTAGTCGGAGGAAGTAAGGTGCATAAAATGGGCTAAATAAAAAGATCAAATAACACCAATTTTTTTACAAGAAAATAATAAAATGTTACAGCAGGATAGAAATAAATACTCCATGTAAAATTGATCTCAATGGTTAAAATTTAAAGTCAAACAGAGCTCATATATTATAATTCAGTAGAATACAAAATTTATGACACAATCAATATTTTGCAATAATCATGCTCCGAAAAAATTCACCACCAACAATATTTGTCTCGAATTGATGAAAGAATTTATGTACTGACAATGAGATTCATATAATTGTCAATTTTCTACCCTGCTATGAAAGTGATAATAAATTGAAATTTCTTAAACATAACCCTAACCCTAACCTGTATTATTGTTTTTATTTTTTATTTTTTTTAAATGTCTAACAAATATTGTTAGTATTGAACTTTTTGAAGCATGATTATTACAATATATTAATTATGTCATAAATTTTCTATTTTACTGAATTATTATATTTTTTTTATGGAAATCACTCTAGAAGCCACTTGATGTAAGGAGCTAACAAGAACGAAATATAATTATCATAAAGACAGGAAATGCCTATTGGCCTTAGTCTTGAAAAGACCAAGGCTATAGGTAGGAGGAAAACAGTCAGCAAGAAGAGAGTTTCACAAGCCTGCAGTTTTGGGAAAGAAGCTACTGGAATAGGAAGCTGTATTACAATGAGGTATCAAAACAGCGAATTGATGGAGACCACTAGACCAACAAGTCAAAGAAGCTAGGAATAAAAGAAACAGATCACATCATTCTGAAGAACACATGCCATGATAGTATTTATAGAAAAGACTGAGACTAGCAACATCACGTCAGTAAGAGAAGAGAAGAGAAGAAGAAAGGGGTGTGGCTAATCAAATTACAGATACGTTTCTGCACCTTATCAAGAACACTCAAATGGGGCAGAGATTCACCAGCCCAAATATGACAACAGTACTCCATACATGGTCTTATAGTAGATTTGTAGAGATAGAGAATAGTCTCAGGTGTGAGAAAGTGTTTGGAGCGATAGAGAGAACCGACTTTATGAGAAACAGAAAGAGCAATGGATCTAATGTATGAACTTGAAGGATGAGTTGATGAGAGAGAAAGACCCAGAAGTTTCAGTTGATTTCTCCTCAAGAGCATATCAGGAAGAAAAGGGACACACCTACAATTGAAAGACACGAGTTGAGTCTTAACAGAATTAAACAAAACAAACCATTTCGTACCCCAATCCACAACTGAACCGAGATCAACTTCTAGATCAGCTGCATATTTCGACTGATCCAAGGGAGATGGGCGAGAAGCAACACCAGAATAGAGAGTGGTATCATCAGCATAAATGTTAATTTTCTGAATAATATTCTCTGAAAGATAATTTAAATCTTTCATTCATTCACTGAAATTTAGATTAGATTCTTATTAACAATTGAGATAAAATAAAAGTACAATTTAAAAGTTAAAAAAAATTAACAACTAAATTTAAAAATCAATAATATAAAACAATATGTCTCATTTAAATTGACAATAAAAAAATTAGAAAAACAAATGGGATAATTTTTTTTTAATTCACTAAAAAGAAACAAATAAATATAAAGATTTATTTCAAAGTCAAAATATTTTTTTTTATTACAAAAAAAATTAATAATAAGGAACAAAGATATTTTATCACTTGCTCGCATTAAAATATTTAAATTAAATATGCTGAGTGACATCTTTTCCTGACCATTATCATAGCAAATCTTTTTTATTTATATAATGAAAACTATAAAAAATTCTACAGACAATTCAGAAGCCAGAATTTAACAGATGATTCTTGCCTTTAAATAAAGCTTTCATGGCGATATTGAAGATATTAGCTCCCAACTAGTTTTATCTACTTTCCGTAGCAGTGATAAGTCAAAGTTGTCTACTCTCTTTCTTTCTCTGTTCATTCTGCTTGCTCCTTTCTCTTCTTTCCTTTTCACTTCTTAATTAAAAATGCTCGATTTTCTGGTTTATTAAGCGGTCAAGAAGAATTTTAAATTTGTTTTCTGATTTTTTTGCGGATTTTTTCAGCAACTTAAAAAAAGAACCCTTCTAAACCCTACTACTAAGACTAAGTCCAGGTGGCAACAGCCTCCCAAAACGATACTCACTTGTATAAATTACTTTCTTTCTTTCTCGGTTCGTTTGGATGGCTTTTGGGGGGAAGGGAGGCCCTATCCACCTGTACTTAGGCTTAGTTAAGGAAGGGTATGATTTGATTTGGTTTGGTTTGGTTTCTACAAAAAAAAAACTTAAATAAATTTGCATTCATTTTTTTTTTCTTTTTTGCATTATCGATTATCTTGGTTTGTAATTTAGTGAGAAACAAATAATAAAATCAAACATTCTTTCAGGACTCAGGGCTAAGTTTTTTCGGCATCATTACTAAAAACTGCAACAGCACCAGTGGCTGCAACAAGCTGCCATTACAATATTTTGAATCCATGCTTGACTTCTAGGCTGGGCTCTGATTGGCACAAACATTTAACTTTGTTTCCGGTTTGACCAATCAGAAACGATCTCTGATGCAAGCAGAGTACCTGAACCAGAATTTATAAAAGATGCAAACCGAAACCCACTGAGCCATGGGCTCTGGCGTTGACAATACTCATGGATCAAACATGGCCGCCAAACGCACACATGTGGACTGATATCAATATTACACACACACATAATCCAGAGGGCCCTTTTTGGGGAGCTGGATTTTCCCCACAGTAAAAACCGACCACCTGCATCAACTCTATAACACGACTAGATACCCCAGACACCAGGGTACCTGGTAGACCAAGGAAGACCTGACTTGAGTGATTTGACTGCATGCAGAGAAGACATGAGATGTTGCCTGGTGTTGCCCACCCCGGAATACAAGACACTCGCAGCACATGATGATGATGATGATGATGATGATGATGATGATGATGATGATGATGATGATGATGATTTATTTATTTTTAAAAACTTTTTTGAGATTTATAAAACAGCTGGAGTATCGAAAAAAAAAAAGCATATCGAGAGTGCACAAAAATAATTTGCCGTATGGACAACCCCTACGACAAACAGACAAAAGTAGTCGTGAAAAAATGTTTGGGAGCTAACATCTTCAAGATAACCGCTTTCATTTATTTATTTTTTATTTTTTAGTATTATTACAAAACTTTTGTTTTTTGTTCATTATCCTTTTAGTTTTTGATACTACACTTCGTTTTTTCTGTCCTCGATCAGTAAAGGGGAAATCTTTCTAGACCGGGGCAATTTTAATTTTCGTTCCAATCCAGAGTGCCCCTTTTTTGTGAGTTGGATTTTCCCCACATTAAAAACCGACTTTGTGTCTAACTCTGCCCGCGTGGGGGTGGGGGTAAGTAAATTGGAACTTTGACTTGTCACCGCTACGAAAAACAGACAAAACTAGCCATGAAAAAATAGCTGCTTCATTTGGTTGCTAACATCTTCAAGATAGCTGCTTTCATTTATTTTTTTTATTTTGTTAGCATCATTATCATCTTTGTTTTTCCTTTGTTACTCTTTTATTTTATTTTTTTTCTTTCTTATTTTTCATTATTTTGCCATCTTCCTATTGTATTTATACTTTTCAGTTTATATTGAAGCAAAGTATTTTATTTCAAGGCTTTATGAGTTCTCTCCCTTGGACCCATTGTCACGTAAATAAATAAAATATCTGTGGCTCACGTAGTCGGTAATAAAAGTCACAAGAAAACATTCACAAACAAAATGAAAAAAATTTGACTGTATAAAAAAGTCACAGGTAAAAATCACAATTAATTCATAGTGGCCGGTAATAAATTCATAAGTAAAAAGTTACAAAAAAGTCGGTGATTTTTTTTCCTGAGCTTTTGTGAATTGTGACTCAATTAATAAACTTAAATGACGACATGTCTATGTTTTTTTCAATCCATCAGTTCGATTATTACCGAACATGATGGAACATGTGACGAGGGTGAAGGGAGATATATTGAACACAAAAGTCTCATATTCTGAAGGTTGTGAGTTCAACCCCGGTACATTTTCTTGTCAATCAAACCAGTTCATTGCTTGAATGCAAATAAATGTTATCGATATACTATTAAAAATGTAATCCGTTGAGTCACTGATTGAGCTAGGATTACATTGTTTTGATCAAGAAAAAAGTGTGTTTGCAGCTAAATTTAAAAAAAAAAGACAAAATCCAAAAGTA
The DNA here is from genome assembly GCA_963556195.1 of Sepiola atlantica. NCBI lineage: Eukaryota > Metazoa > Mollusca > Cephalopoda > Sepiida > Sepiolidae > Sepiola > Sepiola atlantica. The sequence continues at coordinate 69,152,032 of OY744525.1, read as the reverse complement.
GTCTGTTTCTGCTTGGCACATAATTAGTTAGTTTTAAAATGATAAGAATTAAAGAATCTTAAAATTATCATAATTAGAGGGTCCTAAAAAGATCATAATTGAAGGGTCTTAAAATTATCAAAATTAGAAGATCTTAAAATCATCATAATTAGAGATCCTACAATGATCCTACAATAAAGGGTCTATAATGATCAAAATTAAAGGGTCTATAATGATCAAAATTAAAGGGTCTTAAAATGATCAAAATTAAAATGTTGTAAAATGATCAAAATTAAAGGGTGTCAAAATTATCATAGTACCTCCTACTATGATAATTTGAAGACCCTATAATTTTGATCATTTTACGACATTTTAATTTTTATCATTTTAAGACCCTTTAATGACCATAATTAAACGGTCAACAATAATCAAATAAAGGGTCTTAAAATTATCAAAATTAAAGGGTGTTAAAATTATCATAATAGGAGGGTCTAAAATGACCATAATTAAATGGTCAACAATAATCAAATAAAGGGTCTTAAAATTATCAAAATTAAAGGGTGTTAAAATTATCATAATAGGAGGGTCTAAAATGACCATAATTAAATGGTCAACAATAATCAAATAAAGGGTCTTAAAATTATCAAAATTAAAGGGTGTTAAAATTATCATAATAGGAGGGTCTAAAATGACCATAATTAAATGGTCAACAATAATCAAATAAAGGGTCTTAAAATTATCAAAATTAAAGGGTGTTAAAATTATCATAATAGGAGGGTCTAAAATGACCATAATTAAATGGTCAACAATAATCAAATAAAGGGTCTTAAAATTATCAAAATTAAAGGGTGTTAAAATTATCATAATAGGAGGGTCTAAAATGACCATAATTAAATGGTCAACAATAATCAAATAAAGGGTCTTAAAATTATCAAAATTAAAGGGTGTTAAAATTATCATAATAGGAGGGTCTAAAATGACCATAATTAAATGGTCAACAATAATCAAATAAAGGGTCTTAAAATTATCAAAATTAAAGGGTGTTAAAATTATCATAATAGGAGGGTCTAAAATGACCATAATTAAATGGTCAACAATAATCAAATAAAGGGTCTTAAAATTATCAAAATTAAAGGGTGTTAAAATTATCATAATAGGAGGGTCTAAAATGACCATAATTAAATGGTCAACAATAATCAAATAAAGGGTCTTAAAATTATCAAAATTAAAGGGTGTTAAAATTATCATAATAGGAGGGTCTAAAATTACCATAATTAAATGGTCAACAATAATCAAATAAAGGGTCTTAAAATTATCAAAATTAAAGGGTGTTAAAATTATCATAATAGGAGGGTCTAAAATGACCATAATTAAATGGTCAACAATAATCAAATAAAGGGTCTTAAAATTATCAAAATTAAAGGGTGTTAAAATTATCATAATAGGAGGGTCTAAAATGACCATAATTAAATGGTCAACAATAATCAAATAAAGGGTCTTAAAATTATCAAAATTAAAGGGTGTTAAAATTATCATAATAGGAGGGTCTAAAATGACCATAATTAAATGGTCAACAATAATCAAATAAAGGGTCTTAAAATTATCAAAATTAAAGGGTGTTAAAATTATCATAATAGGAGGGTCTAAAATGACCATAATTAAATGGTCAACAATAATCAAATAAAGGGTCTTAAAATTATCAAAATTAAAGGGTGTTAAAATTATCATAATAGGAGGGTCTAAAATTACCATAATTAAATGGTCAACAATAATCAAATAAAGGGTCTTAAAATTATCAAAATTAAAGGGTGTTAAAATTATCATAATAGGAGGGTCTAAAATGACCATAATTAAATGGTCAACAATAATCAAATAAAGGGTCTTAAAATTATCAAAATTAAAGGGTGTTAAAATTATCATAATAGGAGGGTCTAAAATGACCATAATTAAATGGTCAACAATAATCAAATAAAGGGTCTTAAAATTATCAAAATTAAAGGGTGTTAAAATTATCATAATAGGAGGGTCTAAAATTACCATAATTAAATGGTCAACAATAATCAAATAAAGGGTCTTAAAATTATCAAAATTAAAGGGTGTTAAAATTATCATAATAGGAGGGTCTAAAATTACCATAATTAAATGGTCAACAATAATCAAATAAAGGGTCTTAAAATTATCAAAATTAAAGGGTGTTAAAATTATCATAATAGGAGGGTCTAAAATTACCATAATTAAATGGTCAACAATAATCAAATAAAGGGTCTTAAAATTATCAAAATTAAAGGGTGTTAAAATTATCATAATAGGAGGGTCTAAAATTACCATAATTAAATGGTCAACAATAATCAAATAAAGGGTCTTAAAATTATCAAAATTAAAGGGTGTTAAAATTATCATAATAGGAGGGTCTAAAATGACCATAATTAAATGGTCAACAATAATCAAATAAAGGGTCTTAAAATTATCAAAATTAAAGGGTGTTAAAATTATCATAATAGGAGGGTCTAAAATGACCATAATTAAATGGTCAACAATAATCAAATAAAGGGTCTTAAAATTATCAAAATTAAAGGGTGTTAAAATTATCATAATAGGAGGGTCTAAAATTACCATAATTAAATGGTCAACAATAATCAAATAAAGGGTCTTAAAATTATCAAAATTAAAGGGTGTTAAAATTATCATAATAGGAGGGTCTAAAATTACCATAATTAAATGGTCAACAATAATCAAATAAAGGGTCTTAAAATTATCAAAATTAAAGGGTGTTAAAATTATCATAATAGGAGGGTCTAAAATTACCATAATTAAATGGTCAACAATAATCAAATAAAGGGTCTTAAAATTATCAAAATTAAAGGGTCTTAAAATTATCATCATAGGAGGGTGCAAAATAACCATAATTGAACGGTTAACAATAATCAAATAAAGGGTCTTAAAATTATCAAAATTAAAGGGTGTTAAAATTATCATCATAGGAGGGTGCAAAATAACCATAATTGAACGGTTAACAATAAGCAGAATTGAAGGGTCGTAAAATTATCAAACTTTGCTCAAATTTTGAAAAGTTTCTGTAATGTAACTGTGATTTAAATCTAATTAAAATCAAAGGTAGAAATATTTTAAGTGAAGGTCTTCAGATTCCTTATGGGAACTCTACAAAGAAAAACGATAAATCTGAGCCTCACCCCCCCCCCTCCCTGGATAATCTGCATAGTTAGGGTATCATTCCTACAAAATTTCAGGTTAAAGATGTAATAACTGAAAAGTTAGTTATTTTTGTGTTTTATGACATGAAGACTCATGATCAAAATTGCATACATGCTTTTGTGTAAGTATTGTTGTTTGGAGATTTAATTTATTTTGTAAATAAACAGTCTATATAAGACTTTGAAGAATTAAAATGTTATTCCGCAAGGACCTGTGGCATAACCGATATAAGCGCTAAGTAATAATCAGTCTTAAGTGACAGTGTTCTGGAGGTTTAAGACAAGGTCCAGAAAAGAGTCGCTAATCTAATAGGTCCCTCACTATCCAACAAACTTCAGGCCCTGTCCCATCGCCGCAATGTTGCATCCTTGTGCTTATTTTATAAGTACTTCAATGGATTAGGTATGTATAGGCGATACTAAAGATACAATTAGGAATTACTTATGACTTCTGGCCGGATATGGCTGATGAAACAAGAGCAAGCTAACCGGGTGGATTAAATAAAGGGTCCTGTTCGAAATTCCATACGGACTCCTAAGTTTGACAAGACGCATCTGAAGAAGGTCAGAGGTTACAGTGGCCGAAACAAATAACATCGGAGATGAAAACAGTAGTCTGAATAATCCAAATAACACATAGAATATTTTATATCTTATTTCATCAAGTTTAGCAACGCGTGGGTAGAGAAATTGAATTAATTCTCATGTATGTGACCGGTTGCTGAAATTGACTCTATATTATGTTGGCAATACGAACACATGTTAGAAAGTAAAAGATGATTAGAAAAGCTGTGGAGTACAAAGACATTTCATTTATTAATTTATAAATTTGAGACACAAAGGCATTACCTTTGTTACTAGTTTGTCTATGACAAATTATAAAGTCAGTAAATTGGACTTATATTGTTCCTGATTTTCATAAACGACCTCCCTGATGGCATTGTGTCTGAGATGGGTATATTTGCTGATGACACTATGCTCTACTCTCGACATGTGGGCAAAATGGATGCGCACATATCCGAGGCAATGGCTGAATGCTTAGAAAGTGACCTCCAGTCTGTAGTGGAATGGGGTCATAAATGGATGGTAACATTTAATGCTGCTAAGACAAAGCTCCTTTCCTTCAACAACTACAAGAAACCTCTTCAGCAACCGATTACCATGGCAAATAACACCCTACCTGAGAGTCCGAACATTCACAGGTAGCATGAATTGGAACAAATACATAGAAGACATTGCCACGGCTGCTGCTAAGAAGGTGGGCTCCTTCTACCGTACATCAGGCAGTATCCTATATCTCTACAAAGTCACCATTCGCCCATGCATGGAGTATAATTGTCACATCTGGGCTCTCCCTCTTAGACAAGGTCCAGAAAAGAGTCGCTAATCTAATAGGTCCCTCACTATCCAACAAACTTCAGATCCTGTCCCATCGCCGCAATGTCGCATCCTTGTGCTTGTTTTACAAGTACTTCAATGGAATGTGCTCTGATGAACTTGCTGCTCTGGTGCCCCCTTGACGTAAATACACTCGACCAACCCAACAATCAGCTAAATTCCATCCATTCAATGTGGAGGTCCCCAGATGCCGGAGCGCCTTCTACTCCAATAGCTTCTTTCCTCGTACTGCCGGCCTTTGGAACTCCCTCCTTGCTCCCTATTTCCCCGACTGTACCGCATGCAGAAATGTAAAACTAATGTGAACAAGCATCTCGCTGCACAGCTCCCAATTTAGAATGACCCCCAATACTTTCACCCTAATTCTCAATAGCCCCTTACATCTACAGTGGAGAGTTTGCCTTGTTTGGGGTGAACTATGTTAAAAAACAAAAAATTAGACATGTTACATTGTTCCAAAACAACAGAAGAGTGCACAAGCTATTCGTTTTAAAAAGTTTCATAGATGTGCTAAGCACAAAGCAAAGACTTACATTTCCCCCCCCCCCCCCGCAATGTCTTCTGTTAGTGGACATCTCTGTAGGGTAACCGTAAAGCACATGAGGTCGAAATCCGATCTTATTTCTCAACCATGTTGTGGAGCGAGAATTCCCAACAAAATCCTGTGTTCACCATGAGATTTGGGGTCTGAACCCCCACCCCACCCTTTTACCCCCAAGGGGAATAACTCTGGCCTGGAAACAGGGTTACCACTGCGATACCAAGGGCGATAACTCTGCTCTCGGTAGTTCTATAGAGTGGACCTGGAGTAATGACAACTAAACGATGCGGGTAGTGTAGAAGCAAACACCTTGTTCCGGAGCTAATTCTATTTGACCTACAGATGGGACCCTGACAGAGTAAACCTGGGAGTAATGGTGACTAAGGGGTGACTCCACACTCCCCAAGGCTCTCAAATTTCGACCTCATCAGGTCATATCCAAAACCCAAAAGTACAGAGCTGACAGACGGATATACAATGTGCATATCTCTATCTTTATCATGTTAGGTATGTGTAGATGTTTGTGTATTCGTATGTACAGGATTTGCTCCTAAACGAATTAACTGACCATTATGGGGTTTGGAACACAGCTGTTAGGTATAAGGGATTGTAATGTTAGCTATATTTAGTTTGATTTAGTTTTATGCAAAGAGGATAAAAGAGGGTGAATACCTTTACTGAAAATTCAGAAATTTCTGATATTTTGTGGAATTTTAACAATATGTATTAGACATCAATCAATGAATATTCCCCAAATTTCAGTTTCTTTTGAGTGTTTTAAAGGGATTTTAGGAGGTATAATATGGACACAGCCTTCGATTTGAAAATTCAAATATATCAGATTGGCATTGAATTTGATCCCTAATCATTATACATAATTAAGCAAGATCCCTTGAATTTTAATTTCTTATTAAGATCCCTTAAGCTTAAGCCTTGAATTTTAAACATTTTCTAGAATCAAAATCATATAATGGATTTTGATCAAAATTGAAATAAAGATTCTAGACATAAGGTTTAGTAGCATTATATCTTGATTTTAATCTTCGTAAGGGGACATAAAAGTGGTGCAAAACTGTTCTGTTTGGAGACGGGTATTCTTCTAGTTTTATATGCACAGAAGATATTGTTGAACTAAAAGTGTCTTTTGTATTTCTTTTTCGTTGTTGGTTTTTTTTATTACTATTATTGACATAAATAAATTTCACAAGAGAAAACATAATATTAAGCTTCCCTCGTAAATAGCAAAATACGTGTCCGCCTTTGATTGTTGCACGAGACACAGTTTACTTATCACGGGTCAATAATTGATTAAAATCTGCTTCATTCTTTCGCTATGAAAGAAGTTAATAATAATATCTTTGTCTTTCTTTATTGTTTGTTTTCCTCTACGAGTTCATTGAGTCTCCGTTTATCGAGAGTGCTCTTTTAATTATCTGATAAATTTAGTGCCGCTAAAGATGTTGAATAGCGGCTCTCCATGTTGGTTGAATTAATCAATCAAAACTCAGTATTACGAAAATGAACCGATATCTGTTTCTTAAAGTCTATCTTTGTTGGTTTGTGTCCAGGTTAAAGCATGGATATTGTTGCTTAGTCTGCCTTTTGGTCAGATTGAAAACAGAAACCTTTTTTGTTATACTAATGGTTCACCGCTTACCAAGGCCAAAAGTCACTTGAGGATAAGGGTCAATGCGATTGTCCATTCGATGATCGAACAGTACTATAAAAAGATTGAGAACGATGTTTGATTAATTCAGAGAACAACTCTACAGATATTTGTTTACATTGGACTTGAAAACGACCAAGTTGTAGTCCGTAGGAAAGCAGTCCTACAGTTATGTGTTTCACAGTGAGAAGTTCTTGGAAAGAAATACTGTTCGTGAACGTTCTGTTTGATTTAAACGAAAGTTCTTTGCAGTGTTGGTAGAGAGACGAGTTCTTGCTGAGAAAGTGTTATGGAGAGAAAGGAACCAGAGATTGGAGCTTATTTTTTCTAATTTTGGTAAAACTGTAGTTCTGCATCCTTTGATGAGATTCTACTTTTTTTAGGCGATTACTGCCTGTAAAAAGTAGGAGGTAAAAATAAATGAAACAAAGAAACAAAAATAATATTTCAGAATTTAGAGTAGGGGATCACATTAACATACATAAAACGATCACCCATTTCCAGACCAGATAGCGTTTGTTTTGAAGGACATGTGGGTGATTGTTTTATGTTAAATTTCTATGCAAAAGTGATCCCCTACTCTAAAGTCTAAAATATTGCTTGTTTTTTTGGGTTTTTTTTTTCATTTTACAGCCTACTTTAGCAGTCTGTTTACATGTAATTGCCTAAAAACAGTAGAATATCATTCTTATTTTTAGAAGAATTACTACAGGGCTCCAATAATACCCTAATTTTCCCTCCTCTTTATTTGTTGCCCTGTATGTATTCCAATTCTCTCTTAACATTTAAATCCGTTTTCCTTTTGCTTTTATTAGACTCTGTGATTTTTTTTTTGTCCGTATCTTCTTTTAAAGATCAATTTTAAGTAATCAAAATAAATAACAGAGTGGAACTCAATTGCACTTTTTTAGTATAACCACATACGACAGACACAATAAATACACATGAGATAAACAAATGAATAGCAAATAATAATAAACAAATACAACTAATAATATATATGTCCATGTGTGCTTAAGTGTTTGCAGGTACGCATATGGGTGTGGATGTGAACACCCGCTCGCATCTGATGTTTGTGATGGACTTAACAGAATGCAGTACCTGGGCCCGTTTATGTAAATATTGAATAACAATATGTAAAAAAAAAAAAAAATCGAAACAACCCATAAAAAAAAGTAATTCAAAACCCAAATTATCCCCCATCAATGGGGGTAACTCTCATCACCTTAGATTAAACTAGTTATTCCCCTTACATTATAATTTAAATGTATAAGTTGGAAGTAAATAAAATGCACATAATTAAAAATTTAGGAAACGATAAATAAATAAATAAATAAATAAATAAATATACATTTAAATAAAAACGTGTAATATCTGGTAAAATAATATAATAATAATTTAATAATAAACAAACACGAAATATCAACTAAAATTTCAACAAAAATTAAATGTTAAATAATTAATTTTTGCAAGACATAATATTCTCGACTTCCAGGCGAAAACATACTCTGATTGAGTGGTAATTTATTTCTGAAAAGGAGGTTTACCTCGAAAATGTAAAAAATATGACACCATCTATAACATTCTAGTTTGACACATTACATTGGTAAATAAATATTTAATTGAATTTATTGAATTCTTCAATATTGTCATTTGATTTGTTTACCTTGTTTCATATTCAACAGTGTTTTCTACCAAACTGCATTGTCACTGCCTTCCAAATTTAACTTCTTATACACTGCACAGAATGCTTAAAGCAAACTACAACATCCTTCTAATCACATATTATTTTATTTTTTGTTTGCAACTAAACCATTCTGGCACAAGGCCACCATCTTTGAGCATTATCTTCGATACACACATTACATTACAGATTTGATAAAAAAAAGTTTTAATTATTTCCCCCTTTCAAGTCACTCTTTAAAATTAAAGACGGAAATATCTCATACGTACACAATACTGCAGAAGCACCAAGGTGTTTAGTGAATAGAATACAGTCTCTCCATCTTCCGTGAAGTCTTGTTAAAATAGTGGTTGGTGTTAAGGTATGTCAATTGCCATTGGGTCATTTTATGCTGAAACCGTACATATGTTTTGTATATGAGTAGTTTGTAGTAGAATTTATTTATTTTCTAGATTTCATAAACAAATAGTCTGTAAACGATAGATGATACTTGACAGGTACTACCACCCCGGGTCAGAACGGACTTGGGAGTAGTTGTAACTAAAGGGTGATTTCACACTCCACAAAGCTTCCAAATTGGGGCCCTGTGCAGTTTTTTGTCATACTCAGGACGATTGTTGTTAAGGGCTCGAGTAATTGATAGGGTTGAGGAATAGGGTATTGATTTACTCCTCTCCAGGAGTTAGGCACAAGGCCAGTTTTTATCTTACTCCCACAAGTAAGATGTGACCCAAAGTCGGGTCGGGAAAGTGGGGTTTAAAAATTGCCTGGGCAGCCCCGTCGGCATTCCCCGGTAGGGGCGCCTCAAGCAGTAAGCAATAAACTTACTCCTCCCCAAAGAGGGGAGGCGAAGCCTGGGAGGGTGGACCTCATAGAACTGCACAGGACAGACCCATAGACCGGCGTAAATCAAGCCCCGAAGGCCAAGACAATACCAGTCTATAGGGTGCAGTATCCATCGGAACAGATACTACACTTTGATCTTAGCCAAAAGGCCAAGAACTGAGGAATAGGGTAGGCAGAAACAAAAAATGGTAGAAAGGGCTGAGAAAGATTGATTTTGGGGTGATGTAGACAAATTCTATTCAACCTATAGATAGGACCCGGTCAATAATATCTAAAGTTTAGAAGAAAAAAAATTCATTCTCTGGGGATCAACTGGGTCAGATTTAGTAAGGGGGGGGTCGACGTTGTTCCGTTATTTTCAGTATAAATTCAATGTGATTCCTCGAAATAGTTCGGAAATTACATAATTTCTCTTCAAATTATGGTAGTGGTGGTGGGTGGGAGAAGGTCGAAAGGGTAGTTTTAGTAATGCTCTGGAAGCCTCCTTCATTTTATTTGGGTGGTTTCACTAGTAATAATAGCAATAATACAATATTATATTTGGTAAGTGCTTAGGCTTTGTTCCACTCTGCGTTGTCTGGGAGCAATAAATGTGCTTAATTATCCTGGATAGACGAGATATGTTTAAACGCTGCGTTTCCCAGGGAAATAACATAAAAGCTATTCGGCATTATCCTGGAGTCATAATAGTATTATTACAGTATTATATTTGGTAAGTAGTATATAGTGATCAAAAAGTGCTCAATATCAGTGTTGCCCGGAAGAAAAAGCTTCTGTCTTTTCTTATGATGTTGTATACTTGACAAATACTATGATGTTGCCCGGAAGCCATCATAGTAATAATACAGTATTATATCTGGTGAATGGTATAAGTTAGTCAATCCAAAGTGCTCAATATCCTGGATAGAGCAGGTATGTTTAAAGGCTGCGTTCCCTGAGAAAAACAACATTACTGTGTTTTGTTATACTATTTTAGGCAAGAAAATCTACTCAGCATTATAATAATAATATTACAGTATTACATTTGGTAAGTGGTAAGTGCTCAATATTCTAGATAGAGCAGGTGTCACCAGAGAGAAAGAACTTTGCTGTCTTTTGTTATGATATTGTATACCAGAAACGAAAGATTGATGGTGTTGCCCGATAGTCATAATAGTAATAATACAGTATTATATCTGGTAAGTGACATGCTCAATATCCTGGATAGAGTAGGTATGTTTAAACACCATGTTGCCAGAGAGAAACAACATCACTGTTTTTTGCTATACTATTTTATACAAGAAAAGGTATTCGGCATTGCCCAGGACTCATAATATTAATACTACAGTATTACATTTGGTAAGTGGTATATCTTATGGCAAAAGTGCTCAATACTCTTGATAGAACAGGTGTGTTTACACGCCACGCTGCCCGGGAGAAAGAACTACACTGTGGTCTTTTTAGACTGTTATATACAAGAAAAGGTACTCGCTGTTGACCGGAAGTCATAATTCTAATATTACAGTATTACATTTCGTAAGTAGGTGGTATAAGTTAATACAAAGTGCTCAATATCTTTGATAGAGCAGGTGTGCTAATAATACAGTAGGGCACTTGATCAGTCGTATATGCTGAATCTAATAGTGCTACATACCCTGGAAGGAGCAAGTGTGTGTCATTATCCAATAGGACACTTGGATCATGGTAGATGCTGAATCCGAATGTGCTCAATACTTACTTTAAATAGAGCAGGTGTGTATTATAATACGGTATTACTCTTAGTAAGTGGTGTATGTTGAATCAAATAATCTTCAATACCCTAGACAGAGCAGGTAGGTGTATTTATATAATATTACACTTAGTAAAAGATATATACTGAATGGGAAAGTGCTCAATATGCCAGATAAAGCAGGTATATATAAAAAATACATTATAACACTTTGTCAGTTTTATATGATGGAGAAGATACTCAGCATTACCCGGGAATATACTAAAACAAATATAGGTTCCATTATATTTTAAGGGAGGCGGGGGGGAGGGGGGGACTCAGTGTTGCCCGGAAGCAATAACTTTAAAACTGAAAGCTCCGGTAAATGACTTACATTATTATTATTATTTTCAATACATTAAAACAAGAGAGAGGAATGAGCTTGGCGAAGGAGAAAGCAGGGTTATGGGGTCGGGAGGGAGAAGACGAGGGAGGAGCAAAGAGAGAAATAGAGAGATAAAAGTTTTAATAGAAATATGTTGCACGTCTTAACCTCTTCTATTTTGTTTTTATAGTCCCGGGCAACGGCGGGTAGCACTGCTAGTCTATTATATAACAGGCAATGTATGTCCAGCTAAGAGTTAAAACCTACAAAACACACACTCACAAAGTTGGTATATTCTTGATCGGCGTTGCCCCATGTGAATAATACCTCAAATTAAAAAGAAATTATTCATTCTTTGCGGATCAACTGGACCAGGTTTCGTCAGGTGGGGTCAGTTTTTCAACCATTTTCAATATTATTATGCACTAATTTGGAAAGAGAATGCCGACTCATTTCTCAAGGAATCTATTATATAAAGGAGAGTTGTCTGTGTGTATATGTATGTCCAGCTAGAGATTAATGGGCTGAACGTTGGAGAAAGAAGGGTTGGGGAGAGGGAAGGGGGAAACGAGGGAGGGAAAAAGAGAGAAAAGGTTTTTATAAAAATATATTACATTTTTCCCCGGGCAACGCTGGGTAGCCCTGCTAGTAATTATGAAATTAGTTTTATTATAAAATGTTATATAAGTTTAGAAATAAATTTGGTTTCATTTTTATAACGATTGTTAGGTACTAAGTTTTTTTGTTGTTTTGTTTTTTCGTTTGTTTTTTTTTACCAATAGATCATCACTTATCAATGCCAAAAGCCATTCGAGGATAAAGGTTAAAGAGATTGAATGATTGTCAGTTTAGAAATGAAGAACATTATGAGAGGATTGAGAATGGTTGATGAAGTGGACCAAGTTTGAGTTCTCTCAAAAAAATTATGTCCTGGCATATCTGAGTCTTTTTTCTTATTATTTTTTTTCTTTTTACTGTACACAGATGATGGTAAGAAAATGTTAAGCCCATATCTCCAGAAGAAAGACTCACCCAGGCAGAATCTCCCCATCGCACCAAACGTCAATATCCTTGATGTTTGTGGCGCTACCAACAATAAAAGAGTGACAAGGGAATCAATATTATATATACTAGCAAATATATGTTCCCTCCGGTCGCATATTTTTGCTAGGCTGCCAGTATGTAATTTGGGTAGAGCTTTTTATAACTACAATTAATTTAAATAATATATTGCACATGATAAGTAACATCATTAATAAAAAGATAAATTAAGTTTGCATTATTTTGGTTTGTAGCAACCGTGAACAGTTTTTGCATTAAAAATAAATGTAAAGAAAATAAAAATTTTAAATAAAAATTGAATGTAGTATTTATTATAGTGTAGTAGTAACGAATGAAAGTTAATAAGAGAAGGAAAAGAAGAAATAATTGTTACCTTATATACGATTCTAAAAACAGTTATTTACTTGCCCAGTAAAAGGTGTCGTCTGCTCGCATTTCTTTACACACAATCGTTTTGCAACAAATCCAGGTCAGAATATAATAAGTAATATTTTATGTTTTTCGAAGCGGAAAAAAGGTGTACGTAAATTAAAATCAACAATTAAAAAAACAAAATACCGACCCTAACCCTAACGACGGGGCCAAAGTTAGCGCGGGTCCTAAAGTGAAAACTAAATTCGTTATAAAGTGTGTGTGTGTGTGTGTTTAAATAGTAATTTTTAAATCAATTATTATTTTAATTAAGCAATTTGATTCAGTGAATTTAATGGCTAATAAGATTAAGAAAATAAACAAACTTAGAACGGTTTAAAAAATAAATAAGAGGAAAATTATCACGGTGAATGCCAGCGTTGTTGTTTACATTTTAAATAATGCGCCGTATTAACGCTGGCTGTTTAATCAGTTGCGCCATATTGAATTAACGGAGGGAGGGATGGGAATCACTGATTAAACAGCCAGCATTAATCCATACGTAACGCATTTCATGTATGTATGTATCTGTCTGTCTGTCTAAATTATAGTTTATAAGTAAGATTATTAGCGAGCAAAATAGCGTAAATACATGTTGAAATATGAAGAGAACAATCATGAGTGTTTATTTGCGAATACTAATTTATTAGAAGTTCAAAATCAATTGATTATGTAAATTGGGAAGTACGCATAGTGTTTATAGCGTGTATAAAAGTATATAATGAAGCGTGTATAAAAGTATATAATGAAGCTGGCGGACTTAATAAATAGTCATAGTACTCTGATGGGGTTTCGGCTTCAGACAGACAGATACATAAACTCCATTATTAATAGATATATATATATATATATATATATATTAAATTGTAAATAAATAATATTAAATTATTTTTACCTACATACGCCGACGTTTCAAGCTTTCGCTCTCATCAGCTCAAACCCCTGCCACAGAATCAACCTAGACTCTGTAAGCAAGCGCTGTAACCATTAGGTCACGAGACATTACCACATTCAAGAACGGAATTTAAGTTCTATTTATGCGAAGGGCAGCATATCTAGAAAGACTGACTAAAGATTCTACGAACGTTGTCGGAATATGCTTTATAGCTATGTGTCAGTCTATTTTTAACTTCCCCCGAACAGGGCTCAACTTTAATCTTATTAAAGGGGCTTATAACAATATTAATTTTAAATAAATAATATATATATATATATATATATATATATATATATATATATATATATATATATATACCTGGCGTATCTGCCCCAATCGACACAAGACCCTGGACACCCCACTCAGCTAGTCTTGTGTTAACCTTATTCTTGTAGGGAGGCAAGTAAACAGTGTCACATTTTCTCCTTTCATAGGTATGGGGTGGGAGGTTAATACCTGTCGTCTGAAGCACTCTCATGCGTGAGGGAATGCCCACGAGACTATACAGGTTTTGTTATTTTGTTTCCTTTTTAGAGTGACCCTTGGGGAGGGGGCTTTGATTCTTCACATTCAATCGACCTTGGATCTAACTTTTGCCCTCGTGGGGAGACGGGTAAATACCATGTCTAACACTTTGAAACCTGCGCGTAATTGTTGTATTTTGTAAACATTAAACAAAAACATTTTCTTTGTTTTCAAATTGAAAATGAGAAAGGGTCCCGAGGAAACAGACAGTTATTTTTACGTCTAATTAATTAATTACTTTTTTTTTCTTTTTCTTTATTTACTTGTTTCGCGTGTTTGTTATTTGTGATTTGTTTAGTTTATTTATTTTGTCATTTGTCAGCTTTCTAAAAAAGCAATGGGGTTTCCGGTTGGTGGATGTAAAAAGTGTTCGGTAGTTGTTGAGTATATCGACATCAAGCGAGATGCTTCGTTCGCTTCTCGATGTAAAACTTGTAAATCTAAGGAAACTAAACGAGACTCCTTTTTTTAAATTTTGGACTATTTATTTATTTATTTATTTATTTTATCTTTTCTATTGTTTCGATACACCCCTTCCCTTCGCCCCCCCCCCCCCCCCCGCTCCCTCCTTTTTTTAAAAAAATCCTAAACCCAATTCTTACCCAAAACTGTTTTGGTGTCTTTCCTCTTTTTAGTTTTTCTTTCTCCCCCCACCCCACCTAATTTTACAGGTACGCGTCGTCATTATCACACTTTAGTCACAATTGAATTTAAAACGAAAAAACATTATTGTTTATTTTGAATGTATGTTTTAACACGCTGACAGCCCCTCCCACCGTTTTTTTGTAAGCAGTCGTAACTTTACCAACTTTTGTTTTCTATTTATTTTACTTATTTATTTATTTTAAAATCTTTGCCGTCAAAGCACGCTGCCGTATGTACATATAATAAAAGACACAGAAGAGAAAGAAAAAAATTCAAAGATATAAAAAAAAATAAAAAAAAAATAAAAAAGACAAAATACAACTCACCTGTATCTGGTAAATAAAGAAAATTAATTGAATAAAGAAATATCCTGTGTGTAGATTTTTGAAGAACCCGCTGATAGGTATTAGTTCTGGCGTTTGAATTAAGTCCTGATACTTTTGTTGTTTTTTTTTTTTTGTTTTTTTTGTCTTTTAACTTTTCTATGAATCCAATTTTGGTAAATTAATTTGTATGGTGTGACAATGTTTTTTTTGTTGTTTTTTTTTCGCTCCAAAAAGAAAAACGTCGAGTTTTTAGTGGCGGAAACTTTTTTAGCGCTTATTTTTTTATTTTTTTTATCACAGCATCATATTTTATTCAAGGTAAAGTTGATATATCGCTAGTGTTTTTTTTTGTTTTTTATGTGTGTTTATTTTGTTAGGTCTGCAGGTGGTAGACAGATTCTTACACATGCACTTTGAACAGACTTCTCTTCCTTTTTACTCTACTTTTCGTTGCAAAAACATGCATAGATGCACACACGCACATGCAAATATAATCATTTGAATGCCACCACCACCACCACCTTATTTATTTTCACCCACCTTCTCTTCCATCTTCTCCAACGAAGGTCGAGATATCCGATAAGTAAGCAGCCTGGCAGATTTCAGTTATTGGGTGAATGATTGTTTAAAAAAACAACAACAATAAAAACTGTATTCTGCTGCTATAGTAATGTAGCATCCTATATCTACATTCAGTCTTTCTACAGGCGTAGTCCCTTAGAAAGGTAGGCGTTATCACAACAGCCGCTTACCATTGACTCAGTCCATTGGTCTTCTCTGAGATTTGGGTGGCAATAAGCCTCCCCAATGTCCCAGTACTCTCTGCACTATTCCAGTGGAGATCTGGTTAGTGCTCTCCCTCCTTGGGCTTCCCATCCTCCTTGACCCTTCACGACTATTTTATGTGGTCTCAGCCGAGGCTGATGCCTTTGTTTTTTTTTTTGGGGGGGGGGGGGGAGTAGTTTATAATATTTCTTGCAGTTTCAGCAGTATTATTATTCTTATATTACTTATTTATAAATTAAATGGCCAGAGTGAAAAAAGAGAGTCATGCTTTCTGTAAACACTCACAGATACATTAAGAAATATTAGAGAGGGGTTGAATAAACATAGAGAAAGAGGGGCAAGAGAAATATATAGATAGCTAAGAGAGAGAGATGAGTGGCTTGTTCAGTTGATTATGAATTGCGACAAATTAGAACAATTAAAAC
>OY744525.1:69013017-69130517 GCA_963556195.1 Sepiola atlantica | reverse complement strand
TGAAAGTAATCTATGGGTTGTTTGTACCAAGACCTCAAGTAACACCAGAATAGAAAAGCGCTCTAGCAAGTGTAAAAGACAACCATCTTTGATATGGACATTGATCCAAAAAGGAAAAGATATGATTCCAGAGGAAATGAAATTTCAAAAGGAAGATGTTGTGGAAAGATAACCACCCCTCACTTCTAGAATGAACTAATCCAAAAAGATTATAAAGAATGTCTATATGTCATTCAGAAAATAAAAATAGAGTAAATCTCCAACATTGAACTCTGAGTGTATTTATTACTGTTTAATTATTGGGCTACAATACAATAAATACAATGACTATTATTATTATTATGATATATATATATGATATTATATGACTATCATTATGATTAATATTACTATTGTTGTGTTGCACTTTGACCTTGTGTCATGCATGCCAGTTCATAATCTTACTTTGTGCTGCTTGCTCCTGTATGTGCCTTTAACGTGATTTTGCCAGACTGAGGAAACGCCGCCTGCAATGGAGTTCTTTTTATACCTCAAGCAAATGGGCATGTCAAAACAAAACTGTTGAAGACAGATGAAGATTATTTGCCTTATTCTTGTTCCAAATCACTGACTAGTGGGGTGGGGGTAGATAGAGAGAGGTTGATAATTACTGTTAATCATATCTTATCAGGACATTTTAAAATAAAATGTTTGCACTTCTAGACTTCCAATCGAACAGACGACTTCTCTCTCTCTCTCTCTCTCTTTGAGCCATGTGACGTCACATCCGTTTCTATCAATTTCCACAGTTGAGTTTAGCTAACCTCGATGTCACCCACTTGACCCCTAACTGAACTTCATTTTCTGTTGTCTTCAACTAACAAAATTATATACTAGCAGATCTACTCGCCAATATTTAACAGTTGATATCAATATTATTAACATGTAATTATTAGTATTATTATTATTGGCATGTAATTCTTTGAAAATGCCTAGTGAAATAACTAAAATCACAAAGACATAAAACATTGAATCATCAATTGGAATTGTTCTTTATTCCATGTGTCACTAAGAAAAAATCAGTAGTTGTGGGAGAACATGAAAGACTACTGCAAAAAAGAAGAAACAGTTTTTTTGTCGGCCTAATATAATGAAACATGTCTAACGGAAGAGTTGCTGCCTAAATATACTTTGACATATGCGGGTATATATATATAGACCTAAGGCTTCGTGAGTTTATATATATATATATATGTATGTACGAGTGTGTGTGGGGTTCTTTTCGTGCATTTCACTGCAAAAACTTCCTGTTTTAGAAGTAATTGATTGTTGTTCAAACCAAATTTCCGACCAATGGAAGAATCTAGGTCAATCAAGTAAGAGACATCTGCATGTCTTCATCCGACTGAAACAGACATCATCATCATCATCATCATCATCATCATCAAGTTGAAAGGTGTTTGTTTTCTGGCTTTTTCTTTTACTTGTCTTCTTCATCTTTGGTTTCTGTTTCTTTTTCTCTGTTTTCTTTTTCTTCTTTTCCTTCTTCCATTTCATCGTTTTTTCTTTCTCCTGTTTCTTATTTTTCCACTTCTTCTTTGCTTTCTTCTCGTTCTTTGTCTTTTTTTCTTCTTCTCTTTCGTCTTCACTTATTATTATTATATTTTTCCATTCTTTTTATTTTTTGTAGTTCATTTGTTTCTTTCTGTTTCTTCCCTCATCTTCCTTCTTCCTTCTTGTTCTTCATCTTTTTTTATCTTTTGTTATATGATTCATCTCTCCTTCTTCCCCTTTCTCCTTCTTCTCCTTCTTGCTTTGAAATAATTAAATCTTTGATTTATTTTACTTTTTTCAAAAGAGATTATTGATCAGACATTTTATTTCCTGGGGAAAAATGGTACTGCTTCCTCCTAGACATCTACCATTGAATCTGCGTGCATAAATGTGTGTATAGTTAAATACACCAGCACACACACACACACCAGCACACACACACACACACCAGCACACACACACACACACGCACACACGCTTTTATATTTGTCTATCTCTCTCAGCCATACACTACTATTTTAATATTATTACTAACTTTGTAATTAAGTGGAGTTAAACATTATTCTACAAATAAATCAATCGATAAAATCAAAACTGACCTCAGTGTGTAGGTGTGCCTAATGGATATGATTGCAGAATATGGAATTGACTACGCCGAGTTCAAATCCAACTGGATCTATTGTGGCTATTTACATACTAATATAGGGTGGGCAAAAATAAGGGTCCTATTTTAAAAAATTCATAACTTTTTTATTTATTGATTTTTTTTAAATTTTTTTTTAGAATAAATAAAGGACCCCTTCCGAAGCAAGCATGAGCCGTATTAGCCCTAAGGAACGTACCCTCATTTAGAAAACATTATTTTTGCTTAAAAAACTCAAAACAGTGTAAAAAACAATACTTTAGTTTTTGTAAGTTTTAAGAAGTGTTTTTCGGCTAAAATTTGTTTTGTTTATTTCAAAAAATCTCGGAAGGGTCAGTCTACACACACATAAAGTTTGGTGAGTTTAACTTTTATTTTGTGGAAGTTATTCAAATTCAAGTTATTCAAATTTAAAGATAGGACCCTTATTTTGGCCCACCCTGTACAAACGATACAAACACATAATTCTCCCCCAGTTAGATGTAAGAATAGCAACTTGTGTTCTCTTTACCATATACCATGAACCGTTTAAAATCGGTGTCATGTTTTCAGCATTCATAAGTAAAAGGTTTTGATCCGCCGTTAAATATACAAACCAAATGAAACCAAACTGAACTCAACTCAATCAAATGAGTTTGTAATTTCACGTCTTTTCATTCTATGACAATTTAAGTAAAATGCAATTCATCTTGGAACAATAAAAGGCTTCTGCAGAATAACTCAGTTTGTTCTTTCAACCTTGTGTCATACATGAACACATGAAAGTTCATAATCGTACCTGGTGTGTTAGCTGCTTGTAACTTATGATCTCCCTACTAGGCGATTTGGTTACACACTGACCAATCAGCTTGCAGGGCGCATTTATTTCATCAGTCCCAAGAACGACTACTTCAGCTCCTTTGGGAATCATGGACGATGACCAGAGAGATTCCTGAAAGCAACAAGGAAAGACGTCCCCTTTCTCTTCTCTATCCCTGTCCACTGGACGCTCAAGCACCGACTATCTTCGCCTGAAGATAACTGCTCACAGACTTTCGGCAGCTCAAAGGACTTTTTAACTGTTCCTTTCCTCACTCGGACACTGTCCAACTTTCTTCAAACTATATCAAACGGTGTAATTGAATAAGCCATTTCGTTGTTGTTGTTGTTGTTATAATAAAGGTTTTACATTTCTTTTCGTGCGACGCTTTTCATTACTTACAAATAATAATATATGAGTTGGTCTTATCACTCAGCTAAGAACAGCACATTATACTTGCTCTTGTACACGCCCTTTCCGTGATCCTTCCAGACTTGGGAAACGCTACCTTCAAATAAGTTCTTTTATACCTTGAAAAAGGATTAAGCCAAGAAAAAAGGTTGTTAGAAGACAGAGGAGATTTATTCGACTTGATCTTCATTCCAAATCACTGATCAGTGGGGTTGGGGTGGGAGGTAAGACAGAGAAACTAATAATCACTATTTAATCATATCTTATCAAAGCATTTTGAAATAACATGTTCACACGTTTAGTGCTCCCATTGAACTGTCAACTTCTCTCACTCACTCTATCTTTGAGCCATTTGACGTCACATCCGTTTCAACCAATTCTCACAGCCAAGTCAAAACTTACCTCTAGTTCACCTAGTTGACCCAGACTGAACTTTCATTTCCTGTTATTTTCAACTAATCAAATTACATATTAGCCCACTATTTGACAAGTTGTCTCTAAAATGCTTTGAATTTTTCTCTAGTCAGGACTAGAGAAAAATTCAAAGCATTTATTTCATCAGTCATCAGGACCGGAACTCTTTACACCCGTTGGACGTATTATAATCAGGGATGTCCTTTGACCTAACACTGATAACCCCCCCCCCAACAAATAACATGACAGTTGGCAAATTCACATATATTAAAATCATGGTTACCCCCCACCCACCCCCAAAAAAATGCCGTCTATGGAATCGTTGATTAAATGTACAATCATTTCAGCAATCAAAAGAAAAAAAATGTCAGAAATGACATGCTATGGTTTCCTCCTCCTCTTTCTATTGGGCTTTGAGAAATAAAGGGTCATCTCAAAATTGGCATTCAACACTTATGTAGACTAAAAAAAAAAAATGAACAAGCCTTTTTACCAGAGCAAAGCATTATAAGGACTGATCTCAAATACAGGATAAAATTCACAATCCTTTCTCAAATTTAACCATATTTAGTACAAATAAACTTCACTCTATGCCCGACTTGTCCACCAAGTTTCAGTCATGAATGTCTAAAAAGTGTTATCACTGTTTAATGATATGGGGAGACACTTTGGTGATCGTCTCATCAGTAGAAAGTGTGATTTTGAATGGGCTTCACACTCACTGGACCATAATAAACAGATTTTTTTTATCTATGGTGTTATTTTAATGATAACGTTCATCAAAACAATCAGCAGACTCTTCCTAAACTAAAGAGGGCCATCACAGGCCAAATCAGGGCAGTGCCAAAAGAGGGGAGTGTCAAAGCTATTGACAATTTTGCACGTCATATCCAGGTACGTTTATAATTGTACAGCGATAAACCAAAGACTATTGAACATCCATGGCTGAAATAAGTTTCAGTCAAGCTGTGGTTTAAAATACAAAATAGGATTAAATGTTGCCTACTGTAAAAATGTAAAGAAAATTAAAGGTTATGAGCTTTGAAGCGTGTGGACTGTTTCGCATGGTGGTCACTCGATTTTCAGTGGAAAAAAGAACATGTGTTCGTAGTTAGATCTTTTTTTATAGGTGACATTCACTTGCATAAGAGAAGAACAACTACTTTAAGAAGGACGAATTGGGGAAGGCAAAGCTAAGAGAGAAGATTGAGGCTGAGATTTAGATTGTGATTGATCGGTCGGTGTTCCTTTAATTTCATTACTGGATTACACAAACATAGACTGAAGTTTATTTGTACTAAATATGGTTGGATTGCAGAAAGGATTATGAATTTTATTAACGATTGCATGAGTGACATTTTGGGGGGATCACCCTATACTACTTGCATATATGCACACATGTCTGCATGTCTCTCTATATTTTCACTGTTGTATTCAGCATTAAAACTCATTATAAACTCATTATAAACTGCCATCAACCATTAACACTAACTCTGACACTTTCTGAACGCAAAAACGTAATGTTACTCAGTGTATCTGACATGGCCCAACTCCCACCACCACGTGTATTAATAGTATGCAGCTCAGTTCCTTAATAAAAGTCGATTATCATGAACACGTCTTTCGTTCTATGTTATTTAAGAATTCACATATTATCAACACGGTCTCTACCAAAATACATGACACCACAAAATAATACATGACACTACAAAATAAAAGAAATGAGGAAAAAATTTAAATTAACGAGGCCTCCAGAGCACTTCTGATACCATTCTTTATGTGATCCCACAACAGGCTTGCCCCATCTCCAATCAGTGAAGGTTGGTGTAGAATAGTACGTCGGACGTATTATAAGCAGGGATGTCCTTTGATCCAACACTGGTAACATCCACCCCCCCCCCAACAATATTAGACTAACCTGTCCACATGCAACATTTTATATAGCAAGTGAATGAGGCCAATATAAGCCGGTCTCTGTAAAACGGTATCGACAAATGTTTAGTCAAGCCCTCAGGCTACGATTAGATTTGTTGGTCCTGCTCGGTGCTCAAGAGGCTGTCCTACAAAGCATTACTCTCTCATTTTATCCCCAATTGCCTGAAGAGCCCCTACCGGGGAATGTTGAAGGGTTTGATTCAGGCAATTTTATAGTTGTTCCATACCAGCGTTGGGCGTCGTTGTGCCACTCATGGCCTACCTCACATTAAAGCTTGACCTTCTCACATCTGGCTTACGTAAAGGGAGGTTTGTAATTATGGACAAATGGTCCGAGATCGGAACTCTTTGCACCCGTCATTCTGTCAGAAATAGGTAGTGCTGGATCTACATTACTTTTATGATTAGATATTTTTCCAAATGAAAACTAGTGCTTTTAAATATAATCCAATGTTTTTTTGTTTTACTAATGAGTCTCCACTTATCAACGCTTAAAAGCCACACTAGAATGAGGGTTGATGAGATGGGTGAATTGTAAGTTGAATGAATATTATGAGAGAATATTGAAAATGATGCATGGAATGGAGAAATTTTGATTACTCATGAGGACGGTTAATTGCAAGTATTTGTTGACATTGGATGTGAAGACGATCATGTTGTAGCCTGAAGGGAAGCAGTCCTGTGGTAATGTATTCCACAGGTTCTGTTTGAAGTTAAGTAACAAATAACACCTTTAGTGCATCATCGGTCTTTTATAGATAAATAAAATTATTTCCTATGCGTGATACAGCTCAGTTCTATCGCATTGAGGCCAAGAAAGCAAATTCAGCCTCTTGTTTGATTTTAAGTTCTAACAGAAAAGGGAGAGTGCTTCAATTTCTCAAGCCTCCTCATCTTCCCCTAGCATCGTGGATGCTAAGTATAGCCTTTCTCAATCAGGTCAATATTGAATAGCCTTGTGCCAGACTAGTTTGGTCCGAATGTAGGATGTCTTAGAGGTCAAGTTAACAAAATTTGACCTTCTATGAGTTAAGGAACAAACAACTGATTTCTGCAGTGATCTGAATCATGCTAGTCATGCATGTTTCTTTTCCATTCCTCTTTTCGTGTGAATAAATATGTAAAGTTTTTTTTTAACCTGCTTGATTCTGTTATTGGCATTGGTTTTCTCAATTCCTTTATTTTTTTTTAGGATCAGTTACTCACAAGAGGGACCACGTGAAGGTTGCCAACATCCATAGTGAAAGTGGTGCTATGGATCCAACAGAATTTGGACACGGTACGCCAAGTCATCAGTCTGTGTTGGTACCCATTTCATTGCTACCACCTCCCCCTTATCCATCAATAATAAAGAATGATGGCAAAGCAGAAGAGAAGTCAGAACACCAGAATCCAGATGTGAGAAGACTACTTCAGTGTGACACAAAACCAGATGTGTTTAACTTCCTTCTCGCCCACTTTACACTATCTCAACTTGAAGACATTTGGTGACAAAGTTGTTCATTATATACGAAAAAGATATACTTCGTATTAATACTAATATCAATAAATAAATGAAGGGATTGATGATAATTTAAGGAACCAAAAATCAAAATGGCTGCCAAAGACATGATGTGAGATTCTGAAACTAGAACATGCACACAAAAAAATAGAAACCATATGGAATGCAAAAAAAAACAACCAAAATATTCAACCGTAAATCTAATCCCATTTCAGTTAAAACTTTTAAAACCCTTTTTAATGGTTCACATGTGCATATGAATGGCTATATATATATGTGAAATGGTTCTGATTATCTGGTCTGGTTCTAATTGTTCAAAATAAGTCTATGTATATAGAATAGTTCTAAGTATGTAGAATGGTTCTAAGCAAATAGAATGCTTCAAATCTGCAGAGTAGTTATGAATGGTTTTAGGTATGTAGAATGGTTCTAATTATTTAAAATGGTTTTAAATATATCGAATGGTTCGAAGTGTAACCTTCTTCATCGCTACATTCCGACTGTCAGCAATGTTTTGTCATTGGCTTTGGTTGATGAATTATATGACACTCATTCTTCCTCCCTATTCTGTGTTCTTAGATTATGGAAGGTTACAAGTCATTAAACATGGTCTACCATGTGTCAGTCACCAGGCACAGACAAAGAATCGAAAGAAAAACTATTAAAGCTGTGATGTAACAGTTGCTCAGTTGCAATTCGTATGAAACTAAAATCCTTTCCTGGTATATTGTGTGTGTGCACTGAAAATTCTATTAGACTTTTGTCAGGATTTCGGTTCTAGAAATTCTAGTAAGTTCTTATCCAGTTTTTTGGTTCACAAAATGTCACTAAGTGCTTCAGTCAGGTTTTCGGTTCTCAGTCTGAAAAGCTGATAATGGGACCGAAGGTTCCGGAAGGAGTATTTGAGTGACGTTTATTCCAATAATGCTGGTACGGTTCTCTCTAAAGGGCCAAAATATCTCATGTATATTGAGATCAACCCCAGGCGAGCGTGGGGTATTCGGTATGGAGATTTGTATTAATTCTCTAGCTCAATCAGCAGCTCTTTCACCTATATTTTATTTTTTAACTTTTTACAATTCGGCATTTACCATTTTGGGGAAAATTCTTTCAACCCCCTTTTTTGTGATAAATCAGATGTCTAACTTGACCCTTCCACTCCTACTTACTTTAATCTGTACCTCTCACCTACATGGGTGAATCCCAGAGCTGCTTTATTCCGCCTGCTCTCTATATGTTTAGTCTGGATGCATTTTGATAGGTTGAGTCTACCTCTCAAAACGAGGGGACAGAAAGGGAATCTTGGTTGGAATTCCACCAATCAACATCTTCCTTATTAAAATTCCCCAGCTTGATTATTTCGTCATATCTTTGTTTACTTCTTCTAACCTTTGGCTTCTCAAAAAGTAGATGTCACTCTGATTATTTCATTATGGTCTTATTTCCATCATATGTGGAACACGTTACCACGAAATTGCTTCTCTGCAGACTACAACATGGTCGTCTTCAAATCAAGTGTGAAAAAATACTTGCCGTAAACTGTCCTCATAAGTAACCGAATTGCATTCATTCCATTCATCATTTTAAATCATCTCATAATATTCTTCATCATTAAACTGACAATCCATCCATCTCATTAACCCTTATCCTTAAATGACTTTAGGCCTTGATAAGTGGTGACTCATTAGTAATGATGGCTTTGACTTGTCTTTTAATTCTATTGTAAAAATAACTACTGGTCAATGAGCAGATTCCGGGGTCAACTTTTCCCATTCACCTTGTTATTTTTTATCCTGACATTTGAACTCTATTTCTATGGCCTGAAAAAAAACATCAGGCTTTTCCTTTCTTTCTTCTTCTTTCCTTTGTTTGAATAAAATGTGTACTGCCTAAGTTTTGGGTTCAATTTTTCGAGCGCTCACAGTTCCTTAATTATTTTCCTAATTATTATTTTCTCTCATTCATATTTTAATTACCAAATTCTCATATTAACTTAGAGTACCATGCAGCAAGCAGTATCATACTAATTATGTATAAATGGTTCTAGGTAAGTGGAAACGGTACTAAATATATGAGGTACTAAGTATGTGAAATGATTCTCAGTACATGGGATCGTTCGAAGTGTAGGGATTGCTTCAGTTACGTCATATTTGTAGCAGTTATACATTGACAAGCCATTTTATTTTGTGAAAGCTTACACTCCTACACAGAGTGATTGATACATTATCCAATCAGAACACTTTGCAGTGGAGGTACTTCCACTGAACTGTTTGTACACCTTTTTCCCCACTTTTCAGCAGTCAGATCGTAGACATCAAGCCGAGCGGACGTGTGACATATGCAGGACAGTTGGATTTAAGACCCAACCAGGATAGATGTATGTGCGCTCACCTGACTCTAAGCATTACGGGATTTTTGCTCAACCTGTAACTTAAACCTGTTCATGGTCTCTTGCTGTTTGTTGGTGAAGTGAAGATATGAATAAAACTGATTTAAAAAATGTAAAGCAAGAGTTTATCTTTCTAATCAAGCTAATGGTAATCTCTCTTCTTCATGGCCTTGAGCCTGGTACTACCGGATCAGGCTGTCTGAAGATAGCAGCTTCCTGACTTAAAATGCACCAAACATTGATGCTATTGTTTTTTTTTTCCTTTCCCTTTGCAAAACTCAATCATGTTCTGCAAAGCTAAAAACAAAAACAACAATTTTCCTCTATAAAACAGCCAAACTAAACACCAAAAATAAATATTTGAAGATCTAAAGAACTTGAAGCATAAAAACTTTAACCAAAATGACCGGATTCGGCATTAAATAACCAGAAAAGGGTTGATATGCCGTAAAACAAAACAACCAAACCAAACACTATGAATAAATACTTAAACATGTAAAGAACTTGAAGCATAAAAACTTTTACTAAAATGACTGGATTCAACCCAAAAAAGATTGATATGCCGTAAAACCTAACAACCAAACTAAATACCATGAATAAATATTTGAAGATATACAAAACTTGAAGCATAAAAACTTTTACTAAAATGAACGGATTCGGCATTAAATAACCCAAAAAGGGTTGATATGCCGTAAAACAAAACAACCAATCAAATCAGTATTGAGAGACAATGGATACCCTCTGTAAGGGTGGCTGCACGTGTAATTGTGAAGCAAGGGTTGTGTAATCTATAACCACACCTGTCCTGAGTCGTGCATAAGATGGATATTCATTTTTATTTTTATAGTATCTGATTATTATTATATAGATATAATCAAGTTAGAGTTAATTACAGGAAAAAATAAAACAGACATACAGATTAATGACCAATCAACACTTCGATAATAGGGCGATTCCATCTTTTAAAAAAGGGGGATAGAGCGTGATAACGAATGTGAAATTGCCTTAGCATTATTATATAGATAATAATTATGATTTTTAACACAAAAATTTTCAACCCCTACAGGATTGGTTAAACGATGACTAAATTTATTTTTACCTAACTTTTATCTTTATAATTTTATTTCCTAGATTTTTAAAATATTCTCTTTCCTCTTATTAAAACTCAATGTTGTTTGGGCTAAAACTTGATATTCAGTTTAAAATTAAAACTATTCTTTGGTTCTTTGATATGACAATAGCACGTGAGAAAAATAATGTTTTCCTGTTGTCTAGAAGCACAAAAAAATCATAATATTTGATTTTTTTTACCTAGCATTAATCTTATATATATATATATAAAACTCAATGTGTGTGTTTGATGTCTTGGAAGACAATGGAAGTGCTCCCGATTGTCTGAGTGCACCTCTAAGGAGCCATGAGGGCATAACCCCTTAAAACTTCAAATATATTCTATTTTTTATGAAATTTGAATTATATGCATAAAATTTTCTGGGAAAGACAATGGAAGTGGTCCCGAATCTCTAAGTGTTCTCCTAACCTTCAAATATATATTATTTTGATTAAATTTATATCATATGTATAAAATTCTCCAGGGAAGACAATGGAAGCTGCCCCGAATCTCTATGTTACCCTCCATATGCCAAATATCTATGTACCGAATATCTATCTGCCCCCCCCCCTCTAAGTGACCCATAGGAGCAGAACCCCCTTAAAACTTCAAATACATATATCCGATTTTAATGAAATTTAAACCATATGTATAAGACATTCAGAGAGTTTTCCAGCATTTCAGTCATACTAGGGGTCGAAACGGGGAAGGGGGGGATAGCAAAAACAAAAAAATAATAAGGTGCTATGAGCATAGTTTAAAAAGTACAGCGTAATGATCCTCATTCAATCCTGAGCACCGTAAGTTCTAAAAATGGCTGAAATGTGTTTACTCTCGTCACATTTCGAAATTCGAAAGTAACTTTGAAGTGTTTAAACTGACAAACAGAACATAATTCCAGGCTTGAATTAGAGTTTAAAGGCAAAAGTCAAGCATTATGTTTTGTTGTTGTTGTTGTTATTTTGTTTTTTATACTCCTAAACTCAACTAAAACATTATTTTTCTCACGTGCAACATTCATATCAAAGAAGCCATTATTTAAAGGAGATATAACAAAAAATGATACCAAAACATGCGAACCAGATTAACCTTACGCACTACTTTTGCAAATAATATATTTAAAATTTTACAGTCCTGTATATGTACTGTGTATACAGCGATTGTTATTTTTCGAAACTCTTAGGAAAAGTTTTTGGTTGTGAATTTATTAACAATCATCCTAATCTAACCGTAAACAAACTTAATCCATTGGCGCTACATTGAATGAATCTTAGTTATAAATTCATGAATGATCAAATATAGAGTTATCTTCCCTTGTCGAGTGGTCATGAAAATAGCATCGTTCATCTTTAACATTCGAAAATGGAAAACATTAAAAATATATATATTTTTTAAATTACTTTTTGTTTATAATTAAAGGTGGGATAGTAATTATATATCACTATTTGAGTATACACGATATAATAGTATTTCGGTCATAGTCGGGATAATAGCCGTTGTATATGCAGTCACTTCGTTAACAATACGTATCCATAAAATAAATTAAAAATGTAATGGCTTCTTCTGGGGTTTATGTGACAGCTTTCTAACAAGTTTTATGAAAATATGTTCGCCTGTTCGGTAAATTTGGTATAATCTAGTATAACAAAATTTATGTATCCCCCCCCCCCCTAAAAAACAATATCTGACAGAAAAGGGGAGATAACAATGATGTTGACTGTTGGATGAAGGGAGATAACAATGTTTGCTGATAAGAGTAAGGGAGATAACTTATGTCTGTTAAGTACTTGAAGCTAATTTCCACAGCGTTTTCACACGAGCGAGTTTGACAGAAAGTCGGTTTAAAATGATATCTTTGGAATTGTAAAAAGCACATAGAGCTGGTTAACAAGAATTAACCCATAGAGTTAAGAATTTACTAGAAGGGACTGTTGAAATTCTATGGTTAATTCAAGAAAATAGATTTAAATTGTATCATTTTTCTACTTGTAATTTTTAAAATCATTTTTAATTAAATTCTTTAATATATATATATATATATATATATATATATATATATATATATATATATATATATATATATATATATATATATATATAATCGAGAAACAAGTCAATATAACCTCAACTGGCAAATGTTGAGATCAGAAACAGTTTCTTCGAAATAAATAAAAAATAAATAATAAATTGTGTATGCGATATTAACTGTTTTTTGTTGTTGTTGTTGTTTTTGTTTTTTTTAATAAGTAATGCAAATTCAATTAATTAATCTAACATTTATCGAAGAAATTAAAATTTGTGAAAATAAACAGTATATTGATAGAACATTTATTGAAGAAAATAAAATTTGGAGAAAATCATTAATATTAAGATTATGACATGATGAAAGTTTTTGAGTTACAAATCAATTTATTAATACGTAGTAATAGAGAAAAAGAACATTTTAACACTTTTTCAATCGTGAGCGATACAAAAACGACCATGGCTTCATGGGCGATACAAAAAACTGAAACGTAAACGATGTGTAATGAAACGAGCTAAAGTATTTTAGTGAATTATAAAAATAATATATTAAAAAATTAAAGTGTTTAGAAAATATTTGTTTCACAACATTTTTTTATATCATAGATAATTTTATTTTTTATATCATAAATAATTTGGCGAGCGAGAAGAATAGGCTAGCCAAACAGGAAGTCCTACGGAGTCAGGCGGTGATAGCCGAAAATAGTCACCTGTGTATTTTAGGTCAAGAAATAAAGAAAACCAGGAAATGTTTATCAAATGTGTAATCAAATATATGGTTTGATTTTTGTTGTTAAAAATATAATAAAATGTCTGTTATCTTTGGTATTTTTTTATAAATAATTTCTTTTAGAAAAATCCAAATATGTGATTTGATTTTTTTTAAGAAAATATAACAAAATTTATTTGTTTTTTATTTTAAATAATTTATTTTACAAAAATAAGTAATCAAATATGTGGTTTGAATTTTTTTGGAAAATATAATAAAATGTCAATGTTTTTGTTGTTTTTTTTTAATTTTAAATACTTGTTTACATAAGAGCTGATTTTACACTAATAAATGTTGGTACTTTATAAAAAAAAAATATATTGAAATATAATTTTTTTCTTAACAGCTTTTAACAATTGGGTTATCCTACTAACGGTCCACCCACACAGAAAGGTCAAAACTTTTTAGTAAAATAAGTTTATATATAGAGATAGATATTATTATTTTATTTTTATTTTTTTCACATTTTGATAGTAGAGAGTATTTCTTAGTAAAATCAATGCACTATTAATAAGTAAAATAGAAAAGAAGGCGTGTTAAAAGACTTGTCGCATTAAGGGGAAAAAAATTTCGGACGATGCGGTAGAAAAACAGAATTGTTGACCTGAAGAAACGAAGCAAAGCCGTGTGTAATTATAAATATATATAATTTTATTTCAAAAATTTAAATTAGGTATAAAAAATAATTTAGTGTTAACAAATATTTTTTTATTAACACTTCTGGTAAACTTTATTGCTTTCTGTGAAGGTTTCGTTTTTCGTTCAACAGAATCCAGTTGATCTAAAAACGTTACCCTTGGTGGCCATATTGTACGAACTTGGGATATTTACGAATTTCTTCGATAGTTGATAGATTTGAACCGTTTTTTTTGGGGGGGGGTTCACATATGGCACTGTATCTAAGTGGTTAACGACGCGGACTGAGGACATGCGTGTGCCGGGTTCGAATCCAGTTCGTTCAACAGAAACACTTGCATCAAAACCCACACCTGACCTTGTGTCTAACCTCCTGAAAAGGAGCTATATAAAATACTAAGCACTTCTGGAGAATAGGGACGAGCCGAAATATATTTGTTTTCATTTTAAAAGAGCTCCAATAGTGTAAGGAGCCAACAAATCTCTTTTTAGTACATAATTTCTAATTTCTCCGAAAATGGACGGGAATGCCCTGAATATGCGCGATTTATTTCTGAATTCTATCCCGTTTAAAAAAAACAAAATCAAGAGAAGAAGAAAAAAACAAGAGAAAAATTAATTTTTTAAACTGTAAAAAAATAATCAAAAATGTGTTAAATTTTGAAATGAAAAAATATACTGTTGATTTTCCCAAAATCTTATTTTCTTCAAGAAATGTTCTATCAATATACTGTTCATTTTAACAAATTTTAATTTCTTCGATAAATGTTATATTAATTAATTGAATTTGCATTACTTCTTATTTAAAAAAAATTCATATTTTTCCTTTTCGGAAAAATTACGTACTTAAAAGTGAAAAAAAAAAGAAAGAGTTGTAGGCCCCTTACACTATAGAAGTTCTCCTAAAATGAAAACAAATAAATTTCGGCTCGTCCCTATTCTGCAGAAGCGGCAAATACTACTAGGATACTACTCGAAATGATTCCTCAGTTAATATTATTTAACAAAAACAACAATATAATACCATTCCTAATGCTTATTCACGTAATTTATCGCATTCTGTGTTGGTGGACCGTTAGTAGGATAACCTACTAACGTATCGCATAGATGATATTGTTAGAGCATATTTACTCGTTTTAAACGTGTTTTTCTTCAGATTTCATGCGTAATACTAAATAGAGTTTAACTCGAAATGTCATAATCTTTTTTAAAAATAAAAATAAAAAATAAACCATTTTTATCTCTTATACACAATTTTTGGGAATCTTTTACAATGATCAGCAGAGTAAAAACGCTCAAAAAACAAATATTCAACAAATAAAAGTAACCGTAGGCGATAAAAGTTATTTTCAAACTTACAAGATTTTTAACCCGTTTCAATTGCTATTTATTAGAAATTTAAGTATTCGGTACACGAACAGCGCACAAAGCAAGATGGCCGATTTACGTAATAATATAGAGGCCTGGCGGGCATTTTCTGTGTTGCCAAATTCGATGTTAAAAAAAACAAGAATTTTTTTTTTAACATCTAATAAAAACCCATTTATACTACGTAAAAATACAAACAAATTACATAGGTAAGTAGAAAAATGTCTATTCTAGACATAAGTCAACTTTACTTGTTGCAAATTTATGTTTTTAAACCCTTTCTCGTTCTTTTTTGGACCCCGTTCGCGACTCTGCTGATCATTGTAAAAGATTCCCCAATTTTTTTTATCGCAATCTGTTTCCGACGGCAATCTCAACATTAGTCCCTAAACTTATATAATTGAATTGTTAAATAAAGAATAATACATTTTCCAAACACAAAAATAGTTGATGTTATTCCTCTGTCATTGTCCCTTACTGTCAATTTTCAATTTATGCTCGCTTGCTCTCTCTCTCTCTCTCTCTCTCTCTCTCTCTCTCTCACACACATATATATATATATATATATATATATATATATATATATATATATATATATATATATATATATATAACCCAGGTAAAACATCCACAGGGTAGTAATCCAAAGAATTTCAACCGGGTTTATAAAAAGTGCTCAATATCAAATAGAGCTTTTATATATGATTATTTTTATTTACACAGACATGTACAAAATCTGCAACACTGGCATGTCGATGTTATTATAAACTGAGATCTCATCAGGTAGAGTTAGAATCCGATCTTAACCTTAGATCATATTTGGAAAGAACGTCGGAAATTAACTTCCTGCACTGAAGATTGTGTACGCGTGAAACATCGATGTCTGCAGGTAATAAATAATTAGGTGCTTAAGCATATCCGCCCCGACATTAAAAAATTTAAAGAATGTATAAACGTTATTATGTACTTACGTGTTAGCTGAAAATAAGATTGTGCAGAAAAAATTACGCAAATTCATCCAGTAGTTATTTAATTATAAGAAAAAGAAAAAAAAATGATTTAAATGATTTTACGTAGATTTTGACATTTTTGTAAACAAGGGAGATAACAATTTTTTTTTTTTACCAAGTTAAATTTTTTTTTTTACCAATTGCGGAAAAACAGCTTATAAGTACGATATAAGAGAAGAAAAAAACGTAGCATTTTATTGACCCACAGGATAAATTTCGGCAATCTGTTTAAAAAGGTTTTCTAATGTTTTTCCCCGAAATTTTTGTCGCCACATGTGAAAAAAAGAGGTGACGATACTCACGTGAAGAAAATCAGAAGACCGGAAGGTAAAACCCGATGCCTTCCATCTATTTATACTAATAAGGAAGGCATTCAGTGGTTATAAAGTCTTCCTCTAATACCGGAAAGGTCATTAACATTTTGGACTTGCTTCTGTGTTAACCAGTTATCAGTTAATCGTTTGATTTGTTACCAAGCTTGCAGCTACCCCCTTCCCCATGTTTAGTTATTTGTTAACTGACTCCCCGATTTCGGTGGGAAGTCGCGAATCGGCAGTGTTTCGCAAGACAACAGCACTTCTACTATTCTTACACTTCAACCAGTCGAAAGATTTTTTCGACACATTGCGAAACAATTCTGCAACAGTGTGAAGTTGGCTGGACCTTTTTTGGTTGTCTGATTACTGCCCATTCATAGCTTTTTTTTTAAGAATTACCGTTACAGCTACTTATCACCCCCTTAGGCGAAATGGCGGAAACTATTGATACAGTACGCAACAAAATTTCGGTCATTAAGGATATGGTTCAGACGAAACTTGCAAGTTTGCATGCTGGAAGGACTTCTTCACTTACATTTTCCGTGTTCGAGGAACAGATTATTAACTATCTGGTGGAGATTGACTCTCACATTAGCCACATAAGACTTCACGACCCCTCCTCTCGTGACGAGATGGAGAGTTGGTCTTCTGAATACGCAGGGTTTTTGGATTCTCTCCACCAACTCCGTATAACTCATCCCCCCTCCAATTCTGATAACGCATTTGGCCTACCTCCACACTCTCCACCATCTGACTCCTTTCCTCGCAGGACTCGTTCTTCCTTTGTAGTGAACCCTCCTCAGGTACATGTAAACGCGCCTACCTTTAGTGGTCGAGAGATGGGAGAGGACATTATGAGCTTTCGTAGCTTTCTCTCTCGATTTGAGAATTGCGTCGCAGGAATGGCGAACGATGCCGAAAGACTTAACTTTCTTAAGTGTTCGGTAACTGGCCGACCTCTTCTGCTCATCAAACACCTGAGTGTATGCGACTTGAACTACAAAACAGCGGTAGACATCCTTAAGTCGGAGTATTTGGATGAAGAGGAAATCATACAGCAAATATTTCAGGATATCCTGGATTATAAGGTTCGACGTGATGACCCTTCTATGGATTTAGGGGAATTCCTAGCAAAAACCGCTGCCCTCCTCACTGAACTGGCAGATTCCTTTGGTTGTGACTTTACCGATGATCATTCAGCAGGTGCTCGCCTAATGGCCCAGATTCTGTTCATCAAGTTCCCCAAGGAAATAAAGAGTGAAGTTATCCTGCTAACCGGACGTAGAATCCCTACTTTGTCCTCTTTACTTCGTGACACTGGAGAAGCAATCAAACGACTGTGTGTCAAGGAGGGCAGATCCACCCGTCCTACCTTCCCGAGGTTCTACAGCTCTCAAGGTCCCCCCTCACGGAAACCAGGAGGTTCTACCCCTCGTAAAGATACCTCCTTCCTTACCTCGACTGAAACCATAGGAAGTATTCCTCCTGTCATGCGCGTTTCCTTCTCTTGGGGAAACAAGTCTGTACAAGTTAACTGCCTGCTGGACACCGGAAGTGGGCGTACTTTTGTTTCGAAAGAAGCTCTACAGCCTCTGTACATCCCTGATTCTGAGGGTCGCGAGTATGAGCTTTCGCTCACCACATTCCAGGGACAACATAGGAAGTGCTATCGAGAGGTCGCTCTGAAGACCAGTCTGGGAATAGAACAACTACTGATACTACCCATTCTAATTCACGAGAACTTGGATCTTTCGTCACATTTGGAACACCTGGATGACCTGTTGGATAATTTCAGGGGAATGGGATATACACTAGCCGGAGATTTCGCGAGGGGCACCAACAGAATTAAAATTGAAGGTATTCTTGGACTGGATGTCATCCAATATTTGAGACCCCTTCAAATTGTGCCCTGCGTTCGGGGCCAAGCCTTTTCAGTGCCATCCGGACTCATTCCTTTTGGAAGAGAAGATGCTTTCCTCCCCGAGCAAAACCCATCTCTTCAGGAAAATGTAGGCCTCTCTTTCCGCAGGGTATTGGATTCTACGGAGAATGTTGAGTCATCTCTTTTGTGTTTTGCGTTGGAGTCTGAATCAACTTATACAGATCCTTTAGGAGATTTCTTCCCGGACAGCCAGGTGCAGAGGGGATTGGAGCTCATGTTCAGCATGGAATCGCTGGGGCTCCCCAATGAGGAATCTCTTGCTGAAATTGACCAGGAGAAGATAAAATATTTTCAGGAGGCCATTATACTAAAGGACAACAAATATTATGTGGAACTGCCTTGGCATATGGAGAAATTATCTCGTGTTCGTTCCAATCACGCTGTCTCTCTCCGCATTTTGGACCGGGTAGTTAAGAAACTAACGAAAGAGGGTGTGTATGAAGAGTACCGGGAGGTATTTCGTCAACAGGAGCTAGATGGCACCATTGAGGAGATCAAGGTACTTCCTCACCAATTCAAAGATTACATATGGATCCCTCACCGACCCGTCATGAAGACAGACCCAACTTGTACTACGAAGATTCGACCTGTCTTTAATTGCAGTTTAAAGGTTGGAAACTCTGTTTCTTTAAACGAGGCAGCCTATCCCGGGATTAATCTGAACTGCGATATGCTGAATCTCTTACTTGCATTTCGGTCTAACAAATATGTGTTGTTAGCAGATATTAGAAAGGCATTTTTGATGATTCGTCTGAAACTGGAGTCTGATAAAAACAAGTTTTGCTTCTTCCTCCGGGATGGGGATCGACTTCGATGTTACAGATACACAACGATCATTTTTGGGTTTGTGTCAAGTCCCTTCATCCTGAGTTGCATATTGAAGTTCCATGCAGCACGATTTCCTCAGGACCGTTGTCGATCTATGATGGAGGATCGATTTTACGTGGACAACCTGGTAATGACAGGAACAGAACCAGGAATCATTACCGAATTGTATTCTACCTCCAAAGCTCGCCTGCAGGAGGGAGGTTTTGAGTTGCAGGCCTGCAACTCCAATTGTGCCACCCTCAGAGAAAAAATGAGTCAGGACGGCACTCTCAGAACCCATGGAGGCAGTTGGGAGAGAGTATTAGGTTATCGCTATGCTCCACTTACAGAAGAAATGAGTGTCAACCCGGTGAAATGCCAGTCGGATGCTTCGACTAAGCGAAGAATACTGGCTGAAGCCGCTAAAATCTTTGATCCTTTGTCTCTTTGCCTCCCTGTGACCCTGCGGAGCCGAGTATTAATGGCCAAATTATGGAAAAGAGGATTAGGATGGGATGAACAAATCCCAGGTGAATATCAGATGCTATGGAGGACTCTTGCTCGGGACCTGTCTGACCTGAGTGACTTACCATTTGACCGTTGCGCCTTCCAGGGAGGTCAAGAAGGAGAGCTATTCGTTTTTTGTGATGCCTCTGCAGATGCGTATGGGTTTGCAGCATACGTCTTACAGCAGGGTTGTCCCCGATTGATTTTTGCCAAAGCCAAAGTGGCCCCCTCTAAGACGAAGTCGCTCCCGACATTGGAGCTAATGGCCATATACTTGGCTCTAAAATGCTTGCCCTCAGTGTTACTGGGCTGCAGGGATTTGATCCTCACCAAGTTATATGTGGCAACGGATGCACAAGTGGTCTTGTCATGGATTCTGTCACAATCTATGGCAAGTAAGAATGTTTTTGCTCAAAATCGGCTCAAGGATGTTCTTCATATGAGGAGTCAATTTGCTACTCTCCATGGACTCGAACCGGTGTTTCGTTATATACATACCTCGCAAAACCCAGCTGATCTCATTACCAGAGGAATGTCCTTGAGGAAATTCAAGTCAGTTTTCAAGTTTTGGTGTCATGGTCCCTCTTGGTTGGGGGGAGGAAGTTCTGCCTGGCCGGTACAGGATATGCCATGTCTCAGCAAACATTCCCAACAAATGGCATCTGCTTGTGTAGGTGTTTCCGTGGCCCTCGAGACAGAATGTACTCCCTGCATCAACTTTGGACGTTTCTCTCAATTTTCCCGCCTTCTCAGAGTGGTTACATTGGTGTTCACGTTCATCAATAGGCTTAGGGGGCGCAATGAAGATGCGGGAGGAAAGGCCAAAATATATCTGTTAAAAAACTTGCAGGCCCAATCCTGCGTGGTGGAATTGCATTACTTGCAGGATCCCTCTGGAAAATCGGTCCCCCCACTGATCCATTCTCTTGACTTGTTTCTGGACCAGGATGGCCTCATCCGTTCTCGAGGCCGAATAGACAGATCACCGCACCTCAGTTTCGAGGTAAAAAACCCCATCTTATTGGGCAAGGACAACCTCGTCACTAGACTCATTATTATGGATTGTCATTACCGGAGCGCCCATTTAGGAGTGGGGTCTACTCTAGCTGAGCTCAGGCGTTGTGGGTTTTGGATTCCTCAAGGGAGACAGGCGGTCACTAAGGCTTTGGCATCTTGCCATTTATGTAAGAGGTACAACTCAAGAGCTGTTCTCCCCACTAATTCGGCTAGTCTTCCAGTGCCTCGGGTCGAGTTCACGGAGCCTTTCCAAAACACTGGAGTTGATTTTACTGGACATTTTTGGATCAAGAGCGGATCTACGGAAGAAAAAGTGTACCTTTTACTCTTTACTTGCATGTCCATCAGAGCTATACATGTGGAGGTGGTTCCTGACATGGGAATGTTATCTTTCGTGCAGGCCTTGGTTAGGTTCACTAACCTGTATGGTGTTCCTCAAGCACTTTATTCTGATAATGCTAAGACATTTGTAGGCAGCGGCAAACTGTTTTCCCGACTCTCCCTGTTTCACGAATACCAGCAGAAATTTGCCACCTCCAATATCCAGCTGCGCACTATTCCTCTGTATTCTCCCTGGTATGGCGGTGTGTGGGAGAGATGCATACAAACTGTCAAAACATGCCTGCACAAAACCATAGGCAGGGGACGAGTGGATTACTTCTCGCTAATAACTATCGTTTCGGACATCCAGAGGGCAGTCAATAATCGTCCTCTAACCTACTGGGAATTTGCAGACCGAGGACTAGAAGCTGTGACCCCTAGTATGTTCCTGGGACCCAAGAAAAACCCTGGATTGATGTTGAAGCTAGGAGCAAGTGACCTGACAAATACAGCTCCCCCTGGTCGCAGAAAATTAGTTGAGACAATGATGCTGCGGAATGAATGGTTGGAAAATTTCCGGCATTTGTGGTATGAGGAATATCTCCTCTGTCTTAGAGAGAGGCCTCAAGGCCGATCACAGGAGTCCTTCACTAACCGAATAAGGGTAAATGATGTTGTCCTCATCAAGAGCCCCCTTAAACCAAGACCATTTTGGCTATTGGGGTCCGTCTTAGAACTTTTGGAATCTGACAGGGGTGTCGTCAGATCGGTACGTATCAGGCAGAGTGATGGTGCAGTGGTGGTGCATTCTCTCAAGAATCTATTTCCATTGGAGCTTTCCCTTTCACCGGAAGAGACTGGACAAACCGCAGACTCATCGTCCCCTCCCAACATTCCGAGCAGCTCCATAGGAGAGGAGGCCACACTGTGGTTATGCCCAAAATGCAATTCCCCTCAAGGAGAGGAGGACATGATTGCCTGTGATCGGTGCAACGAATGGTTCCATTTTAGATGCGCAGGTGTGGAAAGGGCTCCACCGCAGAGACAGAAATGGTACTGTCCTGAGTGCGTTCCAAGCAAACGCCGGCGTGGTAGACCCAGCTTACTTCCAGCATAAATTAA
This sequence comes from Sepiola atlantica, assembly GCA_963556195.1. Lineage (NCBI taxonomy): Eukaryota > Metazoa > Mollusca > Cephalopoda > Sepiida > Sepiolidae > Sepiola > Sepiola atlantica. The sequence continues at coordinate 69,107,943 of OY744525.1, read as the reverse complement.
AGGTCCTGAGTACGACTTCAAACTATAGCCTACCTCACCTCTTTTTTTCTTTCTTTTTTTTTCCTTCCTCTTGTTCGGGAGTGTGTGAAAAAAAGAGGTGACGATACTCACGTGAAGAAAATCAGAAGACCGGAAGGTAAAACCCGATGCCTTCCATCTATTTATACTAATAAGGAAGGCATTCAGTGGTTATAAAGTCTTCCTCTAATACCGGAGAGGTCATTAACATTTTGGACTTGCTTCTGTGTTAACCAGTTATCAGTTAATCGTTTGATTTGTTACCAAGCTTGCAGCTACCCCCTTCCCCATCTTTAGTTATTTGTTAACTGACTCCCCGATTTCGGTGGGAAGTCGCGAATCGGCAGTGTTTCGCAAGACAACAGCACTTCTACTATTCTTACACTTCAACCAGTCGAAAGATTTTTTCGACACACATGAACTCGGCCAAATATGAGTTTATCATATGCGTATGGGTACCACATTCAGCCTTATTTCGTCTTTTGGCCTCTTGCCACATTCTTTCCACATGGTTTGTGGTTGCGCCTGTTGTTGGGTCAACAAAATTATATCGATGGTTGACGCGCAAATGATGGTACCCTTCGGCACCCAGTCTATCATAAGCACGCCAACAATCAGATATAATTGTTGTGCCGGGAAGAATGTATTTTTTTATGATTGGAATTAGTGTTGCAGCATCATTGTCAGAGAAAAAAGGTGAGAGAAAAAGTTTCTGAAAAAGTTTCCGCTTGAGAAAGTGTAAAGTGTGGACGCTGGGAACGGGTTTAAAATAAAAAGTTTTCGAAGAAATGGCGATTCCAAAGAAATGTCGATTATGAGTCATTTTCGGAAAACCCTAATTTTTTAATTTTGAGTTATGTCATTTTCCGGACAATCAGAAAACCCCAAACCAAGAAATCGTGAAAATATGAGTTATCGTTCTTGACCACTGGAAAATCTAAGATACAAAATGGTGGAAATATCTACCGAGTGAAAAAATATGCTTAAGCACCAATAATTAATATTTATTTATAAAAGTCAGAAAAACAAACAACTCACATTGAATACACCTGCATCTAGAGCGTCTCTGAAATTACCACCTCGAGGGAGGCGGTCATACTGTTATCTAAAGCGAAGTTAAGAGAAATACGCACAACGTTGACCGAAACCCTGTTATCAGAGACTAATATTTAAACCTTGTTGAAGGATAATTACAGAGTTTTTTTTAATAAAAAAATAACTTAATCAACTTGCAAATAAAACTCATTATATAATTTACGTAATTTAAATTGGGAGTGTTAATTCAAAACACATTAGTACGAAACTTAAAGATAGCACTTAAAACTGAACTATTATTTTTTTTAAATATCTATATTAAATCTGTTTCAAGAGCCGCATGCTCAAACCTCCAAGAAGCTATTTACCACGTAAACGTAAGCTCAGCGAAGCAAATTAGGTGTAAGGGACGGAACTCTTGTCAGAAAATCAGGCGTATTATCTCCCTTTGTTCAAATTAAAAGGAGATTATCACAGCTAATCTTGGCCTTTTTTTCTTGGCCTTTTGACTACGATCAAAGTGTAGTATCTGTTCCGATGGATATTGTACCCCATACTGGTGTTGTTTTGGCCTTCGGGTCTTGATTTACACCGGTCAATGGGTCTGTCCTGTGCAGTTCTGGGAGGTCCACCTTCCCAGGCTTTGCCTCCTCTCTTTGTGGAGGAGTAAGATTGCTTACTGCCTGAGGAGCCTCTACCGGGGAATGCCGACGGGGCTGCACAGGCAATTTTTAAACCCCACTTTCCCGACCCGACGATAGAGTAAGATAAAAACTGGCCTGTGGAGAGGAGTAAATCAATACTCTTACGTAAGTATATAAGGATATAATTAATAATACTATAACATGTGATCTGCTTACCTTATCCTGGATAATTAAGTCATTATTTTATAATCCATATTAGGGGCATAGAAATATGTCGGTCAGTCTATATAACGTCTAGGAATACTTGGAACCAAGAGCCCCCCTACACCCCCCCCCCCCCCGGTTTTTGTTCTTCATATCCTTTTTTGGTACCCCGATTTATAAAATCGGAAGACTTATGTTTTCAGGCATGTCCGTCCGTCCGGATTTTTCTCTGCAACCATCCATTGAATTTCTCTGAAATTTTGCATGAAGTTGTAACTTTGGTCATGTTAGAAAGTGACATTCTCCGATTTTTGAAAAAAAAATCTGGTTAGCCCCCCAGGGGGTCAAAAGGCCCCGAAATGGCAAAAATTGACATTTTTTGCCCCATAACTTTTCATCCATCCATTCAATTTCTCTGGAACTTGGCCAAAATGTGAAGGCAATTGTTCCTAATAGAAAATAAGTATTGCTGACCTTGGAAAAAATCTGGTTCGCGCCCTCAGGAGGTCAAAAGCCCCCATAATGGCAAAAAATGACCCTTTTCTCCCAATAACGTTTGATCCATCCATTCAATTTTTCTGAAACTTGGCCAAAATGTAGAGGCAATTGTTCTGGATATAAAATGAGCATCCTTGACCTCAGAAAAATTCTGGTTCGCGCCCCCAGGGGGTCAAAGGGGGGATCAAAAATGCCCTAAATTGCCCAAATTTATTGCATTTTACACTCGCCACATCGAGTCACATACAGAGGGGAACCACGCACGCACGGCTTGTTAAATCTTATTTCTAAGCAAAGAGAGGACTATCTCTGAAAACTACCAAAAGCTAACAATGAACGGCCGTTTAATGATGTATTCAATACTTGTGGACAATGGTTTTGCAATGTAACTAAATCTTGTTTACTTATATATGCTCTGTTGTTACATGTTGACAATCATCGAGCTTTCTTCAGCTTAATTATGCCTTTTTTATTTTTTTTTTATTCTTCTAGTGATGTTTTTTTTTGTGTCAAAATTAATGTATGTTCCATATTTATCACTAACGTTTTCGATTCCATGTCGAATCATCTTCAGGTGACAAAAACAAATATCCAAAAAAGCTGGAGAAAAGAAGAGAATTTAAAAAAAAAAAATGCGTCAAATGAACAAACCACGGCAGTTTTTTTTGTTTTTTTTTTTTAACATAGTTCAGCCCAAACAAGGCAGGCCGCCACTGTAGACGTAAGGGGCTACTGAGAAAAAGTGTGAAAGTTTGGGGGGGGGGGGGAACCTAAATTGGGAGCTGCGCAGCAAGATGTCTGTTTACATTAGTTTTAAATTTCTGCATGTCAGTACCGTCAGGAAAACAGGGAGTAGGGAGGGAGTTCCAGAGTCCAGCAGCACGAGGAAAGAAGCTTTTGGAGTAGAAAGCTCTTCGGCATCTGGAGACCTCCACAGTGAATGGATGGGATTTGGCAGATTGTCGGGTTGGTCTAGTGAATTTACGTTGTGGGAGTACCAGAGCAGCAAGCTGATCAGAGCACAATCCATTGAAGTACTTGTAAAACAAGCACAAGGAAGCAACATTGCAGCGATGGGACAGGGGCTGGAGCTTGGTGGATAGTGAGGTACCTATCAAGTTGGCGACTCTATTTTGGACCTTGTCTAAGAGGGAGAGACTAGTGGATGGTGCACCAGCCAAAACGTGACAACAATACTTCATGCATGGGCAGATGGTGGCTTTTTAAAGATATAGGATACTGTCAGGTGTGAGAAGCTTTCTAGCATGGTAGAGGGAGCCCACTTTCCTTGCAGCAGCCTTGGCAATGTCTTCTATGTATTTGTTCCAATTCATGTTACCTGTGAATGTTACGCTGGGGAGTTTGAATTTGTTTTCGTTTGGTTTAAATTAATTTTTATTGAAATAGAAAATATAATTATTATATCTTTAAACAGCTGATTACAGTAGTATAAAGTTGAGTGTAAATTACCTACACTATAAAATATTGTGGGAATAATTATTAAATTATTTAAAATAATTTCAACTATATATATATGCTCTATTAGTATATATTAGTGTTGGAACGATTAATAGTAATTGAGAATCGAAAAAATCGGAAATTTGGGGAGTATCACAATCGGAAAACTTTGAACCAAATTTCCGATTCCAAAAACGATACTCTTGTTTAAAACTCCATTTTCCATTGCACATTGCATTAATGATAAAATAATATTTATTTATTTTAAACTACCAGTAAAACAAAAATCTATAGATCATAATACGAATTTAGGTAAAAATGGCACAGGTAAAAATGGCACGAGTGGATAAATAGGAAAAAATGGCACAAGTGAAAAATAGATGAAAATCTCACAATGAGTTTATCAAAATCCTAATGTTTTCTCTTTATGTATTATAACAAAAAGAAAACATTGAAAATTTGTCAAATTAAAAAGAAAATTATTTAAAAGTAGATGGTGACCCTTAGCTAAATCCTCACGCCAAAAAATGACATTTTATTTTTTTAGGCGATTACGTGTGAACATCCTGAAAAACCTGGGGAAGAAAAAACAATTATGTTAAAAATTTAGAATGGGGATTAGTTTTGTATATTAATTTAACGTGATTTCACATTAGGCTTATGGAGGAGGAGCACTCTTCTCTTAAAAAACTTAAGTTCCCCCTAGATGTCATCTATACATTTGGTCTAACCAAATAGTGGTTTAAGAGTATACAACCAAAATTTTCTTTTTAGAGGGAGAAAAATATTGTGTTTTTTGGGGGGAGAGGATAAAAAATAATCCTCCCTTAATTCTACTACTAAATCTGAATCCGGGTGGTAACAGCCTCTTCCCCCCCCCCCAAAAAAAAAAAACAACAACCCTCGATCAACCCTACCACTAACCCTAAGTCCGGGTAACAACAGCCCCCTCCACCAAAAAAAACAACTCCCTTAATCCTACCACTAACCTAAGGTGGCACCTGTATCCCAATAGATAATCTGATGGTTTTTGATGTGGAGTAAATCGTGCATCCCGAAAAGAGAAACTTTGGATTGGGACAAAAATTTAAATGTCCTCAATCTAGGATTTCTCCTTCACTGACCGAGGACAGAAATTATACTACACTTTTAATTATTTATTTGGGGAAAAATACAACATATACATTTTGAAAAATTAGGCCATCAAAAGTGTGGGGAAATGAGAGTCGTTGGTTATCCTCTGTTTATCTTACACTGCCTACCTTACTCTTAGCTAGAATTATTGCAATCATCACAATACCACATTTACTTTAGTGGCAATCTTACTTAAGATATACCAATATGTTGAAATGTTATATATATATATATATATATATATATATATATATATATATATATATATATATATATTTAGATTTTTCACTTAGAAGTTATTTTATACAGTGAAGACCGGGATTAGGCCAATAAAAATCAGCTCGATGATACTCGATTACAGGGTACAGAGCATTTATATGTGTTTTTTAAAGTTTACCAAAACATTTCGTTCACAAAATCATTCATCACCATAAAAGACTATTTTTCCTTTCAAAGTTTATTTATTTATTTATCAGATTTATCAAAATTAAAGAGGTGTTTTCCCTATACGTGTTTCTCTACGAAGCCGGTCCTTGCTTGGCAGATCATCAGGGGAATTATGCACCTGGAACAAGAATTTCCACAACTGACAATACCCAATGTGGCGTTGCCCTAATTGAGGTCATTTAAGAAGAAAACAGAAGAAAAAAGGAAAAGAGAAAAAACCTCTCTCTCTCTCTATATATATATATATATATACACACACACAAAATACTACACTTTGATCCCAGTGAAAAGGATAAGGAAGTTCAATTATGAATTTAAAGAACAAACAGTAATTAAATAAACAAATTAAAAAGATAAGTTAAAAAAATGTAAAAAAAAACAACCTAACCCTAACCCTAATGTAAAAATGAAAACTAAAAATAATTAAATAATGGATTTTGTAAGTGTTGTAAAAATGTAAAACTATTTTGAAATAAATATATAAACAAACTTATTTTATTGTCCATTTCACCTGGTTTAAATTGTATTCTTTGTCCTGAAATAAAATTCTTTTTAAAGTGTTCAGAATGTAACTTTAATCCAATGTTTTAATTGTTGGCTTTTTTCTATCACCGAACATATTTGAACTATTTTATTACACATAAAGAACTTTGGGGCACAAAAAATAAACTTTGAAATTCTTTTTATACAAAAAGAAACAAATTTAAATGAGATTTCTATTCCCTATTTACTTGCCTCTCCACGAGGGCAGGGTTAAACACAGAAAATCCAGTTTCTAAAAAAGGGGCACTCTGGATTGGGACAAACCTTAACATTTCCTCAGTCTAGAAGGATTTCTCTTTCACTGATCAAGGGCAGAAAAAATGAAGTGTAATATCAGAACAGGTGTCGATGGGTAGGCATAAAGTTCCAATTTTATATACGTTGCAAAAATAAATTAGAATGTTGTATAAGGACAAACAAAACGTTTTATGTTATACAGACTTTTTATTGTGTAAAAAATATTTCAAATTTTAGGGAAAACAAGCAAGTATATGTTTTTTATTTAAAATTTTCCTACTAAGAAAGATTTGGACATTCATCTTGCATTTTAATCTAAATGAGTTTTTTTTTATAGTTTAACCTTCAAATTATTATAAGACTTCCACCTTGAAAACGACATGAACAAAACTATCATTATATTTTTTAAAATCCAAAACAATTACTAGATTAAACATGAAATAATTTCAGACAGAAATGACCACCGTTATATGTCAATATGTGGCATGTAACTGTTCCCGCCACATTGTCTTGTTTATCTGCATAGCACCAACCACTGTGACGTCAGCAGAAAAATGAGACTCGATGGAATGCCATAGTTCAAACATTTATAATTGTGGTGATACTGGCTAATTGATATGCATAATTAGCAGAAGTAGAAATAGATTACTATATAAGTCTCTTCTTAAATATAGCTAGCAGTGAAAGTACACTAGCAACTGACTACGTAAGTTTACAACTTCACAACAATGGCGTCGCCGATAGGATCCCAATTGTCACAGCAGCAGCAGTTCCACCAGTTTCTACAGCAGAGAGGCAGGACCACCGAAGAGGGTTGTAGCATTGTTGCTCATAAAAACAAAAAAAAATCAACAGAAATCTTCTCTAGCTGTGTTTCCCCAAAATCGGGAGCCCCAGTAAAACAGTGGCCATCAAAAAAGAGGCAATAGTCCCCCAAGACAGCAAAATGTCCAGCAGAAAAGTTAGCCATCAACTTCCACAACAAAGATGGCTGCATGAAAACGAAAGCATCCGGTCCCTTCTTCAGACTTTGAAGGGACAGTCCAAAAGTCAAGTGGAGGGGACGCTAATGGCCATTGAAATCTCCGGCTCATTCAAAGCAGAAGAGAGCAAGGGAAAAAGTAAAAGTAAACAAAAAGCAAAGAAAAGGATGCTGAGTCCTACTCCCCTCTCGATGTGAACTCTGCCCAGCACTCTGAATCACAAACCCCAATCCCAACCTTGGCTGGGCTAACAACGCTTTCCCCTATTATAACCCCTCAGCCTTACCTCACTTGCAATCTTCAGACAGAGGAAATGAGAGAAAGCCAGAGCGAGCAAAATGTTAATCAGTGTCCCCTCCATTCTCAAGAACTGTGAAAACTCAGAAACTACTCTTCCTATCTGGGGATTGGTGAAACAGATCCTTTGCATACAGTGGCAGATTTGACAGTGCGGAGAAAGTTATTGCAGCTTCTTAGTCAGGCCCAGAACTTGGAAGTTGACAACCCCATGAACTTCCCTGATGTCCCCCTACTGACAACCTTTCTTCGATGCAAACAATGCGGCTGCATTAAGTTTACATGGAGGATGGTGGCAGCCACAAACGGGGTGATCCCATATCTGAGGCTTATGGAGGAGGAGCACTCTTCTCTTAAAAAACTTGAGTGATGTGTGAAGGGAACGTACCTATTTACATTCATCACTTAAGGGCCTTAAAGCTTAAGTTCCCCCTAGATGTCAAAGGTGCTACCCGAGATTGGCGGATTATGCTCAAACTCCTGAACAGCAGTATTGGACACGTCTGCAGCATCCTTAACCCAGGAGACTTTAAGACCATGTATAAGTTAAGTGTGTTACATAATGAATGTATGTATGCAAACAATTACATCAGCTAGTATGGATTTGGTATCAAGGTGGACCAGTGCAAAATCTTGACACGAAAATCTGGGGAACAAGTTCGCTCTCGGACTAAAAATAAACATACCTGAACACTGACCCCTCCTTGATCTCTGATCTAACAGGTGCATGGTGACAGGCCCAGAGTCCCCATTTGAGGCAATTACGTCATATTCGTGGGAACGAGAAAAGAAAGAAGCTTTTTAGTCAGTCCGTGTTTCAGGAGTGTGGTACATGGATGCAAAATCGAGATGTAATTCAGAAAAAGGAACATTGGAATTTAATTCCTAAAAGAGGGATAGCAAGTTGATAGCCTCTTCCTTCCTATCCCTGCAACGAAGTAGATATAAGTTGGGAGGGATAATTTGACCTCTCTCTCCAAGTTAATGAAGGTATGAGCTTTATAATTATGACGAAAAAATATCTCTCAATAAAGACGAGTTAAAATGTTATGCCGGACTCGCCTTTTTCCTCTCTGCATGGAAAGTTTTAATTACAGACCCTAGATGATCACGATGACGGCGATGGTGGCCACGAGATGTGGCCCACCATGACGGTGATGACGGCGAAAGGCAACACACTGCTACGATGGCAACGGCGACGGGCGTCAGCATACAAAAAGAGAATAGTATATGAAGAGACTGAAGTAAGTGACGATGGATTTAAAAAATAACTGATTTTAAGAACCACAACATTACAAACGTTCATTGCCTTGTATTTGGATAGTTTGAATGCAGGGGTCATAAGGTCTCAAAGTCATACTGTTTACATTCGGATAGATCTCTTGTCCCTTGGAGTAGATGTAACTACAATCAAGGAAATTCACTTCGAATTTTCGGATTAGAGGTGTCTATTTTCTTGTGAAATGCACTTTGTCTTTGACAGTGAATGTTGTCTGTATGGAAGTTAAGCTGGTCATTGCAGATATTGCCATAAAAGATTGCGAGTTTCAGGTCATCATGGTTCATGTGCCCAACTCCATTCAGGAGAGGATTTCCTTTGTTACAGGTTTAGAGTACAGGTTAGACACCTTTAATAGGGGATTTGTCATCCTTGATCCCAAGATAGATAAGATCAGAGGGACTAGAGGGTCGGATAGGTGTGAGAACAGTCTATCTTACCTGATGGCTAGATGCAATCTTATTGGCAGATTTTCTCTCGATCTCGTGGGAGATCTGGACATGGACCAATAACGTGTCTTCTTATCCAAATACTTATTTGAATAGAATGCTAGTGAGAAGAGGCGATGCCGATTTTACATTGTGTCTTACATTCCAATGGTGAGGGCAAACTAACAATAAATTGGATATGACTCAGTTGCAGTTAAACAATAAACATCGACTAGCCAGCTACTAGAAGTTGAATACACTTTAGCTTGAGTTACACGACTCTCAAAAACAGCTAGAAACACTTATTAAACAGACTGGTGGGAGCAATTATTAGAAATAAGTGATAGATTAGTTTAAAACTAAGATCAGACGTTTATTCATCAGGTATGGTCTTGCACTAGATAGGGTCAAGATGAAGAAACATAAGTCAGCTCAGGCAGTGACTGGGAGGGAGGTCCCTAACCATAAACAAACTGGGATCTGCAATGTAGTGAAGCTAACGAATATTATCAGAACCAAGTAGTTTGGGCTAAAGAAAATATCTAACAAACCATTAAATTCGATGTGAATGAGCATAAGAAAGTCCTCCATTGAGGTTTGGATAGATATATTTAGAAAGTCAAGAACTCGAATGGACGTACCTTTGCATCAGCAGGAGATTTATGAGGTATTTCAGGAGTGCTTCCATGAGTACTTCACCCACCTGCCCAGACTCCCCACTTTCCACACCTCAGCATGATATGAGCAGCTAGTTGCATAGGAAGGATTATAGAGTGTGAGGTCTTGCCTGCGTTGAAGCAGATCAGCTACAACAAATAGCCAGGACTTGGTGGTCTGCCTTACAATGCTTCTTATGAATGTGTTCGATCATTGGTTTGATCAGGGATCTATTCCTGTTCAGGTGACCAAGGGTGTGATCACATTGCTGAAAAAACGGGACAAGTATGGTGAGCATGAATTAGATAATTGCAGACTCATAACTCTGCTAAACACAGAGTTAAATATTTTGATCCAAATCATATCAAATCGATTGCAGATTATCATTGGGAAATTGATCGAGCCTGAGCAAAACTATACTGTGAAGGGGGCGATCGATTGAGAACAATTTGCATCTGATTTATACGATCATAGAGGGAATACAAAAATGACATAGAAGCTGTGATGTTCAGTGTAGATCAGTTCAAAGCTTTCAACAGGATCGACCGTTGCTTCTTGTCATCTGTTTTAGAGACTGCAAGTTTATGGGAGCCAAAAGCAACAGCAGCAAGTCAATCGGCATACAGTCGAGTGCCTGAAGCTGTAACACTTTGCTTCCGGGTCCTTTCTGCTGTATTGATGGTCCGATTTGATTCATTGGCATGTGGTTCAAATCAGATCTCAAGCAGTCAAAAATCAAAGCATCGGTTCAAGCTTGACTTTCCTCTTATCATTTACTGACTGGTAGTACTTCTTCTGTCTGTGAACTACTTGGCATTCTTCTCACACCTTCTGTCCTCAATTCTTTTAATGAGAAGGAAGCCATGGGTTTTGCAAACAGGTCTGTATTCAACGTCCATGTGAGGGAGCCTTGGGGATGTCTGATTTGGTAAATCATTGACATGTTGAGAGACTGAGTCGAACCTGGATGAGGCCCCATGGTTGAAAGTGCCTTTCCCAATCTCATATCTAGCCCTTCAGTTAAGGGTCATCGTAGAGTGAATGGTGAATCATATTTATTAACAGAGTGCCAAGTTATGATCAGAAAACTTCCTTTCAGAGACTAGAAGGATACTATATAGGGATTTAATGGAGGGTTCCATTTCGGATCCGTTTGGGGAACAGCTGAGATGTTCAATGGAGGAGATCTACTTTCAATGGATTTGAGTGCTAGGTTCGGGATATCTAAGAAAGTTCAAGTCCTCTCTGACTTGGCAATTGGTCCGGAACACGTTACACTTCAATGGGATACTTTTCAGTTCCAGCATCGCGGAAATGCCTGATTGTCCGTGCTGTGACAGAGCTGAAGATGAAACGGCTGAGCACTATAGAAAAATCGTACATGTTCCCAGCCTGATCATAATGCATGTGGTTTTGGATACTTTTGGAACCCATTAAGTTAACCTCTTAGCCAGTTGAGTGAGTCCTATCCTCTTTTTATTTTCCCATAATATAGATCCTCCAAGATGCCTACTCCCTACTTTTATTTTGCCCTCTACAAATTATATTTATCTTGGAAGGACACGATCCAAAACTCTACCCTTATTTTGATTTCCCCCCTCCTAAGTTCCACTCCCAATTAGAGATCGACCTGCTTGTTTATGACACTCAAAAACCAGAAACCGTGGATGATCTACTCTTAGAAAGGGTTAGGAGAGAGTCTTACTAACCTCCTCTTGATTCGATTGGGTTTCTCTGTTTTTCTTTCATTTTTCATGGAATTATAAATATATATTTCATTGGGGATATTTTAATTAAGATAGTACATGGAGTAAACGTGGTATTATGGTGACTGCTGAAGTGAAAGTGATGAACAAACGGTGCTTGTGCGAATGGGTCAAAATGTATTTAGTTAAGAGTAGGATAGACAGAGGATGACCACCGACCCCCCCCCCCCTCTCTACACTTTTGATGGCCTTGGATCAAATTTGTAAAAATTTGTTTACCTATTATTGAAAATAATTTTTCAAAGTGAAGCGGTGAATCACAGTTCTCCACCAAGTGCCGAAACGTGCTCAGAAAACTTCTGGTATAGAAAGGTACTATATAGGGATTGCTTGAGGAGTGGCTGGGATGGTTGATGATGGAGGTCTGCTTTCAATAAAGTTGGGAGCCAGGTTTGGGATATCTCAGTAATCCTGAGTTTTTCCTGATCTGCCAATTAGTCCTGAGAGCATTACCCCTCAATGTCCTACCTTTTAGTTCAAGCATGGCTGAAATTCCTGATTGTCCACGCTGCGACAAAGCTGAAGAAGAAACGGCTGAGACGTCTTCTTCAACTGTAACGAACGTCAGCTGTTCTGGAGGTATATCAACAAGGTTATGACTCGCATCGATTCCAAACAGTTGGTATCGTGCTAGATGAAATTTTCATTTTAGAAGAGTCAGTTAAAAGGGGAGATAATTCTAACTGTTTTTTTTTTGTTGTAACCATAACCATACAGAAAATCCAGAGAATTAGAAAATAAATTTTTAAAAAAAGTACTTATGCAGTTTACGGATCGGGCTGAAATAATAACGTTATAATTTAGAAAGCCATTCTTAACATGGGGAGGTGGGGGGGTGATTAACTATTCTGTACTTTCACCTAACAATTCAATAAACAGAATAGTTAATCAACCCCCCCCCATGTTAACAATGGCTTTCTAAATTATAACGTTATCATTTCAGTCCGGTCTGTAAACTGCATAAGTACCCTTTTTTAAAATTTATTTTCTTACTAATTCTCTGGATTTTCCTCATGGGGTATGGTTACAACAAAAAAAAAGCAGTTTGAATTATCTCCCCTTTCAACTGACTCTTCTAAATTAGAGATTAAAATTTCATCTGCCCCCAATAATACAGAAGCACTGTTGGTACTGTGGGATGTTCTATATGTGATTGACAATGTCGACCTGCCGTGAGCTAGGGAGAAACAAATGGTATTTTTGCAATCTTGATCATAGCTAGAATGGTGATTTGGATGGTGCCCCTTAACATATTGTATGTTAGGCTTGAATCTTTTTCTCACCAGAATCTGATTTTATTCTTTAAGCATCAGCTTAAGGTAAAAAAAGTCCTCATCCTTTCGGCTATCGTAGACGAAGGAGTGAATTGCAGTTCTTGCTGAGTGCTTCCTCAATTCAGTGACCTTTCACTGTCTAGAAAAATACTATATACTATATAGCTCTTCTTTTATCAGACTGCAGAGGGGCAATTTGTTATGTAAGTTTAAGTTTAACCTAAGATCTCCCCACATGGAGTTGATATTTCTCAGGTTTCTTCACCATCCTCTAAAATGTTTATTATTACGGAAAAAACTCTTCAGAATGTTTTATTGATTATCAAATCCTCATATTATTGAAAAAAATTTAAAAACTTTCCATTCAATTTTTAAAGGGAGGTACCGTTTTCTATGTAAATTTAATATAAAATGATCCCTCTCTGCTCGAAATTTTAAAAAGGTATTTATAAAGTGTGTTTATTCCTTTTCAAAGTATGTGCGTCCTGTTTGGGAGAGATCAACCCATGCCAATAAACTAGATGCAGCATTAAACAACACCTGCCGCTTGATCACTGGTTTTCTGAAGCCTACCAATCTGAACAACTTGCATCTCCTCACTGGCATTGCCCCTGCAGATGTGAGACGGGAAGTTGTTTGTTTGTTTGTTTGTTTGTTTTGATTTACGGCATATCAACCTTTTCCAGGTTATGTAATGCCGAATCAAGTAGTATTTCTAAAAAATACTTTGCAAAGTAAACAAAATTCTTTAGACAAAAAAAAAATATATAGTATTTTGAAAACATTCATTAAACGTTTTTCCTTTTCTAACGGCATATCATCCTTTCTCAGTTCATTTAATGCCAAATCAAGCTGGATTTATATGTCTCTAGGTAATTATATCTTTTTATATAGATCAGCAGCTTTTAAGAAGTTCAGTATTGTCTCTACTTTATTTTTCTTAAACAGTTCCTTCATTGTACCTGCTCTGTAGAAAGTTTCTCTTTTAGGGGCCAGATCAATGCATTCAATAAGAATATGCTTGATGGTGTAGGTAGTCTGGCATGCAAAGCATATTGGTTGCTCTTTGTCTTCAAGTAAGTGGGAATGTGTAATCCTTGTGTGACCTATGCGAAGTCTGGATAACACTACTTCACCAGTAACGAACGCTATCTTCTTCATGGACATTCAATTCAATTTAATTAATTTGGCAAAAAATGAAACAAGCATGTTTCAGTTGCCATGTAGGGAAAGGGTGCTTCAAAGGGACACAAAGAACTGAATTTGGGGGAGGATTAAAGACCGGTCGAAATATTTAAATGTGGAGACTATTTTACATAGCAAACTTCCGGTAATTTCCTAGTTATGGGGCGTAAAAACGAGGCTGCCTCTATTCTAAACCTCTGTTAAAATTTTATTAAAATTACATCAAGTAGATTAACTACCAGAAAAAAAATTATAATCTGAAAATTTTGGGTTTAATCAATAAAAATCGGAAATTAAAAACAAAAGTGCTTAGCATGCAGTTTAAAGCCGGATGGAGGGGGGGGGGTAAATGTTATACTATAATAGAGAAGGAGAGAGAGAGAGAGAGAGAGAAGGAGACAGACAGAGACAGAGAGTTTAGTTCAGTTAACTAGGTCCATTTAAATCTGACAATCAACTGAATATAATTTTATTTATTTTTAAAATAAAATTTCAGCAAACGTTCGAAATAGACTGCCTCGTTTTTACCCTAAACCATGAAATTACCAACTGCTCCCCTTGCTAAAAATGAAGTGATTTTTTTCATTTTTCTTTTTTTTTCATATCTGGAAATTTGATCCATAATCGAGAATATTCCAAAGAATTTGAAAACTGAACAAGTAAAAAAAAATGGGGTGCGTTTATTATATAACCTCTTTCGGTCATGAGAGATAATGGATATCCCCTGTAAAGGTGCTTGTGCTAAGAGTCTATAGTGAAGCAAGGGTTGTACAATCCACAACCGGTATTGCTGATGTCAAGTGGCAAGAATAAGTGGAAACAATTCAGGGATAAGCAGAAAAAGACTGGTGCTTTGTTTCGGAATTTTTTAGATGAAGATTGATAATTTGGACGATTCAGACTACTGCTCTCATCTTGGATGTTATTCTTGTAATGTTTTGCACGATGTAACCTCCAACTTTTTTCAGGTGCATCATTTGAAATTTCAAACTGAACCCTATATTTAATCTACGGGGTAGATTGTTTTCTTTCCGTCAGCCATGACCGAGTCTTAAGTGATTCTTAATTATATTCTTAGTATTGCCTGTCGATTTTTTTTTTCTTTTACTAATGAGTTTAGTTCACTTATCAAAGCCCAAAGACCACTCAAGGATTGAATCATCAACCTACAGAGGACTGTCACTGAGAACCGATTATTACTTAGCACTTTTATCCATTGCGCCATGCATCCATGTGAGAATAACATCCAAGATAAGAACAGTAGTTCAAATGATCCAAAAGATTGGTATTATTTCAGAGTTTTTAGAAGCAAAGTGGAGTATCTGTTCTACACGGTTAAGCCATTTGAAAATATGCTGACTTCAAGTAAGGTTGGCGCTCAAGGCTGTCTGACATTTTTTTTTTACCTGCAGGGCTCTGAAATACCCAACTAGTACACAGGCGCAGGCTATCTCCTCTCGGTGTGATGGACCCGTAGATCTTGTCAAGTCATCTATCTAGGAGAAGGAAAACTCTGATAAAAAAAAACATGCCACTGACCACTCGCGTCAAACCGTGGGGGAGGGAGACCTCTTAGTCTTGATCGACAACCTTCCTAGAGCTGGAGTCTCAAACAAAATATCTGGTTTGCAAACCTAAAATTGCTTAAGGAGTAGATGGGCTTTGCCTATCGCCGGCCTTTGCACTCCTTCTCTGTCTATTAGCCAGGCGCAGAGGTACTAACACTGGGACGCCTTAAAGATACCCAGTACTTGGCCTTGTTTCCTGACTAGGACAATTAACGCCGTCTCTCTTTCTCTCTATCTGGGCAACTTGGGAAAAGTTTTTTCATCACTAAGTCTCACATGACTAGTCTGGGTCGCTCTTGTTCCGACAGGTTTAGAGTACAGGTTAGACAGCTTGTCTGGCTGCTGTTTCCGACTGTCAGTATAGGAGGCCTAACTCTTAGGTAGCGCTAAGAACGGCTGCTCCATCAACAGTTGTATAATATCGTGGGTAACTGTACATACCATGTTGCGCATGGAAAGGGACCCTACAGTTATCCTTGGTGGGCTTTCCCAAGGCCACAAGCCCCATGGACCAAGTCATGACTAATGGACTGGTTGTGTGAGCTCATTGGCACCAAACAAGCAACCACTTTGCCCTCCCCACTCTATCTAAAAAAAAAAAACATGACATTACAAAGCAAAAAAATCAAACCTAAACCAGACACCCGCCAAAAAACATCTTCGCCTCTGCCCTTGAGGCTAGCATTCACAAAAAACCAGGGGACATAGAACCAACATCAACGACGTAAAAACTTTTCTCCTGACAAATTCCCCGGATATCTTAACACTAAGTGAAACAAACCTTCAATCCTCAATCTCCTCTCACCACTTTGACATGACTGATTAAAGACAAACATATGCACGGGCTAAGAGTTTATGTTTGGCTAGAACATAGGCTAGAATCAGATGATCAAGCCTACATGTGCTTTAGATTGACCCTGCAGCACAGTGTTAGTTGTGCTCCAATGAACTTGCTGCCCTGGTGCCTCCTCGACGTAAATACACTAGACAAACCCGACAATCAGCTAAGTTCCATCCATTCACTGCGGAGGTCCCCAGATGCCAGAAAGCCTTCTACTCCAATAGCATCTTACATCGTGCTGCCGGCCTCTGGAACTCCCTCCCTGCTCCTTGTTTCCCCGACTCTACTGACATGCAAAAATTTAAAACTAATGTAAACAGACATCTTGCTGCACAGCTCACAACTTAGGATGACACCCAAAACTTACTCCCTAATTTTCAGTAGCCCCTTACGTCTACAGTGGCATCCTGCCTTGTTTGGGGGTGAAGCATGATAGAAAAAAAAAAACTACATATCATTTTTTTCTGTCCCCAGTCAGTGAAGATGAAATCCTTCTAGACTGAGGCAATTTTTACTTTTGTCCCAATCCAGAATGCTCCTTTTGGTGGGAGGGATTTCCCCCACATTAAAAATCGACCTTGTGTCTAACTCTGCTCTCATGGAGAAGCAAGTAAATAGGGACTAATTGCACAGCTAAGGCTTGAAAGTCATTTCTACTCTACTACTTAATCGATGGATTGAAAGAAGGATATACGGATACTTTCCAAGGGTATTACTGATGGAGTGGTTCACAGTTTGCGTCTGTAACCACCACACTACGCCACTTCCATAGGAGCGCGGTGGGGGGGGGGGGTAGTGCATTGGATTGTTTAGCCAAATAATAATCCAATAAATCTACCAACAAGAGAGCGCTACCCTCTTTTCACCCTTTCCCTCTCTTTCCTTTTTCAAAACCTTTTTTTTTTTTTTGAAAACAAACAATGGCAACGTCCTTCTCCTTTCTTGACTGCAACAACTTCAACGTCTTCTCTCCTCCACGCGCGGCAACGCACCACAGAATATGGCTTCCTCAACGGCCTGGTCGTTCCTGTTGAGGACTCCTCGCTAAAGAATAGAGAGAGAGAGAGAGAGATGTTGAAAACATTTATCATTCGAAAATTATTCGGCAGAACCAAATGTCAATGATGAACCCATGCTACCCTTGATTATTCCAGTTATTAGTTTGGGATAGTCTCGGAGAAATACTGACCAGCAAAGTGTCGATATACCAAAAGTGTCGGGTTATTCTCAAAAACGGGATACATTTCATCCTATACACTGGTGGGGGTAAGTAATAAGAAAGAGAAGAAGAAAAAGGCAACCAAAAAACGTGGCATATCTTATATTATATATATATATATATATATATATATATATATATATATATATATATATATATATATATATTAGTTGTATTTATCTGGCGTTGCTCGGGTGGCGTAGAGAAAAAATATTCAAAGTATCTCATGTTTCGGAATTTTTTAGATGGGTATTGATAATTTGGATTATTCGGACTGTTATTCTCATCTTGATTGTTATTTTTACAACGTTTCGGCCGATGTAACCTCTGATTCTTTTTTCAGGTGCATCTTTTCGAACTTGGGAATCTTTATGTCGAACTCGAAAAATAACAACTAGGATTAGAAAAGTAGTCCGAATAATCCAGATAATCTCAAGTATGCTCGTATTTACATTTTTTTAATAAGATTTTTTTTTTTAATTCGTTTCAGTTTTCCCTTATTTTATTTTTTTCTCTCTCAAATATTTGATTAATAGTAAATAAATAAAATAATAATCATCCAATGTGTATTTATCAAAGTTACGTATAGGCGAGAAACACAAACACACGAGATATTGTTTTAGGGTGTAATACAGATTATTACTAACAGTCATACATTTAGTTTTTTTATATGATCATGGTGATAATAATTAATTAATAATATTAGTTTAAGTTATAATAATTTAACAGAACATAACTAAACTATGAAAAGATACTAAAAGAAAAGCAAATATGCTTTCTTTTTTGTTTTGTAACTATATAAAATGTATACGCTGACAGTTTCACGCTGGTTGCTTTAAAGTCATCCTTATTTTAATTTGCACACTCACATTCTTACTCGGCCAATATTTACTAATAATAACGCATGTCGTTGGCGTTTTATTTTCCCATTTTCAGTATTCTATACAATATATTCCGTATAAACTGCTACAACTACGGATGGACGGAAGTGAGTGCATGTTAGTTGGATTTCACTTAACATAATACTAAAAATAAATAATAAATAAATAAAACACTGCTTGTAGAGATGGGGGTTAATATTATTTACTCGTTTTTTTTTTTTTTTAAATCACCTATGTTTAACATTTTTGTACTTATAGAATAGGTAAGTCCGCATGGATGCCAATATCGGCTCAGTAAAATCCGCTAACGAGTTACAACAGCCGATAAGCGATCACACAAAATTAAACTCGAGTTCCTGAAACAGAAAAGAAAAAACTTATTTATATTTTTGTATCGTTGCTTTTTATTTTGTTTGCGTAATTATTGTTTTCATTTAACGCGGATAGTTTATTTGATTTTTGTAAATTGTTGCTTTTCACGCGGATGATAATTACCACTGACCACTTTATCGCCATCTTATCTCAAATATCTACATTATATATCCTTAAAATAATAAAAACAATAACTTACAAAATGAAATGTAAAAAAAAAAAAAAAATGCAATAATGTAAATAAATAGTATTTTTTTTTTCGTCTTCCGTTTCAAGAACCCGGGTTTCATTTTGTGTGATCGCCTTTCGGTTGTTGTAACTCGTTCCCGGATTTTTACCTAGCCAATATCGGAAGCCATGGGGGATGATCTGTGTAAGTACCGACTTCACTTCACATGCATTTAAAAACAAAACAATAGTAGAAAAAAATACACGGTAATAATTACTAAAAACACAAAATAAATAAATAATAAACACTGTTTTTAGACACGGGCAATATATTATTCACTCGTTTGTTTTTAAATCGTCGATGGTTGAGATTTAACTGATCTGTATTGTACGTAGCAGTCGCAAAACCCAAATTAACTCGCGCAAAAAAACAAAAAATTGTTTTAAGACCAACTTGGTTCTGGATTCTAAGAAAGATGAATCCCCATGGCTACCAATATTGGCTTGATAAAATGCTGTAACGAGTTACAACGATTGAAAGGCGACCACACAAAATGAAACACGAGTTCCTAAAACGAAAAAAAAAAAACTGATTTATTTACATTGTTGCTTTTTACTTTGTTTTTTGTTTTCTAGTGTTATTTATTTATTTTAGTTACGCAACATTTTATTTGTGTTTTTTTTTTGGGGGGGGGGTTGCATTCAACACGGGAAGCTTGTTTTTATAAGTAGTATTATTTTGTTGTTGTTTCGATGTGGTTTGTTATAGCATAATATACGGACTCCAAGGAATGACTCACTTTTCAACAGTCGGAAACAACTTTTTTTTAGTGTATAATGTAGATATTTTGATTAGCATGTATGAGTTAAATGCAACAATACAAGAACAAAATGAACTGCATCGCACCATAAAAACGGTCCTCTTGGCTGAGTTTTTTTTTTTTAATAACCCTAGTAAATAATAATTGTTTTGAAAAAGCAACAATTTCGAGAAAAAAAAAATACAATGCAATAATGTAAACAAAAAAAATAATTGTTTTTTTTTTTTTTCGTTTTCCGTTTCAAGAACCCGAGTTTAATGTTGTGTGGTCGCATTCCATGCTGTAGTTGGAACTCGTTATCGGATTTTACCGATTCAATGATAGCAGCCATGGGGGCTGATCTGTGTAAGCACCATATTTTGATTTTCTTTTAATTTTACGGAATCTAAAACACAGATTTTAAAAAAATCAAAAACAAACGTTACACGGATTCTAAGCAGATCTTGTGACGAAACGAACCTTATGATGATTGTTTATAATGAAATGTTCTTGGTTGAAACGTTTTCGTGAAAAAAATTAATCACAAAAATGCGTAAATGTCCCCTCTGCGACTCCGTAACAAAGAAAAACAGTTATATGAGGTACAGTAAAAATAAATAAATAAGCGGCCAAGTTCGGAATAGAGGCCGCATCGTTTTTGGCGATTTCGTTATTTTTAAAAACAATCAGATTATTCTTGATTAGGCGATTAGGTATAACGCTAGATTATCGAAAATAAATTTTTCAAGAATTATTTTATTTTCATGCACTGGATACGTTATTTTGTGGTTGGTCTAAGTGAAATCCCATCCCTTGGCCATTTTAGCACATTGGGGATATGTTAAGTAGGATGTAAATGTGGTATTGTGGAGATCGTATAGCAGTTTCCTACCTAGCTAAGAGTATGGCAGACAGCCCTACTCCCCACACTTTTTATAGCTTTGTACTTAATTTGTTTAATATTTAAATTGTATTTTTTTTTTTTTTTCAAATAAATATTTTTTTTAATTTTTGCCCCAATACCGAATGCTCCTTTTTGGGGAGCTGGATTTTCCTCACATGAAAAACCAACCCTGTGTCTAACTCTGTCCTCGTGGGGAGGCGAGTAAATAGGGACAACGTTAACGATTTTCCATATGTCAAAGGAGAGATTTAAATTACACCGACTAGTGTCAATCATCGATGCATGAACAATTTAACATAAATCATGTAAACATTTTTTTCTTTTCGTCAATCGTACTCTAAACGTGGCTATTGACAATAATTCTCATTTAAAAACAAATGTAATACCCCCCCCCCCTCGAAAGATGCGGTCTCTATTCCGTAGCCCGCCAAAATACAAAATCAGTACACTTTTCCGTCAAAATACCAAATCATTAAACTTTTCCGTATGCAAGTTTTTTTTAAAATTTATTTAAAGTTTTTAAAGTAAAATTTTACCATTTGCTCCTACGTTGTCAACAGAAAAATAAACATTGAGATTCCATTTTTTTTATGCAATTACATGTCAACAAGTGTCAATTTTTTTCACATATTTTTCTTTAAAAAGAAAAGACATTATCTATAGAGGCTATACAAGTCAGGTGGTGGTGTTAACAAGCACTGCTCGTTCGCCAGTTTTTGTTGTATAGGCAAACTAGTACGTTTGGGGTTCATTTGGGCATCGTTTCTGACGGTACTTGAACGTGGGAGGCCACAGCATGGCCAGGGCACATACATTAAGAGGATAAATGTTTCAAAATTACAAACGAAAAAAGACAAATATGCAATACAAAAGAAACATATTTGAATATTATTTAGTAAATTCACTACTTAACGTGGAGAGATTTAAATTACACCGACTAGTGTCAATCATCGATGCATGAACAATTTAACATAAATCATGTAAACATTTTTTTCTTTTCGTCAATCGTACTCTAATGGTTTAGGGACTTTTAATAAAAGAAAGGAAATTGGAAAGATGAAAAAGGACGAAATTCGGTCTACACCGGTTGACCTTACCAGTTTTTTATAAACAAACGAATAATAACGCTGTGTTTTTTCGGATTTTCGTCAACAGCTCGCTTTTTAATACAGGGAAAGATTTATTTTAAGAAATATTTATTAAATATGTATTTTTAATGTAGGATGCGTTTTTTATTTACAAAACTTTTTAAATAATCAAACGAAAGGTTGCAAAATTCTCGTTCTAAAATGTTTCCGTGTCACTATTTACTTGCCTCCCCACGAGGGCAGAATGCATAATAAAAATTTTTTTAAATATAGGGTGCATCTTCTTTTTTTTTTTACAATACGTTTTAATAAACACAGAAGATTCTATTTTTCGTGTTGTGTATTTTACGAAAAATAAATAAATATTTAATATACCCCTCCTTTTCCCATAATGCAGTGCAGTTGTATTGCCTGCATCTTTTTCGCACTGAACAGTAAGAAAGGATAGACAGCAGACTAGATATGGCCCGTTGACTGGAGAATGAATTGGTCTGCTCAAGGAGGATTTCATTGAAGAGAAAGCCATGTAGTTTGTTGTTCAGAATGGAAATAAATTGTTAGCAACATTATTGTTACTGTTATTTTAAACACACAACTCGTACAATGTTCATTAATATTGAAAGTAGGGGTGGGACGTAATGGGTGAAAATTTCAGATTCATGCGAGTAGTATTTTTTTGTGTTTATTCATACATAAATAACACTAAACAATCAAACATTTTGAAAATTTTGCAAAATTTAGGTGCAGGCCAAAAATAGCCGTTAGGGCTCCACGGGACTCAAAATCCATCATTTTTTGGTGAAAAAGTGGTTTCATGCGACATTGCAGGTCCTAAAACAGCCTCAAAAGCTATGAATGGATATAGATGGTTAAATCTGATATAGTACTTTAATTTAGGACCATTTTCAGGCTGTGAAAGGGTTTTCATGAATGTAAAATAGCCAAAAACTATTGGCCTGCACCTTCTGAATTTTACACAATTTTCAAAATGTTTGATTGTTTAGTGTTATTTATGTATAAATGAACACAAAAAATAC
The DNA here is from genome assembly GCA_963556195.1 of Sepiola atlantica. NCBI lineage: Eukaryota > Metazoa > Mollusca > Cephalopoda > Sepiida > Sepiolidae > Sepiola > Sepiola atlantica. Next base: position 69,084,978 of record OY744525.1, on the reverse strand, counting down.
TACTCGCATGAATCTGAAATTTTCACCCATGACGCCCCACTCCTATTGAAAGTGCATTAGATTCGAGACGAATTACTCAAGGATACAAGTAGGGGAAACCATTTTGTTTTAGAATTTAAATAAATTGTTTGTGGCATGAGTATCGTTACTTTTCAGATACGCTTCATGTGTATATTATATTTGAATAGTAGCTTGAGTACTTATCTCAGGACAGGTTCATAATAATGAAACAGACTTGGCACTGGTAATAAGTGCAAGAGATCACACAACTGAAGTTATGGGCTTAGACAAGTTTTAATGTTGTGGAGTTAAGCTCCCATCAGCTCTTAGAAAGATCAAAATTTGCTCAATTTTTTAATCTACATCATTATGTATTTCACTTATGGTTTAAATCTTATTAAAATCAGGTGTAATAAAATTTTATTGGAGCAAAGGAGGTTCATACTTCATCAGTGATCCCCTTGTTGGCTTAGAATATCTAGGAGTTATCTCGCTTGGACCAGACGCAAATTATCCCCTCTGAATCATTACTTGCCAATAAGAATGTACAATTAACCCCCGCTATTCGCAGACTCACCATTCGCGGTTTCACAAATTTGCAGATTTTTCAGCATAAGCATTCACTTAACATTTTCTTCATAAATTAGGTAGAACTTACAAATATGATAATCATTTAAGTCCAACTATGGCCAATATGAAAAAAACAACGCAATTAAAAATGCTAATTATTCCGTAGGATTCACATTAAATATGGCTCATACAAAAGCATTGGTATTCCAAATTTTCGCAAATTTTATATGAAGCTGAAATATTAAAAAAATATCAACCAACTTGCAAGCTAATCTACGCTAATTTGTTGGTTTTCATGCAAAAAAACACATGCTATGTGCCTAGAGTCAGGTGAAGTTTTCATGGAGGGAGAAAGGAAAGGATATGTGTCCTTTTAGTGTTTTTAATGTTTGGCTAATGTGTGTATTTTTTCTGTACTTGTATGTTGATGGTTTGGTTGTTTTACGGCATATCAACCCTTTTCGGATTATTTAATGCTCAATCCACTCATTTTACTAAATGTTGTTATGCTTCAAGTTCTTAATGTGGTTTTGTTTTCTCGACTTCCATCTTTTCTAATCCCTTGAATTTGTTTGCCAATTCAATACATATACATGTTTTATTTACTTGGTCGGTTCTTTTTTTGTTATTCTTTAATTTTAACCCTTGGAGCATCTCCCATCGGTCTTGGTGGACACACCAGGGATCTTTGATATTTCTTGCCTATAATCATATTTGTTTCTGGCTGCTTTGATGTACTCTTCATCTCCTTCACAACTCCACACCAAGTATCCCGTAAGCATTTCTGAAATCCCGGCCACTCGTCCGGGCTAAGTTTCAGCAACTTCTCCACTAATTCATTGTACCTAGTCTCTTTCTTCTCAACTGAGGGACTTCTATTTTTATATCTTTTTTCAGTGGTAGCTCCAACCGCAGTAGCATAGGATTAAGGCCTCATATAAGCCTCCACAATCCTTCTAGCCTTCGGAAATGACATATTTCTTGTGTGTTTCACTGTCATAATCTCCTCAAAGAAATCGCATGATCTTGAAAACGCGGGATGATCCCTATGACAGTTTGAACATTTTTTTTTCCTTTTGGCACTCATCCTCAATGTGAGACGGATCCCTTTCACCACATTTACCATATACTTGTTGCCTCCTACATGTATCCTTATGGTGGCTAAACTTCTGGTATTTGACATGCTGTAAGGGGTTTGGTATGTAAGGTTCAATCTTTTCAGCAGTGTAGTCAATTTTTACTTCCTTTGGCATTACTCATCATCATCAACCGGTTTATTTGTTGAATCAGGCCACAATTAATCCTCTGATGAGGGTACTGCAGAATTAAAACTCAGGATATTCGTGTTGGTCATTATCGTCTCTCCACAATATGGATATTCTTTTGTGATGAGTGACCCCTTGCTTACGCAGTGCCATCTCGATTTCCTCTTCCATTGCCAGACTTCAGATAACTCCTCTAGATGTATCAAATTTTTTGTGGGCATAAGTCTTACATTTGAAATTGTAAAAGTTTTTCATTTTCAATAGATATTTTGCCTGTTTAATTTCAGATAACCTCCACCAGAAGGATCCACCGTTTTGGTGCTTTTTCACACTGCTGCTTATTCCCTTTTCAATCATAAAAGGTGTCTTTTACAATCAGTTTAGCAAGGGGTGTATCTTCTAGGTCTCTAGAATTTATTTACAATAAATTTTAGAAATTCGTTATCTGATTCATTGTCAGAAGAATCTGACTCTGATAAGTTTCGCTTGGGTATTTTGTTTGTGTTTGCCATTTGGTTTGATTTTCAAAAGGTTGAGAATTTACTAGGGGAGATAACCCTGAAAATACAGAAAATTGGCAGTGGTGATCTTTATTGTTCTTAACACGATTGACCCTCAGCCACCGCCTTCTAGTATCTATTTGGGAGGAAAATAAAAAAGAGAAGTAAGGTTTTGATTTTTAGAAGAATCAGATTGGGGATGAACTCATAGATACTAGGGTCTGATGTGACCAGTTGATTGATCAGTCTAGCCAAAGTAAGGACCGAAGTAGAGTGTTGCAAGTCACATGACTATGCAACCAGGCCACAGACGGCTCAGCTACCCAGATCCCATCATAAAGCATCATGGTTCGCCACCCACGGCCTACAGGTGGCCTCGTTTTCGGGGGGAGGGGTACTCCTCTGCATGAGGTTGCAGTCGGCGAATTTGTGGCGCCATCGACAGGGCAATGTGTGTTCATGTTTAGGTCGTCTGGTCACACAAAGTAGTGATGATGGTAACATTGTAGCCAGGCCTACTTGTGCATATTATATACATAAAGATATATATGAAACAGACTATTAATTGATAAAGATATACATTACACATGAATGTAAATTTAGAGTAGAGCCTCTTATATGCCATAAAATATAGCAATTATATCTGAGACTTGTAGACAATTTAATTTTGTCTTATGATTATAGTTTGTTTTATTTAAATTTTAATTAGTATTAATAATTAATTTTTTTATTTTTCTATTTCAGAAACTGAGGCCTTTGAAAGGAAGCCATTTTCTCTCAGATGAACTTTAAACAATTTGCAATAAATTTCCTGCCATCAAATTATATATTCATATAATATAAATATAAATATATATGTATGTAGTTGTAAATAAGATTGTTAATTAACCATTGGTCAAAACTACATTTCTCAAACTAAATTGAAAAAGCAATCTTTTTTAATGCAATTTCGTATTTCTAAAAAGCTGTACAATTTAGAACTAGATAGCCTTGATTATAAAAAAAAAAGAATTTAAAACATAAAAAAAGATATTTTTGTAAAGAATTATTAAATCAACTTTAAAATTTAAAAAAAAATAGATTTATTAGTAATAATTAAATTGTGCGTTCAAGTAATCAACAGTGAATCAATTGAAAAACTGAATTTGGTTTTTAATTAAGTAAATAAAAACTTGCATCAAGAGTTACTTCCCGCCTGAAAATCTTTCGTTTGTCAAGATAATCTCGTTTGTTATTTTAAAAAAGTTTTTTTACAAAATTTCTAAGCAACCAAACAAAAAAAATCAATATCTTCTACCTCTGCTAGATTTACATTCTTTGGTATAAACATGATAACTAAAATACGTTTTTAGTACAGTTACGATTAATTTAAATTTAATTTAAAGTAAGAGAGAAAGAGAGATAACTTATTGGTAATAAGTCACTAGTCTATGTGATAGATATATGCATTATCAGCGAATATATGCAACGATCGAAAGCGTTTGTTATACTTGTAAAAAAGACTGCACTTATATCAAATTTGTTTTAAAGAACTGTTCTTGAACTGAAAGTGATATTTAAAAAATCATTATAGTTTGAAAATATCTTTAAACGTTATGTTTGAAATAAAGATAGTAAGAGTTACCTACCCTTGCGCGCTTTGCTAATCAAAAAACATTTTCTCCATATTGAAAAGAGTTTTCTTTTTTCATGTTAAATAGCCTTCATTAAATGTGTATACATTTATTTATATGAACATTTATCATTCATTTATATACACTCATAGAAACCATGTTCTACGAATACGTTATTGTCAACAATAAGATCTGCAAGAATAATTAAAATGTAAATTTGGATTTTATCATTTTATTTTCAAAATTATCAACTCAATAAGTTGAAAATAAGTATTTTGCACTGAAGTTATGAAAGTTTAAGAAAAAATATCAATATAAGATTATATATCAGTATCAAGATCTTTCTCACACAAAGGAGTCGATATCCTCTCGGATAAAGCTTTATAACGATAATAAATATTTAAATTTAATATAAGTTCTTCTTGAATATATATTGTTGTTATATATATATATATATATATATATATATATATATATATATATATATATTTATATATGAGAGAGTGGGGGTCCATTTGAAAAAATGAACAGAAATATTTAATGTAATCATTATTTGTATTTTTTAAACTAAGGCTTTATTACTACACACAACTTTATTTCATTTGCAATATGCATCTTATATAAATGAATATTTTAACAAGGCTAACAAAAGGATTCTACTTATGAATGAAATAAATTTTATAAGCAATTACTTACTACTTGCCTGACATTAGCATTTTAATCAAAATAAGTTCACGTGAGACACAAGTAGTAAGCAACTGGTTATGAAACTTATTTTATTAGAAAATCGCTAAATTATTTATAACAAGCTTAAAAGCCACGTCCCATGCTGAGAACGACTTGAGTCTTTAGCTTACATAACTAAGTGTTTAGAATACTAGAAGATGTATTTGAATGTGTAAACTATTTAAGTATGCAATAAAGGTTATAGAATAAAATTATAACATGATAATATATGACCCTAACTCTTGGTTTCTTGTATAAATATACAAAACGTCTGTGATACGCATTGGAGGTTACTCAACAGTTACATTTGTAAATCAATGTGGCCAAAACACCATATTTCATAACGATTTCTATCATATAATATCATTTCATAAATAACTAATTTATTTTTTAATATTTTTATTATTAATAAACTTATTACTTAACTTTCATTATTTCATAATATGTAATATAACAGAATTCAAACAAAAAGCAAGAAAGTTTATCTACTTATTTAAAACATTCATTCTTACAAGTATTTTTAAAGTATCTGTCATATTAAATTTGATATTATTATTATCATTAATTATCAATTTAAATCACCAAATTATTTCTAATTATAATTATAGAATTATTGAAAAATATACACTTATTGACTTTAAATTCTAAGATGGGGGTTTAATCTATATTTGTAAAGTTATCTCTTGTTAGATTTTCCAGGTCGGATTCTAATAAACTTTAAGTTGACAAGTCAAACTTTGTTTCTGACAAGCCAATATTTCTTCATTATTGCTGTATCATTTTATTGGCAACATACATTACTGCAATTTATTTTAAAAATAATTTAAAACTTAGTTCAGCCCAAACAATTTATATTATGAAAAATTTTTAATTAATAATCAAAGAATCCAATCGAACAAGGGAAAATAACTCTTATTTTTAATTGAAGAATATAAAAACAGTTGTCTCTCTTACAACTATTTTTTTATGTCTTTTTCTGCATAAGTTTTAAAAATGAGTAAACAAATAAATATTAAAAACTCAAATGACTTCACTGCATCCCCGGCAATACCGGGTAGGTACAGCGAGTTAATATTAAAATTATTTGTATTTGCACTTTTAAACAATTACAAAATTTGTGTATCCTCTCAAGCAGTTTAAGAAAATAAAATGTTATTAATGGCAGAGGTTAGTTGTGTTAGAGAAAGAGAGATATGAATAATCTTAAGTTAGACTTTGATTTGCATTTATAAAATATAAAAAAAAAGTTTAATTAATATAAATGTGGAATTTTCCATTCCACTAAAACTAGGTATTAAGCATTTCACCATAATTAATATATGATAAGTACACCCATAAAAATAAAACTGGGATAAATGAAATACTCAAAATTTTAGAAAAACTCATGGCAGAGAAGCAATTTCCTGGGAATATGTATGCAATGCAATTCCCTCAGAACTGTGCTGCATCAACAGAAGGTCCTATATGTGGAAGTACAAATGAAAAGACATTTCCTTGGGTGAACTACAACGGCGCAGTTGCCACCCATGCGAGTGGCATTGGGAAGCCACCACAGTTCCCGATAACAAACAAGAACATTCCAAACAGTCACCAGCCCAACACCATCAACAAACGTTCACATCATCAAGCTCCACCTTCGCACCTTCCACAGCCCTCTCTACCACCTGCTGCACCAACTGGAGCCCCAATGGATAAACCCTTTCAATGTGATCTCTGTCCTCGACAGTTTGCCCGTCGAGAGACCCTTATCTCCCACAGAAGAACGCACACGGGAGAGAAACCTTTCACCTGTGACGTGTGCTCTAAACAGTTTGCCCGGCGTGATACCTTGCAGTCGCATTGTCGGACACATTCTGGGGACAAACCCTTTCATTGTGACTTGTGTGGAGAACAGTTTGCACGCCGTGATACATTACAGTCTCACCGACGGACACACACTGGAGAAAAACCATTTCAATGTGAAATATGTCAACGGCAATTTGCACAAAGAGATGCACTGCAGTGTCACAAACGGACTCATACTGGAGAGAAACCTTTCCAGTGCGACCTGTGTGTGGAACGATTTGCCCGCCGGGACACATTGCTGTCCCACAAGCGTACGCACACTGGAGAAAAGCCCTACCAATGCGACATGTGCCCAAAGCGTTTTTCGCAGCGGGATACGCTACTATGCCACAAACGCACACACACAGGGGAGAAGCCATTCCACTGTGATATTTGTGACAAGTGTTTCTCACAGCGAGACACGCTATTGTGTCACAAGCGCACACATACCGGAGAAAAGCCGTTTAATTGTGATCTGTGTGGAGAAAGATTTGCCCGCCGTGACACTCTCCAATGTCATCGACGCACTCACACTGGAGAGAAGCCATACGAATGCGAAGTGTGTTCAAAGCAGTTCTCACAGCGGGATACACTGCAATGTCATAAACGAACGCATACTGGAGAGAAGCCATTTCGCTGTGAGGTGTGTGGCGAAAACTTTGCTCGGCGTGACACCCTGAAATGCCATCAGCGCCGACACACAGGGGAGAGACCATTCCAGTGTGATGTGTGTGCAGAGCGGTTTGCCCGCAGGGATACACTGTGTTCACACAAACGCACACACACCTGTGAGAAACCCTTCCGCTGTGACTACTGCATCCAACAGTTTGCCCGTCGTGATACACTACAGACACACACAAGAACTCATACAGGAGAAAAACCTTACCAGTGCGGGATATGTGGTAAACAATTTGCTCGTACTGATGAATCTGCTCGCCATAGACGGACACATGCTAATTCCGCTTCTGCTATTGCCACATCTACTCAACAGACTTCTGCAGCTATGACAGCAGTATCACAGTCTCCCAGTCTGCCAAGAAGCCAACCGCACTCTACAGCAGTCACGTTTATGCAAAATAATTTTATACGAGCGCCAAATTGTGACAACACACCTAAGCGGTATGCGCCGGTCAGTAATTATCTCTGGCAAACAGTGTATATATGACTAAAATACTGCTCAGAATTTTTTTTTCATTTTTCTTTGTGAAATAATTTATGTGAAGTGAATTTCTTTCAAGTGATGATTTTGTTTGTTCTTTTTTTGTGAGGTGGGGATAAAAAATGTTACAATGACAAAACTTAATTTTCATTCACAAAATCATACAGACTAATTTTTTCTTTTAAAATAAAGTGAGCATGGTTCATTTCAGTTAAAGAAAAGATGAACTTTTATACAGCTTTATATCCTCTGAAACAGAAGTGGCCAAAGTCGCATTCCACAGAGTTTGGTGCATTATATGATTATAAGTAGCACATTACACTCAAAGTGATAATAATTTATTTTTTAAGTGCAAAAAGTAATGAATTTTGCTTATTTTCTTGAATTGATGTTTCCTTTTGATTGAGTTCGTTTTAAGGAGATTTCTGTAATGTGTTCCAAATGAAAACAAAACTTATATTCTTAGTACTACTTAGTGTTATAACCTACATCATCTTCTTAAAAGTGTCTACTACAGGGAAAATCAAAGGCAAGTGCATTGGATGATAACAAATTAAACATGGCAACCAAAGTAGTAATAACAATTTGTACTAGTGCAAACATTTAAATCAGTTTTCTGTTTATTTTCTTGTATTGGTTATTTCCCTTTGATTAAGCTCGTTTTCAGGAGATTTCAGTATTATTTTTTAAGTTACTACTATTACATGTGTCCTTGTCATAAACGTTTACTTGAAAAAGAAAGAATAAAGAAAGGAACGTTTCTTCTATCTTTTTCCCTTCCCTATAAAAAAAGAAAGAGATAAAGTGCAGATATATTGCAGAACAGATTTTGGTGAACATTGCTAATTAAATTATTGTCATGTAAAATTTTATGTCACATCTAAACTCGCATATGGAATGTTAAAGTTTGGCCACCGCTGTTCTAAAAGGTTAAAAAAAAAAAAGATTTCATGATAGTAAATCAAAGAAGCGTCCTCATTTAATTTATTGTTCATCGTTCTTATCATGTATATTTTGAGTGTACATAAAATATGAGATTGGCTTTTCTATCATCTTTGTAATAAAAGGCAGATTATGTATAGGAGTGTACACCCTCCGTCAAAAATGACAACAACAAAAAAAATCATGCTTGTCTTAGTCGGTAGAGTTAAAAAAAGAAATGAGAAAGAAAACGATTCAAACTGGAAACTTTAAGAAAAAAGAAAGAAAAATACATCAATTGAAGAAGAAGTAAAAAAGAAAACATCTCATTATGGGAATAGAGTAAATGATTTCTTTTCAAATTCATTTTAACCGGTTGGATGGGATAGGAGGTTAGACTTGCTATTTTCTTTCTCCATTCCCTTAAACACTTGAAATGGCTTCATCCAGCAGTTTCTTACTCTCTAAAGTTTGTGTGGCGGGGCAGATATATATTTATTAATATATTTATATACAAATAAATACACGTTGGTCTTTATTATAAAGCAGAGGATTGATTTACTTTTAAACAGTGTAATTCTGCAGATAGATGCCATTCTGTCTCTGATTCATCGATGATGTATCTTTGTACAGGGAAACCCCCCCTCCCCCCCAAAATTTAACTCATGAAATCGTCAATACAAATCACAATCCTTTCTGTAATCCAACCATATTTTGTACAAATAAGCTTCAGTTTATGCCTGACTTGTCCACGGAATGTCAGTACTAAATGTCCAGCAGTCATTGTTTTATCGCGTTTCAATGATATGCTTCAAATGTGCACTTCTGTGTTAATCAGTACTGAGCGATACCTCATGGTTTGCAGGACTAGCGGGAGAGTTATAAAAGTGGGGGGCTTCTCCTAAAAAGTGGGGGGCTCGGTTAAACACATGCATATATAACTTAATTATTGATGACCGTAAAGTGGGGGGGGGGGGGGGCAAGTCAAAAAGTGCCGCCGTCCATGGTTTGTTAAGAAGTTTTGGACGGCACAAGGTTTTGCGACGGATGAACAGTGCTTTCAACAGGATGGGACAATTTCCTACACTTCAAATGACTTGCTGACATGACTGTCGGGGCACTTTGGTGATCGTCTCTTTAGTAAGAAGTGTGTTCCTGAATGGGCTTCACACTCACTGGACTTTGAATCCCAGATGTTTATCTGTGAGGTTATCTCAAAGATAATGTCTATGAAAACAACCCCCAGACAATTCTTGAACTGAAGAGGGCCATCACAGCTCAAATCAATACAGTGCCATAAGAGGAGTGTATCAGAAGCACATTGTATTACGGTGTGCTTATCTGTAATGTGTTCCAACAATAAAATAAAGATTGTTGGACATTCATGATTGAAGCTCGGTGAACAAGTCAGGCATAGATTTACAAAATACGGGCAGTGTCAAGAGAGGCAAAGTGCAGTATGGCTAATTACATCTTGGTTGTTGTTGGACAAAAGGCCACGAAAAATGTTATAAAGATCAGCTGAAGATCTATATAAAAAGGCACGGTTGGAATCCAAGCAACCTGGAACAGAATTGCTGCTTGTATGTTTGTTTGTTTGTTAAGCAAGTCGGACTTCTGCATAGATCTCACGAAGATCGTGCCTCGGGATTGTCTGGTCTGCATGAAGTCCTTCTCATTGGTCGCAGCTATTTGTTAACCTGAAGAATTGCAGTTTTTTTCTTTGACACCGAGAGCAGCAAGGCTCAGCGATGGCATGCGAAGTCGGGAAAGGTTTGGCCCAAGGGATGATGCAGAAGCAACGTTGTCCACTTCACTGCATTGATCTGCCTGATGAGTTCTTGCTTACTATACGCAAAGGCAGACACGACCAGAGCATGACGGATATTGGTGCCGACGACTCCTGGATTTTCACTAGAGCCCTGTTAGCCGAGTTGCGGCCCTAATACAATGGTGAGGAAGACTTGAACTTTAAGAGGGAGACATTCCTGCTCAACACTCCATCTGGTGAAACCTCTGGTACGTAGTTCATAAGCTTGGGAAAGGCCAACATAATCAACAAACTGATACGTGTTTAAAGAGGTGACATCAACACTAGTGATGGGACGATTCCAATATTTTTCCCGATTCCGATACAATTACCGATTCTGTTCTAAATTCCCAATTCCAATGCAATTACCAATTCCAATTCTTTTTAAATCTCTAAATATTTAGCTATAGAGTTGTTATTTTTTTTTTAATTTTCAGATTACCATAAAAGCCCATGTAATATGTGCATATATTTCTGCAAACGTAAAAATACACTTAGGAAGGGGAGGGGATCTATAGATTTAGTTTTACTGGTAGTTTAAAATCAATAAATATTTAACATTTTATAATTAGTACCAGCAATGGAAAACTAAGTTTTGTAACAAAAACAAATAAAAAACAAAAAACAATTAAAATAATCGTTTTTGATATCGGAAAATAGGCACAAATTCTTCCGATTCCGCTAACGAAAAATCGCATCTCTTTTTAGTGCTCTCTCCTGTTCTTCTTGTAACAGACTGAGTCAGAAATATAGCTGTACAGCCATTTTAAGTCTTTGATAGTAGAGGGCTCTGCTATAACTCAAGAATCATTGAGCTGATTCTTATGAGATTTAGTATAAGGATTTGAGGCGGTGGTTAACATAGGCTACATATATTTATCCTTTTTTTTCTAATAAAGCAATCCCTAAAGATTGGATACAGTGATGATCATCTCATGAGATGGAAAGATAAAACTTACGTAGCCGATTATTTGGGTGGTTTGCTGGTGTTTCTTCTAGGGTCCTTTGTCTTGCTGGATCATTGTTTATTACAATTAATTAAATACCTCTGAGATAATTTTATGCAAGACATTTTGTTCTTTATTATTATATGAATAATTAGACAGTCTTGCATTGACTATTATCTTCAGAGCTACACGACACGTCTGTTCATTCTTGCTCTTCAACGAAATCTGTTGTTTTTCTTCAACAAATGGTCTCTCATTTCTGTTTCTTGATTTCTGCCCACGTTTTTCCCAGGCATCTCACATTTGATCTTTTGAACTCTTGACAGTTACTTCTGATCCCAGTCATATTCAAAGCCACTTGATATGTAACACTATGGAAGCCGAGACCGTCTATCAAAATGTGTTTACCTCTAATTCAAATGAAATTTCAACTATAGCCAAATGATATAAAATTGGAATCAACTTTCCCCCACCCCCCACCCTCTAAAAAAAACAAGATTATTAAAACAAATAAAAAGATCTAAATTGCCTATAATTTTAACTTCTGGCCTAACTGCTGAACTCATTACAATCCTAGCACAACTTACATATACAACTGTACACGTTTCGCATGCAACTTTGATAAGGAGGTGGTGCCACGAAATATTAAAACTGCACTGGTATACACTCTAATAAATTGAGTAAGAAATGGTAAATGATAAAAGAATATTATTACCCACAAGTGCCAAAATACCATATATTGTTTTACTGTTGTTTTTTTTTTTTTTTTCGTTTTGTTCAGTTTTCCTGGTGTTTTCACTTCCTTCCTGAACTGTCACAGCCTTCTAAAATATTTTTTTAAATCTATTATTACACTATGCACAATACTTGAAGCAAAATTTATCACTCTAATCTAAATTACGACTATCACTTTTAAAGCTGATCCTACTGAAAGTAAAGTCTAGTTTAAATCAAACCTATTTTTTTATTTTATACTTTTTATTATATAAACATATAATTTTGGGAAACACTGTTGAATGAAGCGTTGATCTATATATATATATATATATATATATATATATATGTATAAACTCAATGGCTGTGTCTATGTGTGTATGTGTGATGTTTCTGTGTTCCCTATAGAAGGAAAGGTTTAAGAATCTACATAAAATCTAAAACTGTATTCTTATGTAAAATTTACCGGGGAAGACAATGAAAGTGTTCCTGAAGAGGGGCTATGATGCATAATCCACTTAAAACTAAATATATCCTACTTTTATAAAATTTAAATCATATGTATAAAATTTTCTGGGGAAGACAATGGAAGTGGTCCCGAATCTCTATGTTACCCTCTTAACCTTAGTAAGCTATGGAGGACGAACCTCCTTTAAAACTTTAAATATATCCTATTTTGATAAAATTCTACGATGGAAGTGGTCCTGAATCTCAACATTACTCTCCAAGTGTTGAATATCTACGTGTCCCCACCTCTAACGGACAGAACCCCCTTAAAACTTCAAATACGTATATGCGATTTTAATGAAATTCAAACCATATGTATTAGACACTAATTCAGAGAGTTTTCCAACATTTCAGCTTCTTCTGACTTTATTAGCGGGTGAAACAGGAGGAGGGGGGGACAGTAAAAACAAAGAAAGTAATATGATGTTATTAGCATAGTAGTGATCCTCATTCAATCCTGAGCAACGTCGGGTCTTCCTGCTAGTCATGTTATAAATATGTCATAATGTCCAACAGTGTTCAAATGTTTAATGTTCAAACCGCTTAATGATATGAAGGGATAACTTGATGATCATCTAATCAGTAGATGTAATACTTAATAGGCTTCACACTCACATGGACCCCCTCCCCCCACGTTTTATCTGTGTGATTATCTCAAAGATAATGTCTATTAAAACAATCCCAAGATTATTCCTGAATTGAAGAGGACCATCACCATCACAGCCCAAATCAGGGAAGTGCAAAGAGAGGAGTTTGTCAGAGTTATTAACAATTTTGCACGCCTTATCCGGGTGTGCTTATCATTGAATGGCAATAATAAAAGACTGTTGGACATTCACGACTGAAACCTGGTGGACAAGTCAGGTGTATAGACTGAATTTTATTTAAATATGGTTGGATTGCAGAAAGGATGTGAATTTTATTAACGATTCCATGGGTGGAATTTAAGGAGGGGGGGGGGGGGGTAACCAGTAGTAATTTTTCGTTGTTTTCGTAAAACTTTCAGTAACTTCATATTCTTTTAAACATCTCATCTGAAAGCACCCAATAGTGTCCATGCAATCCATTCTTCAGACCATGATCACAGAATCGTTAATATAATTTGTTTTGTTTGTTTTGTCCATGCATAGTTTTTTTATTTATTGGATTGAAGATGTGTAAAAACTGCAATTCATATTAATGTATTGTTAAGCTTTCAATTCACCTTGATTATTTTCAAGAATTAATAAAATTATTAAAATCCAAACTGAATGCCATCCATTAAAGGTGCTGAATGCACATCTGCGTGTATAATATTCCACAAAAATGTTTTCTGAAGCTAAATTACCTAAATTTACTTTCCTTGTAATCTGGAGTTACTCGATGGAAACAGTCCTTAATTTGTGTAGCTTATAAAAATATGAAAATAATTTAATTATAAAACCCCCGAATCACAACTTTACTCCACAAAATTACAAATTTTTTAAGGATATATCTTCAATGTAAACTCTATTATCACACAGTTTTCACCAGAGCAGTATGACACCACAATTGATGTCGAACGGTGATTAGCAATATTAAGTTTTGTTCAAAAATTATTTGTGGTGTTATCTCAAGATATAGTTGTTTTAACCGTATTTGTCACATATTTTTAATATTACACAACCAGAAATTATACTTAACTGTTTATTTGCTGAATATAAAAAATTAAAATAATTAAAAAAAAAAAACGGAGTAAAACATAAAACTATATCAAAGTATTACTATCAGAGTAATCAAGTTATGTCCTGATGAGATTTGTGATCGAAATATGATTGCATGTGTGCCGTCATTCACCATATTTTATTATTTCTTACTTTATTTTTTATTTTTCTTATCTTTCCGTTTTTGCTAGAGATGGGGCATCCTACCGGATGCCAGACATTCACCGGCTATTTCAGAGATCTTTTTAAGATTTTAACCGTCCCTTTAAGTGCAATTGTTTGTATTTCTCTTTCACTCGGTTCACCGAGTATACTCGCCAGATAGCTTTTGAAATTCTTTTTCATTAGTCCTATTGCTCCTATAATTACTGGTATGATGGAGATTTTCCTAAGATTCCAGTTTCTTTTCATGTCGTACATAAGACCTTGGTATTTCGTAATCTTTTCCCTTTCAGCTCTGTTTAATCCTGCATCATTAGGGACACTGACTTCAACTAGGATTGCTACTTTATCCCTTTTGTCCCATATTACGATGTCAGATTTAACAGCTCCGTTTTCTAGATATGTAGTTGTAAGGATTGCATAGTCATAGTAGATGGTGTATAAATTATGTCCAACTGTTCTTTCTGGTATATGCTCCCAGGACTTGCTCACTAGTATGACACCATGTGTGGTGTCAAACGGTGACTAGCAATATTAGTTTTGTTTAAAAACACTTTATGGTTACATCTGTAAATTTTAGATAATTTGGGTTGAATTATCAAAACAAAACAATATTTAACGGTCGTTTTTAATTAAGAACTTTTAAAGGTTATGTGTGAGTATTGGCACACCTGTAGTTTGATGGATTGGTCATGTGACGTGGGAGGGGTTGTATGAGAGATATTTCTGAGGTGGAAAAACCGTTAACGGAATGGAATTGCATAGAGAAGATGAAAAGCCTCAAATCTTATATTTTAGTTAGGGAACGGATCCACCATGTTAGTTAAGTTATATTATGTATTTTTTTTTTAAAGAAAAATGTTTTGTCATTTTTGTATGCAAATATTTATTATACAACGTAAGTCAAATACAACACAAGAAAATCTACGCATAGATCAAGACACTGCTTTCTCAAACGAAGACAGATAAATTGTCAACAGGCCAGTTACCCACGTCTCAAACTGAGTCGTGTCAACACCAAAATTATGCAGATCTTTTAAACACAGCGTGGGCGTAGAATGATTGACAGGGTAACCAGTCAAAATGCATGCGGTCCCTCGTAGCATCAGATTACATTTGGTGTGTCAAGAACCAAATTTAAAAATTATAATCTTCAATATTATAGTTTGTTCACTTTTTAGGTTAATTTCTTTTATTATGTTTCTGGATCAATGGTGTATAGATATTTTCCAACATTTACTGGATGTTCACAATAAATTTGACACTTTTTGGAAAGGAAAGGAAAAAAAAACGTCATATCTGTGCCAATAATTGATTTATTCTAAAAATTCAAAGTGCATTTCTTAGAAAGTCTTTTGCAGAATACAGCTCACTCAAAGAAGCCACCCTGAACCGCCACCACAGCTTCCAGGTGGGATCTGAACCTGGAGTATGTGGCCTTCACTGTGTCCTTTGAGAGACACCTGAACACCAACTGATAATCAACTTGTCCGTGGTGTTGCAGGCAGTATGGTTGGCGTCTTTCTCAACTGTGTTCAGTATTTTCTTCATAGTCGCCACTCCACCGCCTATCTCTCTCGTCAAGGTCCACATTGCCGTGTCTGGATCTTGCTGCATCTTTTTTATAGCTTCTCGATTAATTTCGTTGTAAGGACACAGAACGCCTACTATGATCCTTCCTGCTAGCCACTGCTTCCACATTTCCATCACAATTCTCCAGCTCACATCTCACAAATTTCAAAATATTCAAGGAGCACCGAGCTGCGGCTAAGATTTGAGAATTTTAAAATCTGCTGCAAATAATCATGATGCAGATCACTGTCTTCCAATATTCCAATGTTTTCCTGTTGTCCATGATCTTCAGCTCTCAAACCCATTAATAGTACACAAAAACAGCTATCTGTTGCACTTTACCACTATTAAATACTTCAAATGATTCTGAAATGAAAGAATATCAAATGAATTATCAAATGTATTCTGAACATTGATCGATTTGAGCTTTCAAAATTAATGTTATTAATGTAGATTTTAAAATTTGTCGATCTTATCAAAGAAATATGACATGATATAATTGTAGCGATATTGGACGTTATGTGTTTTACTTTTAAACACAGCATTGACATAGCAACCAATCGAAACGAATGTTGTCCCTTGTAGCATCAAACTACATTTGGTGCCTCAAGACCAAGGATATGAGCCTGAATGATCTCCATGACACTGCCGGACAGCAGCAATTTTATACATATAATATAAATTTCATCAAAATAGGATATATTTGAAGTTTTAAAGAAGGTTCGGCCTCTATAGTTCCCTTATGTTAAAAGGGTACTTAGAGATTCAGGACCAATTCCATTGTTTTCCCCAGAAAATTTTCTACATATGATTTAAATTTTATAAAAATAGGATATATTTGAAGTTTTAAGAGGATTCTGTTCCCTTAGAGGTGCACTTAAAGATTCGGGAACACTTCCATTCTCTTTCTCAATAAAGTTTACATAAAAATACAGTTTTAGACTTTATGTAGATTCTCTAACCTTTCTTTCTATAGGGAACACACACACATACGCCAGGTATATATAGATATAATACTATGGCTTTCACAATCTTGTGTAGTATAGGTTGACCCCCTCCCCCAACCCAAATACCACCCATGGAATCGTTAATATAACTCACCATCCTTTCTGCAATCCAACCATATTTAGTACAAATAAACTTTAGTCTATGCCTGACTTGTTTATCAAGCTTCAGTCATGAATGTCCAACAGTCTGTTATTCAGAAATTAAAATATAGTTGATTTCCAACATTGAATTCTAAATGTATTTTTTGCTGTTTAATTAAGTAAAAAGTAAATTCTTATCAATCAGCATGGTACAACTTTGGGTGCCGCTTCAGCTTGTTATCTACAAGGAAAAAATATCTACACCGTACGCTTCTCATTTTTTTCACTATGCAAATCTTTGCATTAAGCCACCATCTTTCAATTCCTTGTGTTTGGATCGACAAAATTTTGCTAATAATTTACGAAAAATGATGAAAAGTGAGTTGGTTTAAATTAACGTAAGCTCTCCATTTGTCGGAATAGATTACTGAGCCTTCAGCGACTTCTTGTTGAATAATTGGCTGAAGTGTCGAGCAGTCTCTTCTTTGAACATTCGGAATAGAGTTGGGGTTAGGGTTCCAGGCTCGATAACGACACATTCTTTCAAAACCAATTAAGAGTCGGAAAGGGTGGAGAGCAATAGCCCAGAATAACTCAAGTAGATATCTCCCAGTAATTCCTTTCTTCTCTCTCTCATACAAATTCTTCAGTCTGACTTTTGTTTTACGCCAAATAAAACTTAAAACTAGACCAGCATCCCCTTGTTCAGAAGACAAGATACACCAGCTGGCAGAGACGAAACCAGGGTACCCACGAGAAGGTAATCGAGAATGTAACGGTATAAGCCGAGATATAAGTGTATATTTTAAGTAATACACTCATTTATCAAGTCATTATAGAACAAAACCAAAAACAAAAAAAAAGATTTGTTATAGAAACATAATAAAACGAAGTAAAGTGTGAGTTACCTCCCCCTGTGATTACTACTACTTGAATAATGCAAACAATTATTGATCACAAATTTTGTAGGATTTTCAGAAAAAAATTAATGAGTGTTGGATATTAGTGGGCACATCAGCTAGTATATATGTTAGGGGAATATATATTTTTGCAGCTGGGCTCGTTAACAGAATGTATTATAGACAAAGGGGTCAGCAAAGATCAAGCATGTAACTTTGCAGGAAATGTGCTCTGCCGTGGGAATTGAGACACTGATAAATTTATCGGATGTTATGTCAAACAAGCTATTGGTAGGGTAGCGGTTTATATTGGTGCAGTCAGTGTGGACGTGTTGGGCCGTTCATACATATGTTAAAATGTTTCAACCAGTTTTAGTAATAATTAAGCCAAATGGGTATCTCTCTTCCTCTATTCTCTCATCTGTGTTTCTTCTCTCTTTGATTTTCAGCACAAGACGATCAACACTGAAGGAATACAAATGGGTGTCTCTCTTCTTCTATATAGTTTTGTTCGATATTAGTGTGCACATCAGCTCGTATGTATGTTAGGGGAATATATATTTTTGCAGCTGGGCTTGTAAACAAAGTGTATTATAGACAAAAGGGTCAGCAAAGATAAAGCAGGTAATCTTCCAGGAAATGTGCTCTGCCGTGGGAATTAAGACACTCATAAGTTTAGTGGATATCATGTCAGACGAGCGGTTGATATCGGCGCAGTCAGCGTGAAAGTGTTGGGCCATTTAAACACATGTTAAAATGTTTTAGTAATAAGCCAAATGGGTATTTTTCTTCCTCTATTCTCTCATCTGTGTTTCGCGTCGCTTTGATATTCAGCACTAGACGATCAACACTGAAGGAATATAAAAAAAAGAGGGAAAGATGGTATCTATTGATGGAAACAATGTGCTTGCCAGTGGAACTTTTTTTTTTAACTTGAGTTCACCCCAGACAAGGCATATTGCCACTAAGACACAAGGGGCTACTGTGGATTATGGGCCAGAAATTAAAGGGAGCATCCTCAGTAAGGAGTTGTACAGCGATATGTTTGTTATCATACTTAAATTTCTTCATGTCGGTACAGTCAGGGAGCAGGTAGGAAGTTCCAAAGGATGACAGCTCAAGGAAAGAAGCTATTAGAGTAAAAAGCTCTCTGGCATCTCCGAGCGCCACAGTGAATTGATTGGATTAAACTGATTGTCAAGTTGGTCGTGTGTATTTACGCCGAGGGGGCACCCGAGCAGCCAGTTCATTGGAGCACATTCCATTGAAGTACTTGTGAATCAAGCACAGAGATGCAACATTGCGGTGATGAGACAAAGGTTGGATCTTGGTGGATAATGAGGGACCTATTAGATTAGCCACTCTTATTTCTAAGAGGGAGAGACTAGTGAATGGTGCACCAGCCCAGATGTGACAACAATACTCCATGCATGGGTGGATGGTGGCCTTAATATATATGTGGTATACTTTTCTCAATTGACATCATATTCAATGCAACAATGTGTTTGCCACAAGATCTTTATCACGTAGACTTTTTCCAACCACGCCGTATTCACTGTAACAACGTATCTGCCACTGGACCCTAATCGCGTCGTTGACTTTTCTCCAACAAAACCATTTTCAATATTGATCTTTATCACTGAATGATCTTAGGCCTTTGAGTGCGAAAACACCTATTGCCGACTTCCATTAAGCCCGTCTTTTGTGAATGGCAAAGTGTGCCGGTCACATGTGGTCGTTACGTATAAATACTCTCATACCAGCATGTATTTGTTCTTTCTCACATTAAAGGTCTACACGCCTACAAAGACGGGTTCTTTCATAGTGGCAATAATGTAACTGAAGACCATTTCCACCACTCAATCTAGGTTCTGGCTCATCATATCCGCCACAAACTTACTTTTCTGTAAGCATAATCACGTGGACACACCGGTTCCCGTTAGATCATCGAAGTTAAGCAATGTTGAGCCTGGTCAGTACTAAAATGGGTGACCATTTGAGAATACCAGGTGCATTGTTTCCAGTCGTCCTGGATTTCTCTTTGCCACTGGAATCAAGCAGTGCCGACTCAGGGGAGGTGTGGTTGGGATTGTGCAACCCTTGCTTCACAATTACATGCACAACCACCCTAACAAGGGGTATCCATTGTCTCTCAAGACTGAACGGAGGCCATGACTTTTCTGTAAGAACGTGTTTAGTGAATTAATTAGTTGATATAATTAATGTTATGTACCTGGAATGGTTCGATTGCAGCTGAAAAAAATGGCCTCATTGTTGGAAGATAACAACACACGCACGTCAGATGTCGGCTGGCGACAAGGTATGATTTTGAAGTAATTCAAATTGTTAATTATAAGTTCCTAAATTTTTAAAAAGCAATGGTCAATATGTAACATTAGAAGATACTCTCCACTAATTGTAAACAGGATCAATTATAGACAAAGGTATCAGCAAAAATCAAGCAGTAGACTTTTCAGGAAATGGGCTCTGGTCAGTACTAAAATGGGTGACCATTTGAGAATACCAGGTGCATTGTTTCCAGTCGTCCTGGATTTCTCTTTGCCACTTCAAAGTTAAGCGATGAAAGTGTTGGGCCATTCGATTGCAGCTGAAAGTAGTCCCAAATCAAGATGCTGATAAGTTTAGAGGATGTTATGTCAGATGAGCGATTGAAAGCAGCAGTTGCTATTGGAGAAGTTGAATGAAAGCATCGAAGCTGACAAGACGCATGTTAAAATGTTCTCATCAGTTTTGGTAATAATTAAGCCATGGGCTTATATAAATAGTAATTCTCTCTCTGTTTCCTCTCTGTATTATTTTCCGCTTTAGATGATCAATGCGCCGAGATGAACAAATCTTACTTTACTGTAGAACATGTTTGGTTAATTAATTAATTGATGTAATTAATGTTATGCACTTGAAATGATTTGATTGCAGCCAAGAAATAATCTTGGTCTTTGGAGGAGCAGCACACACGCACAATGTAATTCTGGCTAGAACAAGTTATGACTTTAAATTAAGATGATTTGAACTGTTAATTGCTAGTGACTAAATTAAACAAGCAATGGTTGATATGTAACAAGTGTATTCATGTCAGGGTGAGCCTCACCGCTGCACATGTCGTCAGATTTATTGCTATCATAACATCTGATTGAGGTTTGTCATCATTATGTGTGTCATGTCCAAAATCAATAAATGTTCGAGTTTGGTACAAGCCATGGCATATGTGGCTAGCTAGCTGAAATAAAAGGGCTCTCATACAAATGAAGAGACAACACTGTCATTAACAATTAATCACTTTTATTAGTTTGGTTGACATTTGTTGGCACAATCCGTAGTTTGTATTTTATAACATTGAAAGATACTAGCCCAAAATATCAAACAACAGAATTCACCAACCAGTAAAAAAAAAAAAGTAATCCTTCCATTTCGGATGAAGTTCATAAACTCCAACCCAAAACACAGTAAATCTGCCTTTCTCAGAGGTCAAGACCTCACTGCCCCGGTGGATAGCGAGATTATCTCCTTTCTCTACAGTACAACAGTCCATATAGACATTATCGTCTTTGTTCACCCAAATTATCTCACCCAAAGATCTCCAGTCCTCACCAAAGGAAATAAAGAAAGGGTATAATCTCAGCAATATACTGCATTTTAGACATTAAAATATATCATAGTTGAGTGCAACTATTTAAAGTCGACATGATCCTTTCTAGAAAGAATCCTGCTTCTGTGGTCGCTACTGGGTGGTATTTTCCAAAGGATCTCAAGAATGAAGGGGAGTGTATATACTTTCATACAAAGCCAGCACTAAAATATGCACATGTGCACAACCTCAGCTGCACTATTTTAGATAATTTTGAAAAAGTGCAAATTTTACCAATTTGGAAGAGTGGGGGGTACATTTTTCAATCCTCATTTTCCCTGGAGGTCATACGTAACCGTTCAATGTAATTAACTATTAATCCAAACTTTTTATGGATTTTGAGCAATTTTACATATTTTCAAAAGATTGAAATTCATATTAGTCAGTTTTTTCATATAATTTCATGCAAACTTTCATATATAAATCCTTTTCCAATTAACACTGGAGACTAATAAAAGGTGTGTTTGAAGTCTTAAACCTGACACTGTCTTTCAATTGGACTAATAAAAATAGTGTTTAGAATCTTAAAATTGACATTGTTTTTTAATTAGACCAATATATAAATTGGACTAATAAAAACAGTGTCTTAAAACTGATAATGTCTTTAAATTGGACCAGCACAGAAATTTGACTAATAAGAGGAGTGTTTGGAGTTTTAAAACCAACATTGTTTTTCAATTGGACCAGAACAGAAGTTGGTTCGTTTTTACATAGAAACACAGAATTAGTTGCATGGATTCTTTAATTTTGGTCAGTGAAAGGATTTTGCTGAAAAAAAAAAAATTGTTTTAGTGTTGAAAAATTCAGGAATGCACATGCACAGTAGCGTTTTTTTTTTTAATAATAAAATATGTTGTTACTGTTAAAAAGCAACCATCTCACTTTATAGAATAGGACAAAAAGAAATTTACAGAGACCTCCAGAGAGCTGCTAAAACTGCCCCCTTTCGGAGGCATCCCAGAAACATTACAAGTCGTTTGTTGAGCATAGAGAGACGTTTTTTATTTTCTTCAAATATTTATTTACAGCTAAGTGGAAAACCAACAACAACAAAAATCTCAGTTGATTTTCTTTCCTTTTAGTTACTAATAGCGGTTGTTTAAAATTGCAAGTGAGTTCAACCATTTTAATCTGAAATATAAAAAAAAAAGTCGAGTTTGGGATGAATCACTCGTATCGATAAAACAATCTTTTATTGACCATTTGGGAGGGGGGGTCTTTTTTTTAACAGTTGATTAAGCAATTAAAATCATGATTTATTCAAAAAAATATTTAAAACTAATAATTTGTCTTGGGATTTTTGAGATGAGGATTGATAATTTGGATTATTCATATTATTTCGATTCCTAATCTCATCTTGGTTGTTATTTTTACGTTTCGGTTGATATAACCTTCGACATTCTTTAGGTCAATCTTTTTGAACTTGGGAATCTTCATGCCGAACTCAGGAACCTATACAGAATTTCGGACTAAACCCTTCATTTAATCCACAGGAGTAGATTGTTCTTGTTCCTTACGCCATGATCAGATAGGATAGACCCGTAGCGTAAGAGTTAAAGGCATAGATTAACAATCAGTTCTAAGTGATTATCTTCTGGATGTTAAGAGTTCGATCCTCACTACAGACGATAATAACTAAATAACTGGATTAAGTAAAAGACGTAGTTTGAAATTTTGGATAGGTTCCAGAGTTTGACATATAGATTTCAAAGTTCGAAAAGATGCACCTGAAGAAGGTCGGGGTTACATCAGCCGAAACATTGTAAACATAACAATCAAAATGAGACTAGTAGTCCGAATAATCCAAAACATTTAAAAAATTTATTTGTTTAAACAGAGGATCGACATGTTTAGCCCTTGAGCTGGATCCAGCATGCAAAGAGATTTTGACCAGCTTGCGAGCAATTGTCAGCAGTCTATCTTTATTGTCAGCTCTTATCACGGTTTAAAAAGGAATAAGTATCCAAGAAAATTTCAGTTCTTACGTCATCAATTCCGAATTTCACCGGAAACTTCCAAGATCGGCGAACGTTAACGAACTTCACCAAACAAACTGAATGTATTATAAGCCTTCTTTTTTTTTTGCAAAGAAATTATATAACGAAAGAAACTTAAGTTTATCTTGTATGTAAGTGCATTCTGTAATGTTGTTTCGGTACTTCTAGACAATACGAACAAAACTGTTTTTGTTTTTTTTACCCTAACCCTGACTTTACACTAACATAACCCTTTTAGTAAAGGTAAATGAAAAGTTAAAAAATAATAAGGGTATCCAAAAAAATTATGTAAAAGTCAGAACTTGATCTTTCTAATTGATTGAAAAATAGTCGTCTGGTAAGTTATAGTGCTTTTTTATTTATATTTTTCAGTAAAAGTCGAAAGTTGATTTGGCTTTCTCCATTTGACTGCACATTTATGGATACCTATTCCTAAAAAGCACCAAAAAAGCTACCAAAAATGTGTAAAACCATCTGTCAAATGCATAACGAAGAACGTACTCCAGGTTAAATAACAGTTTTAAAATGCACAAAATTATTTGAATGACTTAATATAACATTCCCTACCTTTTCTAATTCGTTATTTGCATGGTATTTCAAAATTATGACAGGCGAAATTGACTTTACAATTCTGAAAAATTTAACGGTCCAAAACAATCTATTGTATCGTTAATGTTCATGATCAAACTTGTATAAAAAATGGCAATTTAAAAATCATCAAAAAGACACATGCCCCTCTTTAACCTACTACTAACCCTAAGTTCGAATGGCAATAAAAAAATATATAGATAAAAAAGACAGAAAAGGTGCGCACAATGTAAGTATAAGGGGGCCGTTAAAAGTTAATTTATAGTTTACAGGAACGCTAAATCTCAATTCCGCCATTATGACACGACTGAGAGACTATTTTATGATGAACGAGTTGTTCCTATCCGGTTTTGCCTCGGGAGGCATTTTATCTTGACTTTGTGGTCCATTAGCAAACACTCTCACTATTATGATATTATTTAATTGGTTTAAATATTAGTTTTATTTTTCCCTTGGAAATTCTGTTGGTTTTTTTTTTGCAGTAAACATAAAATAATATTTTATACTAACTGCAAAAAAAAACACAACTCTTTTGTGCAAAATTCATTTAACCCCTTCTCTGATTTTCCCCAAATATCTCATATTTTGATTGTTATTATTATTCTTTTTGTGAAAGACATGATATATCTCAAGAAAATACTTATGTTACAAAATGGACTGATAAAAAGATATCTCATGGTATTCCTAATTTTCTGCATTATTTTGACACATGTGAGCTGCTCTGATAGTGTTTTTTCTTCTTTTTCTTCTTTTGTCAATTTTAACTCAGAGATTTAACTTTGACTTAGCAAAAAATTGAATTCAAAATGAAACATTTTGCAAGAAATAATTTACCTGAAGAAAAGGGGTTAATATAATTTAGCAATTTTCACCTGGTGACTTGGAAGTTAATTAACACTAGCTGCACCAAACCGGTGTTGCCCGGATGCAGTGAAATAATTTTAGATTTTAATCACTTTTTTTTTTTACATTTTTTCAACTTATACAGAAAAAAATGAAATTTTACTTGTAAGGGAAACAACTCCTTCAAATAAAACTGAGTTAGTTGTAAGAAAGACAACTCTCATATTTAAAGATGAGTTATTGCCTTTGTTTATTGCAATTTTTCAGTGATTAGCTGAAAATCTTTCATAATATAAATTGTCTGGACCTGACTAAGTAATTAAAAAGAACTGCAGCAACGTATTTTATTATATTACCTTGGCTTTCGGTACAAAAATAATAAGTGAAAATTCTCCAATCAGAAACAAAGTTTTATTTTGTTGGCTTAAAAGCTATTTATGATCTTGAAAACGCAACAAGATAACTTTATGGACATAGATTTTTCGTTCAAAGTTGATTTAACATTCTTCTTTATGAAATTTTTGTTCATAAAATTGAACACATCAGTAATGATAAATTAAACAAAAAGATATTTTCCCAACATGTCAATAATAAAAAAAATTTCATATATGAGTGATTTATCTCGAACCCTGTAAACCAAAAAAATAAAATAAAATAATGGTTGCATACAACTTGAAAGACAAGACTAAAATACGAATTGCTATTAAAAAGTTCCCGGACTAAAACCTAAAAAAAAAAATGTACTTGAGCCATTACTGTTCAAATAAACAAAAATATATACCCAGATTCAGGAGACAGCCTCGCCTCTATTTCACTTAGAAGGGTCGGATGAAAGTTAATCCCCTATACTTGTGATGGACCTATAAGTGGACGAATGCTATAAAAGCTATATATATATATATAATA
Source organism: Sepiola atlantica (assembly GCA_963556195.1). NCBI lineage: Eukaryota > Metazoa > Mollusca > Cephalopoda > Sepiida > Sepiolidae > Sepiola > Sepiola atlantica. Next base: position 69,059,039 of record OY744525.1, on the reverse strand, counting down.
GTTATTTCCAAATTTACAATAGAGGTTTGAATATTGAGCTTCATTTTGCATTGGAAATTAATTCCCATTAGAACCGATCTGAACTTTATAAAAGAATTGTTTATTTTATATTACCACACACACACACATACATACATATATATATATATATATATATATATATATATATGAGTGCCCCGCCTGGGACGGCCCGCGCGTGAATTTGTAATTGCAAGGGTTGCGCAATCTCCAACAACCGCTCTCCTGAGTCGGCATTGCTTGATTCCAATGGCAAGTAGTAGTACAAGACGATTGGAAACAATGCCGAGATAAGCAGAGAGCACATACAGCACCTGGTATTCCTAAATGGTCACCCATTTAGTACTGGCTCGACGCCGCTTAACTTCGGTGATCTAATGGGAACCGGTGTGTCAACGTGATTGTGCTGTACATTATATATATATATATATATATATATATATATAAGCAGGGGAGAGGCGATACTTATTAGGTAGATTGTGTGGCTGCCTAGAATGCCAACAGATAGGGATGTAATAGTCAGTTATAAGTTATCTCCCTTCTTCTAATAAAGAACTCTCCATTGAAGTCACTTCAGAAATAAAAATGAGACTTCATTTACTTTCTCATCATAGAGAGAGTGCAGTTCAGACATGTAAACACACAGTTAATAAAACCATGTGAATTCCCTTTAATTCCTGATTTCAGTCTTGTCTTAATATATTACAGGGAATGCCACAAATTTATCAGTTGCGTTAAATATAGGAGGTTCCCAAATATTCACCCTTGAATCTCATGCAAGGAAATGTCAGCTCATGTGAGCAAACTCTCGCAAAAAGCATAGTGACAGAATTTCTTTTTCCTTTACCGAAAACCTAGACAAAGCAAATTCGAGTGTCACAGTTACCGATTTCTTTTCCCGAAATTTCTTGAAAAATTTCATACATGGGAAATTGCTCGAATTTAAGTGCCATCACAAAGATCACATTGCCATTCAAAGAAAAACTTTTTTTTTAAATTGCATAATAATTAAAACACAAGTAGACGGAACAAAACAGGTTGTCAGACCGACTTGGTTAAACTGAGTGTCCTCTATGAAGGTTTGTTGCACACACATTTCTAGTGAATGGTTTCATTGCAGTGCGAGTATTACCAGAACTGTTTAGTACCACTTTGTAAACTCTAAAATCTTCCAAAATCTTCCAAAGGAGTCTCCCTGAAATCCCAAGTGAAACGGATTATAATCACGAGAAGGCATGCTGATAAATTTATATATTAAAAATAAGTAAAAGTTTCAGGAGACGATTAATAGACGGCGCTCTTCTCTTTCTGCAGATTAGGATTGCACCTCGTAGTAGATGACATGCTGGCTCTCAAAGAAGTCTTGTGACAAGTGTACGATAAATTCAATTCGAAAGTCTTCATGAATTTACATAGAAAATAAAAAAAACTTATGAATATGAACAACTTATTCATTTTGAAAATGATTGGTGATGTTTGAAGCATTAAACAATGCTGTTGTTTTAATAATTTGTTATTATTCGATATTTCAAATGCCCTGCGTTTTTCATCGAGAATCTTTTTCTTTTTTTTAACTTTTTTTCTCTGATTATTCTCGATGAAAAACGCAGGGCAGTTGAAATATTGAATAATAAAAAGAGATATTAAAACAACAATATCGTTTTATGCTTCAAACATCACCCATCATTTTCAAAATACATCTCTAGAAGTATACATGGAATACCAAATAAATCAACTTAATCATGATATGTTAGCCCCCCCCCCCCCCGCCAAAGTATGATCGCATTTGAGAAGATGCAATTGCTTGAGTCTGATGCATTCGTAACAGCTTGGTTAACTCAAACATTAGTCGATTTTTAAATCTAAATGACTTAAAAAAAAATGACTATAATTTATAGGCAAAAAGGGTCAAAACAAAAGAACCCAAAAAATACAGCTCGAAAATTATGAGATTTGTATAAAAATAATTATTTCTCGTATATGCAATGATTTTATGCATTAATAAATAAATAAGTCAATAAGTTGTTTATGATCTTTGAGGAGAGTCGAGAAGATATTGATGATTTATTTGGGGGCTATTTAACATCATCTTTGTTTTATTTGAGATGTTTTCACTAAGTTTTGGACAATTTTCTCTTCGACTCTCTTCGGATATTCTGGCCATTTAGAGAACACAGTCGTGGGATGCGCCGGGTTGCATCATCAGTGATGCCTTAAGGCGTCAGGGTGGGAGTCTGACTCTCTCGACATAATATCCCTCCCACTTTAAGGCAAACCTGCAGAGGCTGATCAGACTCCAGCTTGCAGCTCAGTGGCTGCGTTCCACAAGCTTCTGCATTTGTTTTGATGTGATGAATTTCAACTGGCAGCAAAAAGAAGTCGACTTTGAATTTGCGTTTCATACACAAAGGGGCGACCAGTGATGCTACGATCGATTGGTTGCCATTTTTGTTTTTCTCTCCCCACGTGTCACCTTCTCTACTTGTGTTCAATTAGTTTTCTAATTTAGTACATTGTGTGGTGGTGGTGGTAATAATAATAATAATAATTATAATAATAATAATAATAATAATAATAATAATAATAATAATAGAAACTAGCAGAAATCCCCAAATCTGCCCCCTCCCCAAAAATAGAACATCACACGAATCCAAGGGAACTGAAACAACTAGAAATTTCACCATTTACCCCCCCCCCCCAAATAAAATGGCGGCACCACCTTCAACTGGTACCACACAAAATGGTTGTGAAGGGTCAAGGAGGGGAGGGTGAGGTGGTGAGGAGGGAAAACACCATCCAGACCTCCACTGGAAGGGTGCTAAGAGTACTGGAATCTTAGAAAGGCTTATTACCACTCAAATTCCAGAGGAAGCCAACAGTTGTTATCAATAAAAAAAATCAATCGTAAATTCAATAATTCAACTGGGGAGACTCATGTCATTCAGACTCCAGGGGGCACCACTGATAATGACTCGTGTATGAACTCCTAGTGAGTAAATAATAACAATGATGATAATACAATTACTGCCAGTGTCAGCAACTAATCTTTCCGCACGTATTTTCAGATGTTCTAGCCATATTTAAAGAGAGAACTTCAGTGTTGTGAATTCCAATGATCTCAATTTCTTTTATAGGCATCAAACGTTGGTAATTCGACACACTATTGACCTAATGGATACAGTTTCAGACTACCAAATTTGCTATGCTGAGCTCAAATCCAATCATGGTTAGTTACGCACTGTTTTCATTCATTCATTACGTATGAATCAGATGATTCTATTCTGTTACACACTCTGAGAATGCGTTTATTTATGTTGGGTGTGTTTTTCGGCAGAGAGTGAGTTAAAAAATACAACTAGCAAAGAGAAACTACCTCTAACGCCCATTTATGTCTGTTCGGATGGAGTTAATAGTAAGAATTGAAAATTAAAACTGATTTTAGCTGTCACACACAACTTTTTATATTATAGGATATCCTGGCGCCTTTTCTATCATGTCTCTTCATTCAGAACTATGTCAGACATTTGACGAGTAGACTTTTTTTATCAGACAGCCTTGTAACACCTTCCTTGCCTATTGGGCTCTTGAAGGGCTTACTTTTTGGTTAGCCTGTTTGGAGTCCAGGGGATTGAACGCTGGTGGTGGGGTTTCTTTCAGGCTTTGCTTGTCTTGAAGTGATTCTATCTTCTTCTCCGTTTTTATTATTAGGATTAACTCTTTTCATCAAATGGTTTCATGCCTTGTCTGGAGCGACTTCCATAAAAAAAATTATTTTTAAAATAAAAAAAAATTATACATCACAGTGTATTTGGCCAATGGGATACACAAGTCTATCAAATAGAAGTTTACATCCGTATCACTGAAACAAAGGATATTTCAAGCTTTTTCTAGTGGCTCAACTTATAAAAATCTAGTAAAATGTGTCTAACTAAACTCTGATATTAGAATTATGTTTATTCAACAAAAAGGAGGTGGCGCTAAAGGAGATTGTGTCGTAGTCAAAACATCACAAATAAAGCAAAGAAACAATGAAATGGTTCTGTTAATAATCAATAATTTGGAATATTTGGCGTAGGGAAAATATTTTACAAAAGTTAAAGCTTTTGAGAAAAAAAAAAGAAGAAATAGTTCAAGAACTCTTAGACAGTTCTTTGGTGAGAATGAGAACTTTGATGATGTGAATTCGAATTCATGTCTTTTGATTTGTGATTATGCTTCAAATCTCCGTGTGGGCCGCCACTACCGGGCATGTTGTGCCAAGAGGAGCCTGACATAGACCCCATTGGGAAACCCCGCGGCCAAAGATAGTTATTCTCCCAGCTTTGTGGCATTTCATGTAGATACGAGGCAGACATCCAAGATGAAGAGACAGATGACGGAGGCAACCGCAATGGCATATTCGGCGGCGAGTCGCAATGCCGGCTATCCCTCATCGAAGAGTGGTGGTGGTGATGGTGGTGATGATGATGGTGTTGATAGTGTTGCAACCGGTCATTGTTCGGGGTGCAACAGTTGTTAGAACTGGTGCCGCAGCTATTGGAGTTACAGCTGCCACTGTTACAACCGCTGTTGCTGCTACTGCAACAGCTGCTGCAGTTGTTATTGTTGTAATTGCAACAGGTGTCCTTGCTTGACATGCCACCACATCTCGGTGGTGGCTTAGAGGCAAAGCTCCAGTGACTGTCACAGCCAAATGGAGGTTTCTCAAAGCCACACATGCCACCACTGCCACCACCACTGATACCACTGCTACTAATATCCTTCTTGAAGTACGGCTTCAAAGGCGGTAATTTAGAACTATTAGTCATACTTGGTGGGCTGCTGTCGTCTTCGCGATTATGGTTATTGCTATTGTTCTGACTGGCATGAGGAGCAGTGCCTGCAGCGCCATGTGTCCGCATGTGATTGTTAAGGTTACCCTTTTGCGAAAAGCATTTGCCACAGATGTTACAGATATAAGGCTTTTCCCCCGTGTGCGTCCGCGTATGGGTTTTAAGGTTGCCCTGTTGGCTGAAGGCTTTTGAGCACACGGTGCACTGAAACGGCTTTTCACCGGAGTGCACCCGTTCATGGTTGTTGAGGTGAAGCTGTAAGGTAAACGCCTTAGGACAGAACTGACACTTAAATAGATCCCCCGTGTGGATCCGCATGTGGTTGTCCAAGTTTGTTTTCTGACTGAACGCCTTGCCACACTCTGAGCAGGTGAACGGCCTCACACCAGTGTGCGTGCGCATGTGTATGCTAAGGTTTCCGAGCTGGCTGAATGCCTTAGGGCACAGCGAACACTGGTAGGGTTTCTCTCCTGTGTGTATACGCTCGTGGTTTTTAAGGGCCGTTTGCTGGCTAAATGCTTTCGAGCAAAACGTGCAGATGAATGGCCGTTCGCCAGTGTGAACGCGTTCGTGGTTTTTAAGATTGATCTGTTGGTAGAATGCTTTAGGACAGTACGAACATTTGAAAAGCTCACCGGTGTGAATCCTTCTATGACTATCAAGGTTAGTCCTCTGGCTGAAAGCTTTTCCACAATCCACGCATTTGTAGGGTTTCTCTCCCGAATGCGTTCGAAGATGGATACTTAGATTTCCGAGCTGAGAGAACGATTTACTGCATACCGTGCAGTGATAAGGGCGCTGTCCCGTATGTATCCGTTCATGGTTCTTGAGGGCAGTCTGCTGGCTAAATGGGCGACTGCAATGCGAACATGTGTATGGTTTCTCACCAGTGTGAATGCGTTCATGGTTACGTAGGTTTATCTCCAGTGTAAACGCCTTTGAACATGTCGAACAGGTGAACAAATCCCCCGTGTGAACCCGTTTGTGGCTGTCCAAATTGACTCGCTGGGTAAATGTACGATCACAACTATCACAGCTGTAAGGCCTCTCCCCCGAGTGGGTACGCATGTGGATGCTAAGGTTGCCTTGCTGACTAAACGATCTATGACAGATGCTGCAGTTAAACGGCCTCTCGCCTGAGTGCGTCCGTACATGATTTTTTAAGTTTGCCTGTTGACTAAAGGATTTGTCGCAGTCGTTGCAATTAAACGGCTTCTCACCTGTATGGACGCGCTCATGATTCTTCACAAATATCTGCTGCGAGAATGCTTTCTCGCAGTAACTGCAGTAGTAATGCTTGTCGGTAGCTGCAGCCTGCTCATGGTTGTCGAGGTTAATCTTCCGAGAGAAACCTTTCCGGCAGATCTCACATTTGAAAGGTTTTTCATGCGAACCGTGGCTCTTTATCATGTGATCCGGGCGAGGCTTTGAGTTTTCATTGGTTGATTCGCCGTTTGGGCTCGACGAATGTTGGGAATGCGAATGGTGGTGGTGGTCATTTGGATAAAATGCTGGAGATGGAAGTTCAAAGTTGAATTGGTTTCCCATTGGATAAACAGGCTGAATGGGATACATTGTAATCTTTTGGATAGACACAGATTTTAAAGTTTAAAGTCTTGGATTAAATTCGGACACTTTTGGAAATTATTTTTGCAGTGACCATTCCTTTTTTCCTTAATAATTGTAGCTGTCAGTAGCAAAAACTGCATCGCTTTTTTATGCAAATATTTACGGCCTCTTTTTGAAGTGCAATGAATATCATCAGATCACAAATACCAAACGACACAGATAATTCTTTTTCTTAAGCATTACTGATAATAATTGTATATTTTATATCTTTTTAGTACTGAATACCAAGGTTTTAAATTATAAATCCATGACTTTTATAACAGAACTTGTTCATAAATTCTGATCTCATAATTTATAGGAATCCAACACATAATTATTTATTAAAATTAATCTCTGCTCAATCAGATAAAGATTGATAAAAAATAAAATTATAAAATAAACAAATCATATTTTACTCAATAAAGAAAAAAAATAATTAAAAAAAGAAAAAATAAATTATATTTTACTCAACAATTATTCATGTATTTATGAAAATATTTATCTAGAAGAGTTAAATCACTTTTATGACAACTTGTTAATAAAATAAAATGTTTTAATTTAAATAAATTCAATCATTTTCTGATTACACTATTATTTATTTAAACTAATCAACAAATCAGAGAAAGATAAAAGGAAGAAACTTATACTATTTTACTTATCAATTATCCATTCTATTTATGAATATTTTCTTTTTAAAATAATTAAAACTGCTCATTATAATAGAAATTATCAAATTATTCCAAGATCATCACAAATATTTTATAGAAAAATGGCTGAAAGCAATGAATATTGGCATAGAAAGATCTAGAATGGTTAATAATTTAAAAAGATAACGAACACTGCTTTTCCTAAATAATAATTTAAAAAGATAACGAACACTGCTTTTCCTAAATAATAATTTTAAAAGACTCAAATTATTTCATAGTTGTGGCAAAATATATTCATGAATAAACAAAATGGCTGACAAAATCAAATTAATACTTATAGATTTTTCTCGTTCTTTTGATTTGTATAGCTTATGTGGAGTTAATCAAAGACTTTAATATTTTCTTACACTAATCATTTCAATTTGTAAATAACCATTATTTTTCTAAAATTTTGTCCTTTTTGAGAATTAAAGTTAATTTTTTGTTGTTGCCTTTATTCATTGTAGAGCATACAACATATTTAAAATTTTGTAATGCGATTTCAGATTAATTTTTTTTATTGCATTTCAGATCATGTGTAAAATAGAAATTTAATTTTATGTAATTGTTTTTAGATTCATCAATGTTTTTTTTTTTTTTTTTTTTTTGGATCTGTAATTTAAGAAAATAATTTTGTTTTCATCTGATCATCCAACAATATCAATTTTGACAACAAATTTTTTATTTTAGTCAAAAAAAGTCACAATTAAATAAGTATCATGAATGTCAACAAATACTTATTTATTCCTAGTTCAAAAATCAAAATGTGTTACAAATAAAACATAAATTTTGAAAATCTAAAAAGTCTATATAAGACTTTTTCATTTGAATAAAATTAATGCATTAATAATGACATTATCTTATCATTATTTCTGATAATTCAAATGGTATATATATTTAAATATATACCGAATATGAATGACTTTGCAATTTAAATCTATTTTTATAATGTCTTTAAATTGTGTAACAACATTTACAGAAGAGACATGTATTTATTTATTTTTTCAATAATATACATTGACTCATAAATGTACTTTTTTTTATTAGAAATAACTTAAATTCTTTCCTTTTAAAGCTTCATTCACGATTTAAAGACCAAATATGGAGACAAAAAGATTAATAGAAATAAAGGGAAATGGCCGATTCCAAAGAAAGCTTCATTGTTTGAAACAATTGTTTTTTTCTAGTATCGTTTTTAAAATAAACAAAAGAATAGATAAATAGACTAATAAAAAATTTAGTTGCAAACTGGAAATAATATTACTCAATTTTTTTCCCCTTTTTTTGCCAATTATTCACAGAAAGAACATTCAGGTTTATTTAAAATATTTATTTATATTCTAGGATGAATTTTATAATTTACATCATGGGATAATCTAATTTGTCTCTTAAATTATTTTTTTAATTTCCAGTAGCATTCACACCACTCTAATACTAAATAAAACAAAAATGTCTTAATATGTAATATTATCTTTTTATTTCATCAAGAAATAAAAATAAAAAAATTAGAAACAAATATTGATTTAAAAACTTATATCCATTTATCACGATTGAGCAGTCTATTTGTAATAATACAATACTCGGATATTTTTGGTTTCTTCCTTATTTATAAAAAATATCTAATTAGATATCGCCTGTGTGTAAATACGAATAATTGTGATATGTAAAATTTGAAAAATAAAAATAAATAAATTTACTTATTTATTTGAAATAGTTAATTAAACAGAAAAATCTAATGGATAAATTAAAGTTTCAAAATCCTATTCAAAATAATTTTGTAAACATAAAAACCAGCATTCACTTGGCTCTTGGCTTCTTATTGTTTATTAAAAAAAATTAAAAAGACTAAGAAAAGGTTTAAAATAATTTCCTTTTTTTCTTCAATTAGCAGTATGTATATTGTATTTGTATATTGATTGGTTTTTCAAAAGCAGAGCATTTAACACACTTTAAATATAACTGAATTTTAAATTAATTCAGTTTTGTAAAACCATCATGATGATATTTATGGAAATTAATTTTCATTAATTCTTATTTATTCTGAGTTTGATAATTTAGACCCATTTTATGACACCCATATTTTTCTTCTTTTATATATTGTCATAAACTGAAAGAATTTTGACATCATTTTTAATGGCGTCTTCTGACTTAAGTTTTACAAATATCTCCAGATATTTATTGCACAATTTCTTTTTTTTACATATAAAAAAATTCCATGGTTATTGATTCCTTTATCCAAATTAGTCACACATTTTTTTATATTTAACTTTTTAATTACTTCTTTGTTTGTAAAGAATTCCATTTTTTTAAGTAATCCCCCAAAATGGTTTTCAGTTTGAAAGATTTATTATGTAAAAATCATATCTTTCTTTCTTTTTCTTTTTTTTTTTTTTCACTTTGATCCATTTATGAAGAAAAGCTAATCAAAATTGCATTATGGAAAATATCTTAGATGACAAGTTTTATGGCATCAATCCATCCCGGAAGACAATCTCCATCACGTGTAACGCCATGTTTGTTCATTATTTCACATTATCAAAAGGTTTTTTCCTTCTCTTGGTAAAATTCCTGTATCCAAAACAGGTAAGAAATATGTGATAGTTTATTAATCCTCCTTTGCCCAGGTGTGAAATTGTTGAGGTGTGTCATTCGAATAATTCCAGGCTGATGGAACACCTGCAAAAACAAAAAAAAAATATTTTAATTATGAATATCATTTAATTAAACAACTCAGAGACGATTTTATATGAACCATTTTATTCTTTACTAGCGGAACCCGTCGCCCGACGTTGCACGGGAGAAAGTACTACCTATTGCATGACGTCGAATAAAAACAGAAACGGCCTATTGTTCTTTCTCTCCCCCCCCCTCTACCGTGTTGGCGAATTCTATAAATTAAAAAAAAAAGAAAAAAGTGGTAGAGTAGAATGGGATCGAACGCTGAAACTGGCGATCTTGAAACCAGCCTTCCTAATGACCGCGCCACCGTTTTGAGTTAAAAATACATGTGAAAATAGGTCAATTAAGCTAAGCTTGATTATGGGCATGCGTGTTATGTTAAGATTCAGCAATGACACGGTTTAAGTCATTTGTAGTTGATGAAAATAACTGGATTTGGGCAAGTTTTCTATAATATGCATGTTAAAGCTGTATGATTTTGAAAATGTAAATGTATCGGGGTCTACCAGTATCTTGGCGCTTATTGAATTAAATAGGATGTCGATTCGATCAAGAAATTGTAGCCGCCATGTTGAATGAATAAATGTTGCAGGAACTGTGTTCGTTAATTTCATTCGCTTAATTCCGGAATAGATGTAAATGTAGAAGTCATAGGTAGAATTAGAAATAACGTAATCTGATATTCGTGGAAAATCATCAGAGTGAACAGGAGCGGTCATTAAGTCTTTGCGTATTGCTTTATATTATGTAGTAAATTAATACCAGGCAAATAAAAAATAAGAACTGGGTGTTTTGTGAAAATTAAACTGTGCTTATTAGTTCCCGGTGTTGATGAGTAGAGTGACAGTACAGAATTGTTAGGGAGAAAAGTTTTTGCTACCACCTATATGGAGTTGGTTTTTCGGAGAGACGTGGATGGTGAGCCAAATGTAATATTTAGTGTTAGGTAGAAAAAAATAATAACAAATTTACTAAAACACGCTCGAGTAAATAAGTGTAGTATAGTGGTGAGTTTAGTAGCCTGTGATGCATGTGGTTAGTTTCCTATACTCCGAGAAGGTACAGTGGAAAAAACGTCTCTACTTTATATATTAGATTACCTTTTCGTTCAGCTATAATTTATTTAGAATTATGGATAACATTTAATTAAAGAAAAACTATGTCCATAGTTTAATGTTACATGTGTGTGAATGCTGGGATCCCATTAATTCGATTTTAATGAGGATGTAGAGGAATGGTGGATTTATGGTGCATGTCTTGATGACAGAGTTAGTTCTGATTCCTTGCTATTAAGGCTGAAGTTGCCCAGACTTGAGTCAGCTCTGCATTGCAAACGCCTGCAATAGTACAGACATGTTGAATGAAGCTCTGGTTGGATAAATAGATGTACACACATTTTAGCTGAGGGTAACGAAGAAAAAGGCAGGGCGAAGAAGACCTGGTGTGACTGTGTCAAAGATGACATCAAACAATGACACATCGGAACTGATGTAAATGATAGAATTTCATGGAGAAAATCACTTTGTATTGACACAATCAACATGCAACCCACATCTGATATGAAAAAAACACACTAAACAACAAAGAAAAGAAAAAGAAGAAATTGGAGACGATATTATATGAACCATTTTGTTCTTTATTAGCTTTTCATTCAAGAATAATTAGAGAGACATGCAGTGTCTGACACTGGCTATGATCTTCAGAACTACATGACACGTGTGTGCATTTGTTCTTGCCCCTAAACAAAATCTGCTGTAGTCTTCTTTCGTCTTGTGGTCTTTAACTTCCATTTCTCAACTTCTGCTCACGTCTTACTCAGGCATTTCACATTTGATCTTTTCAACCCTTGACAGTTACTTCCTATCTCAGTTCTATTCAAAGCCACCTAATATATAACCCTAAAGAAGCCTAAACCGTCCATTAAAAAGTGTTTAACTCTAATTTGAATGAAATTTCAACTATAGCCCAAAAATATAAAATTGGGATTAAGTTTTCATTAAAGCACTAATAAAAAAAAAACAGCTGATTAATTTTTTTTTAAATATGGAAGAACATTTTAAAGAATATTTTCAGACATTGCTCAACAGAAAGGGTGAAAGTCACTTTTTTTTATTATGAAATAATTTTTTTTTAACCTCAAGAATATATCTAAAAATTATTGTGTTTTTTTATTTGGTTTAGGAGCACAAAATAACCCTAATACTTGACATTTGCTGTTAACACTTAATTTAAGCCAGAAATTACTTTTCAATTGACAGTTTTTAAATCTTAAAATTTAATTTGGAAAAATAGTCACATGATAGTCAACACAGGTTAGCCATGTTTGTTTGAAAATAATAAAATCCAAAACGGCGAACATGATGAACATAAACTTTAATAACTTAAAGAGTCCTCAACCAATCTTTGTCAAATTTAAAGTCGTGCATTGATACAATCAGTAAAATATCAAACTAAAATTGAAGCCACTTTTAACAACTATTATTGGAGATATTTGAAATTTAAAATAGACTGTTGGGCATTAGTATGAAGATTAAAATACGATTCAGAAATATTCAAACTATTCTCAGTAATAAAAATGAGTGCCAAAAGAAATCAAATCATTTTTTTTCACCAAAAAGTTTTAGGATATTTACAACTACTTTCGTCTATCTAAATAAACATATTTTAGTCTAATTATTTGAAGTTTTATTATTAAAATATTAGCTTTACCCACCAAGGTACAGCAGTTTTTATGCTTTCATGTTTGCTTTGGGGTTTCTTTAATTGCATAAATTCTTTTAAGTTTTATTTTTTAACTCTTACATTTTTAAATAATAAGATAAGAGCCAGAGATCCCAAATCAGCAAACAGGCCGAGAGAGAGAGAGAGAGAGAGATATGGTGAGTGTTGATTACGTGAAGAATGCTGGGAGGGAGAACTTTGGGGGCCAACGGGGCCAGGTTTTGTCGGGAGGGGGGTCGGTTTTTCAGCTATTTACAATGTTATGCATTATATAAAGGAGAGGAGAATAACTTACATTATTATTATTATTTTCAACAGAGCAATGGGCTGGGCGGAGGTGAAAGGGAGGAGGGAGAGAGGGGTGTTGAAAAACGGGGAAGGAGAAAGATAGAGAGACGGATTGAAAGAAATAGAAGGTTACACACATTTTTTAACCTCTTCTATTTTTTTTATGGCCCGGGCAAGATAGCCCTACCAATAATAAATAAATTAATAATAATTCAATGTGTAATTATCAAAGTTATGTTGACGCGATAAAAAAAAAACACACACACACACACACACACACATGAAGTTGTCTCATAATTTTATTAATATAGATTTGCAATATTTTGAATCGCAAAATGAAAAAAAAAGAATTGTTGAAAAATTAAAAAAACATGAATATATTTTTTTATTTTTAAAAACACTGACAAAATAACTGATGACAATACATAAATTGCTACTAGTTTATAGCCACTCCTTGAGCGGTGTTGGTACAGTACCTGGGTATGTCAATTCCCATCTTTACCTAGCTTCTATGGCTTTACAGCTTGTACTACTTAGTATTTGAATGAGAGAGAAAGAGTAAGTAACTACGATGAATGCATTGATTAGAAGTTATGTTTTTAAGCAAAAATAATTCGCTTTGAACTAATGCCGAATACTCTTTAATGTCTGATTTTTGTATAGATTATCCCAAACTTAGTTTTTTTTTAATATATATTTATGTAGTGTTTTTTATGTTATTATGTCATGTCAATTTCTTTAAATTTATAAAACATATTTAAAAAATAGCTTAGACCTTAGTGAGATTCAAACTTGAGTATTGACATCGTAAACACTATTGCCTAAGCAATGTGTAATCCGCCTATCCCTGTTTTGTCAACCAATCACATGTTTCTATTTGCGTATGAACAGAAAAACTCCCAAAACACCATAACTTTTTAATAGTATAAAGATTAAAACAAGATCAATATTTAAATGTTATGTAAATAAACCGACCGGAAAAATAACTGCCATTTTTTTTCAATGAATTAATTTTTACTTTTGAAAATATTTTTATTTAAAAAATCATGAAGAGGATCGTAATTTAATGGCAAGGATAGCACATCACTCAATAAGTCCTGGGCCTAACTAATAAATCAACAATTTTTAGGCAAAATTCGACTTTATTCATCAACATAGTCTCCTTCTAGGATGATACACTGATTCCAACGTTTCTCTAAGAATTTGATGCCTTTTTTTGTAGAACGAATTGTCTTTGATCTCAAAATATGCCTCACTTTTAGATATTACTTCTTCATTAGAGCAAAATCTCTTTCCCCGGAACATTCTTTTGAGGTCTGCAAATAGCCAATAGTCGCTGGGGTCATATCTGCAGAATAGGATGGGTGAGAAAGCAATTCGAAGAACCATTCATCTAGTTTTGCAATAGTTACGATCGACTTGTGCCACGGTGCTTTGTCTTGGTAAAAGAGCACTTTTTTTCTTAATTTGTGGCCGTTTTTACCGATGCGACAATATTAAGCGGCCCTGCGAAGGACAGGGCCTAAGGTACAGTGCTAGTGTGAATTAGCCACGAGCTTATTCAAAGTCAAGCATCATATTAGGTTTCCAGTATAAACAAAGAACAGGGTTAAAAAGCATAGTTGATCGCCCTGGTAAATAAACTCCCCATTTCAATTTCAAACAATTCGAAATCGTATTTTGGTTTTAATTGTTTTAGTATTAACCTTTCTTCCCTCGAATGTTAATTGCAATTTGGGTCATATCGTTTTTAGGTCAGAGTGAAATATAAACTTCTTTTTTTTAATTATAATCATTTTTCGCTTATGACACGTTGCTCTCATTTTTGTTCTCGTGGCGTGATCTTATTGGATGCTGACAAGAATTCGTCCCCCCCTCCCCGTAGAGGTCGGCGCATTCTCAATAAAAGAGAGAGAGTTGAAACAAAAAGAGTTCCCCAGTGGCTGGCAGAGAAGGCAGTCGGACCTGGGATTCGACCGTGTAGGTCGCGATCATGCTCGTGTTGGCCGGACCCCCTCCCCCCGTGCTCAGCCATCGTTTTCCAACAGAGATTAATGTCTCAATTAAATCAAGCAGTCATAAATAGATTCACACACACACACAGATTAGAGAGAACAACAGCGAAATAGTTTAGTAAACAAAGACATTTTACCAAAACAATACACTTTAGTTCGACATTTTAAAAACAGTTGTTATCTTGTTAAATAATTATTGATACAAAAAGAAACCGCTGAGTTGTTTCAATTATTCCTATTATCGATTTGTTCTGTTTGTGTAACCTTGCCTTCACAGAATCACAAAATCATCATCATCGCATTCATCCCGACCTAGAGGAGATTCGACCGATACATCTTGGTTTTTACTGCCACTATTGACGATCATCGGCCCAAAGAGGGTGTTCACAGTCTGGAAAGATTTCTGCGCAGAGAACCAGACGTGTGAGCACGGAGATAGAGACACGAGTGGACCACCTATGTTACAAGTGGTTCAGTAACACCGGATCGGAGTGAGGTATCTGTTTTACTCGGCGCCGCGACCGGGATATGCATGAGTGGCCGACAACGATACCCACAGTGTGTCGAAGAGAGTGGAGTACCTGTTATAAATGGTGCCGTCACCAGGAAGCGTGTGGGGTACCTGTTATACCGATTTCTTCCTGTAAATGCTCCAATAATGCAAAATAATATTCGTTATTGATGGTTCTTCCTTTTGCAAGGAAATCGATGTGCATTCCAAAAATATAGAGGCTAAAACCTTGCCTGCTGATGTTTGCGTCTTTGGTCGCTTTGGATGGATTTCACCTGCTGCTTTCCACTCAGCTGACTGCCGATTTGACTCCGGAGTGAAATGGTGCATCCATGTTTCATCCCTTGTCACATATTGATGCAAAAGCTCCTTCTTTATTGCGTTTAAACAGTTGCAAACAAAGCTCTTAATCGTCGATGCATTGTTGGTTTTTGTTGACTGTGAGTGAATAAAACTTTCTCATTGACAAATGTTTATGCAAAATGATGAAAACACTGCCTTTTGATGTCTTCAACTCCTTTGCTATCTCACACAACTTCAATTTATAATTGGCCAAAACGAGTTTGTGGACTTTTTTTTAATTGTTTTCCGGGACAACCGACGAATTTGGCCAACCTTAGCGTTCAGCAATATCTGTGTCTTTATGACTGCATTTTAAGTCAGCATACCAACCCTTAACCATTGTTTCCGATGGAGCAGAAACTGAATAACACTTATCAAGCCATTTCTTTGCTTGAACAGTATTTTTGCAATCAAAAAACAATACTTTACCAACACAATAAATTCAGAGTTTTCCATTGTTTTGAAAATTTGCAACAGTAGCTTCACTTAAATAACTGTAATTTGTAAACTAATAATCCGATTGGGCTCAAATTTGGGCACATGCCATTTAAAGGTTAGTACTTTATAAATATCAAATGAATTTTTTTATTAGTGGCGCCATCTATATGTGAGCCTGGGACTCATTAAGTGATGTGTTATAATTAATTAATTACATATGATTTATTTTATCCGTTTTTTTTTGGGGGGGGGGGGGTATTTCCCTTTCATTGGTTAGTTTCTATTTCTATTGGGCAAAGTAGAATTACTTATTTTTACTTAAAGACTTTTGTTTTAATACGTATGTTCACTGATGCGTAATATTTACTATTGTGCAATTGTTTTCTGTTGTTTTTTTTTAATATATATAATATTAAGGAGAGTAGAAAGTGGACCTTGAGTTTACTTTCGGCGGCCTCGTAACTCTCGCTTCCCTTATTTTGTCCTTTAGTCCTCACATTCCATGAGCGATGTTTCTGACAAAGGGGGAAAATTGCTGTTTCCTGGGTCAGAATCTATCCATCTAACACTTATCGTTGGCTAGTTTTGTTTTTTTTACCTTTAAGTAGTATTTACTTTAGCTCCTTACATCAAGTGGCTTCATGCCTTGTCTGGAGCGATTTCCATTAAAAAAAAAAAATTCTTATTGATTTAGACAATTCGTTTTATTTATTTATTTTATTTTTTTATTTAATTTGGGCTGAACTAACAAAACTAACCTATTATACTACTGTTTTTTTTTTTGTAGTTCTATCATTCAATTGGGGCTCAGGTGGCAGAGGAGGTATTTATTTAAGTGTCTACATTTAGCTATATATATATATATATATATATATATATATATATATATATATATATATATATTCATCTGTATCTTTTATTTTCGCTCTATAATTCGTTCCTGTATTTTATCTACTTATTTCTGAGAGCCGCAAAATATGCAAATAACTTCCATTTTGCTCCGTTCTCCTTTCGCCTCCCCCCCCCCCCCCCCGCAACCAAATGACAGATTTTTGTCTATATTTTCCATTTCGAACCTTTTCATTTTTCTCCTCCTCTTCTTCTTCCGCCCCCCCCCCCCCGTTATTTTGTTTTCTCCTCTGCATTTTTCATTTATTACTTGTATTTTAATAATATCGCTTCTCGCGCTAGAAATAGGTCGGCATTAATTTATCAAAGGCGTAGGAAAAAGAAAAAGAAAAAAAAAAGAATTTCTGTTAGGAAAGAAATGGAAAGATTTCTGAACTTATTTTGAACAATCATTTTAATTTATTTATCATGAAAGCGTGTAAATATACACATAGAGATGTAGGCGCATACACACACATACATATATACATATATTTATACTATGTCTGAGTGTGTGTAGTGTGGGATGACATCGGATTTATTTAAATATCTTTTTGTTCTTTTGCATTTCATCCATTGTATGTGAATAATACTTCTATCCGCTATGTTTTCAATATTTGAAGTTTAGCTACGATGATTAATTGTTATGCCTGGTACTTTTGTTTTTCGAATGTAAATAAACAGAGAGAGAAGGTGGGAGGGGGGGGGGCAAAAAGAAAGAAAAAGACAGAAAGAGAAAGAAAGAGAAAGGAAGGAACAAAAAGAGTGAAAGAGATAATTGGAGAAAGTGATAAAGAGTAAAAGGGGAGAGGAAAGGGGGCGTTAGAATAGTAGAAAGAGAGGAACAGAAAGAAAAGGGAGAGAGAGAGAGTAATAGATAGTTAGGGGGCATGGGAGAAAGCAAAGAGACAGTGATAGACAAGGGGGGGGAACAAAGAGAGAAAGAGAGCGAGAAAGAGAGAGAGACATTCACTTCCAATTTGAATAAAACATTAACCATAAACATTAAATACAAAATTATATAAATACTCAAATAAATCGATCACATTTTTATCATTTCCAGACAACCATAAAAAGGTGACAAACATTAACCCCTTTCTAAGCCCATAACTTCAGTGGTGTAATCTATAATTCTGATAGTTTTCACATAGCAGTCTATGTCTTTGATTGATTTCAAGTATTTCTCACCTTTTGCGATTGTTAAAGCGGTTCCCGGGGAATTATTAACCCCTCCACTAGCAAAATTCGTGTACCTCTCGTTTTAATGTTATTTTGTCAGTATAATTTTCATCGTCTTGTTCTATATTGAGGTGGCCTTGAAGGGGGCGGAAATAGGACGTAACTTATCAGGGGTTCAAAATTGGACAAATATGAGATTGGAAGTATCAATTGGGATTTAGGAAGAATCTGTTAGAAGCGAAACGAGTAAGACCTATACGAAATGGAGTCTGATAAATAACCAGTAGTAAGTTTGGCCTCCTCTCTCTCTCTCTCTCTCTCTCTCCCTCTCTCTCTCTCTCTCTCTCTCTCTGCCCGAATAATTAAGCCATCCACTAAGAATCTTTTAGCACTGATTTTAATGAGATTAAAATGATTCAACATTATACAGCTATTGTGTCATTTTATCATGATTTTAGTCTCATTAAAATCAGAGGTATAAAGATTTTAGTATAGTTTTCATGCTCCTCTTGTATATTAAGGTGGCCTTGAAGGGGACAGAAATAGATAGTAAATGGTCAGGGATTCAAAAGTTAAAATTATAGAGGC
Source organism: Sepiola atlantica (assembly GCA_963556195.1). NCBI lineage: Eukaryota > Metazoa > Mollusca > Cephalopoda > Sepiida > Sepiolidae > Sepiola > Sepiola atlantica. Next base: position 69,040,246 of record OY744525.1, on the reverse strand, counting down.
ACTGGAACGAAAGAGACAAAAACAGAATATTATCAATTATCCTGCTGAGATCGAGACAGAATCTGTTAGAAACTAAACGAGAAAGACTTATAGCCAGTAATAAGCTTGGCATCTTTCTCTCTCTGTCCCTCTCTCTCTCTCTCTCTCTCTCTCTCTCTCCGAAAATGTATCAAAGAGGATAATAAATACTATATAACAAGGGCCGTGTTTGAGTGGGAAAGTTTGAGTGACATCTTAAAGGTCAAGGGTCACCAGAACGGAAGTTAGCGAAACCATGTGACTTCTGACCGGGGTTTTTCTTTCTCTTTGGCTGGAAAGACTTCAAGCTAAATAAACGTGTATGGTTGCTGTCCCCAATGAGGTGAGGGGAATGCAAACAGTGTGGCTGGACGAGCTAGCCGTCTATCTATCTGTCTCTCTGTCTCTCTCTCTCTCTCTCTCTCTGTGTCTCTCTCTCTCTCTCTCTCTCTCTCTCTCTCTCTCTCTCTCACACACACACACACACACGTATACAAGTAACCTGTTAACCCGTTTCTGATGTTTTTCCATGACTGTTTTTTTTTTAATAAACCCTTTTTTTTATATAAACATCGGCGGCCAAGCAGACGAAAACAACCTGGGTTTACGACGACGACATGGGAATATAATTTTTTATGCATCCCTCAGTAAGTGAAAATGTAATAACACACAGAACTACATGTATTATGGGTATAGACGTTGTCGTGTTAATTACTGATAATTAACAAAGAATCAGCATGACAAACAACCCCACAAAATGTGTGTGGTATCGTGTACAACAGAACCTGTAACGGCCAAGTAAGTCTTTAAAAAGTAAACAAAAAGTCACGGTAGTTTACTATAAAGAACAAATTCTTATCTTCAGAACCGAGATGTAAACACAAAAAGTTCACCAGATGGAAAAATAAGTAGAGTCAAATTGGTATTTATTTGAACCCTGCTTGTTTTGGGATTCTTTGAATTTTTTCTATAACTATTGTTAAATCTTCCTTTTGGGGTAATGGACGAATGAACTTTTGACTCTACTTATTTTTCCATCTAGCCAACTTTTTGTCTTTACATCTCGACTCTGATATAAGAATTTGTTCTTTGCAGAAAATTACCTGAACATTTTGTTTAGTACACAGATTTTTTTAAACAATTGTAAACCGCATGACTTGATTTAGATATAAATTATTATAAAATGATATAACAATAAATTTTAAAATTAATATATATATATGAGAAAGAAAGGATTAGAGTAATCCGATGTAATGAGAAATGAAAAAGGAAAAACCAAGAGATAGTTTTTTTTATAGATTCCTCAACGTTTCGTCTTTATTGTAAGACTTCCTCAGGATGATAATTTGAAGAAAAATGGCATGCAAGTACATCGAAGTTTGGGGTTGACATGGTGGAGAGATGAAGGAATGTACTATGAGAGTTCAAGCTGTGAGAAGTCAATGGTCGTGAAAAAAAACTCTCTGGCGCTCATAGTAGCCACGGCTACTATATTCCTTCATCTCTCCACTATGTCAACCCCAAACTTCGATGTACTTGCATGACATTTTTCTTCAAGTTATCATCCTGAGGAAGTCTTACAGACGAAACGTTGATGAATATATAAAAAAAACTATCTCTTGGTTTTTCCTTTTTCATTTCATATATATATATATATATATATATATATGGTCCTCTGAAGAGAAGAATTATCTTTGAAAACTCATGACCTAAGGACTTACGGATGCTTTGCATGAACTTTGAATTCTAATAAAATTTGATTGACACCTTATTTTATTACTTCATTTTATATTATAATATTAATGCTCTATCCAGTATATTGAGCTTCAGTTTTTTATCCGGATGTTTCACTAATTATAAGATATTAGTTGACGCTTATATCTTTTGTTGGATTGCTTCATATATATATATATATATATATATATATATATATATATATATGGTGATGTGGGAGTTTTTAATATGTAAATTTTTATACAGACTAAGAAAAATGCTGTTGGCTAAAGAAATAATTTTCTCTTAACGGTAATACAGGATGAGATAAATGCGCGTACGTTCATTTTATAAAAAGACAACGGTGTTCTTTGTCATTCAGTGAAGAGACTTCATACATTAAGATAAAGAATGAACGCTGTAAAAAGTTGAAAATGTCAAGTTTTTTTACAACGGTTTCGCATTCATTCAACTTTTATCAAATAATACATTTTTTGATAAAGAGCAGAGGACTGCTCGAAATATTAAAATTTAAATTATAATAACACTTATAATTTAAAAAACTGTTGTTTTTGATGAAGTTATTTTTTATTTGTCATAAGTTAATAAATTCATTATTTTTAGCCGAGAAACAATATATCTATAATAAAAGAGAACGTATGTGTGTGTGTCTATCCGTTCATAGAAAGCCAGACTAGAGAGCGTTTCTAAAATATGAAAGTTTATACACGTGTGGAATCTTTCTTGGAACATGATAGGATAAGTCCTGACACTCTATGGGCCCTTTTAAGGAAGTTAGAGGCCCATTTTCCAACATTCTGCACGAGAAATAGACGTATACATGAATGTTATTTAAAAAGATGACTTAACAAATATTTCAATTGTTCAGTTGACAGAGACTTAGATTTACAACCTCAAGTGTTCTGTTTCAATCCTGCCTCGGATTGCTTCTTTTTTTATGAAAACAAAGAATATCCTTCTTTTTTTTTTAAATATAATAAAATATAAGTGAAAAACATCTTAGATTGTGGTCTATTTAGTACCTAACGCCTCTCTGTCTGTCCGGCCGTCTGTACCCCCCTCTCTATCTATCTATCTATCTATATATATATATATATATATATATATATATATATATATATATATATATATATATATATATATGAATGCGATTTTTTTTCCATCTATCCTAACTATATTAACATCAAAACTGGTTAGTCTTATTTAATATTAATGATATAAGAATATTTTGAGATGCCGTATATAAGGCCATCTCCAAATTTCCATAAACAAATCTCGATATTGCTCATTTGCATATTTTTTTTTAGTTTCTAATAAATTAATATTCTGTAATATACATTTCTAATTTGTATTGTCAAATTTTCTTCTATATACGCAATCGTTTTATCATTAGAACTATTATTATAATTATTAATAAAATTATATAAAAAGATTTTATAAAAAAAAGGATAGCGTTTAAAAAATTTTTGAGGGAGATAATTTACTTCCGGCATTAGTAAAACGTTAAATGTCGCTGAGATGTGGAAAACAGATACTAGACTTTGATCTTAGCCAAAAGGCAAAGGAACCATAAAAAGCAATGTTTTTGTGACCATACATTGTTAAATGAATGTAAAAAATAAATAAAAACTAGATTTAATTGGAATATTTTAATGAGGAGGGTAGTGTAGTATCGATTCTGTTGTCATAAGACCGTCCTCCCAGGAATTACCTTCACTGTAAGAGCTCAACAGTTTTTCCTGAAAAATTATAAATGTACATAGTGTGAAATAAAAACGTTTTTCACTTAAAATGTGTTGTGATGGGATAACCTGACTTCCCCATTAACGAAATAGATGGACTCGTTGGAATATAAGTACGACTACAGCGAGCAGTCAGGACATTCAAATTAAGACACATGCAGTCTTAACATTCTGTCTTACGTATTCTCTAGTCGGTCTGCCCTATTACATATTCTGTATTCTGTTAACATATCTTGTATGTACAAGATATATATATATATATATATATATATATATATATATATATATATATATATATATATATAATATATCCGGAAATAAACCTATTATTTTAAAGACCTTCCACTCGGGTTATTTATCATTATATCTTCAACAAGATATATCAGCTGGCTTTGACGGATTTCGAAAACGAATTCAGACTTCAAAGCAGTTACCACGTAAAACAAACCGCACTTCAAAGAATAAAGTCAAACGCACGTGGTGGATTTTTTTGTTTGTTTTTTTGTACAACTTGAAAAAAAGTCGTTCAAAGAGGAAACTTTTTTTAAAAAATAAGAAACTTTTACTGTTTAAAGTGTAAAATGAAATGTATATTAAGCCGTGACTTAAATACGAACGCGTTATCTGAATTTGTATACGAACCTCATTCTGGCATTAGATTTCCAGCATATTTCAGACGTTTTCAAAACAATATTTGCTAGAAGGTGCCAACATTGGTCAGATGAAGAACGGGTAATCCTTTTACGAACTTGATATTGCTCAGAAAACCAGAGGAAGTTTCATTTAAGGAAACTATAAAAAATATACTGTCAAAGATATTCGATGAAAGAAATAGTCTTTTCCACACGCGATACAAATGTTAAAACGGATAACGAGGATTTTTTGGCAAACGCAGGAACAGTGAGCTCTTTGGGAGACCAATTCAAGATAGATGAAATCCCCAAAGATTTATTCAAGTGCCTAATGTTTCTTCAAGGACTAACCGCACCTAAGTACAAAGAAATTAGGTCTAGAATCTTAACAATGGTGGAGCAAGACACGAAAATAACGTTACAAAGAGTGACAGAAGAATGTCAGCATCTCATAAATGTTAAAAGGGATAATACCAAAATTGAGAAAAAAAAATTTGACAAAGTTCAGCACATAAAAAACCCCAAAAAACTCCTAAATTCAAAAAGACAGTAAAATGTGAGACGTGCGGAAATAATAAACATACTAAAGACGTATGTTGGTATGAGAACAAATTCTGTGAATCTTGCGGAAGTAAGGGTCATAAATGGTCTGTTTGCTGCAAGAAAAAGAAAAAGAATTTTGAAAATGTAAGACTTGTGTTGTCGAAAAAAAAAATCAGAACAGTAAAAACCGAAAATACGTAGATGTACGTAAAAATGGTCATACAATCACTTTGTTATTGGATTCTGGTTCAGACATAAGCATTATTGACAAACAAACATGGAGAAAAATTGGAAAACCCAAATTATCTGAAACCAAGAAAATTGCTAAAGGGGTTTCAGAAAAAAAAAATTAAACTTTAAAGGAGAATTAAAGTGCGATATTTCTTTCTGTGGCAAAACTGCGAAAACGAAAGTATATGTGATTCAAGGGATTAATTCATGCCTTTTTAGTGTAGACTGGATAGTACTGTTCAATTTATTTGAACTCCCGATGAACTCAACGAAATAAACAGTGCAGAAAAGAAAAAAATTATTAAAAATGAAAAATTCATGAATGAACTGAAAGATGAATATCTCAGAGTTTTTTCTGAGGGTTTGGGTTTATGCACAAAAACTCAAGTTTGAAGTCAAGTTTAAATTCAAGGAAAATGTCAATCCAATTTTTAAACCTAAGAGAAACATCCCTTTTTCCTCCTTAGACGCAATTAACAAGGAACTGGAAAGATTTTTAAAAATAAGAGTTATATCTAAGGTAGACCATGCGGACTGGGCATCGCCTACCGTCTACGTAAAAAAGAAAAACAGAAAAATAAGAGTGTGCGACGATTTTTCAACGGGTTTAAACGATTGCCTGAAAGATCACAATTATCCACTACCTTCACCAGAAGACATTTTTTCAAAGCTAAATAGGGGTAAGATTTTTTTTTAAATCGATTTGTCTGACGCATACGTACAGGTTAAAGTGAGCGAGGAATGCTCAAAATATTTGTGCATAAATACACATAAGGGAATTTTCAAGCTAAATAGGCTCCCTTTCGGCTTAAAGGTCGCCCCAGTTTTGTTCCAGCAGATTATGGACACTATGCTGGCGGGTCTTGAGTTTGGTATCGCTTATTTAGACAATATTCTAATCAAAAGTAAGAATATTCACGGACATAAAATGCACATTAGAGCTACATTCAAACGACTAGAAGAATTTTGTTTCAAATTAAGTCTCGAGAAGTGTCAATTCTTCATGGAAAAAATTAAATACTTCGGACAGGTGATAGACAGTGAAGGCAGGAAACTGGACTCACAGAGGACCGATGCAATTAAGAATATGCCTACACCCGACACAGTTGTGAAACTACAATCGTTTCTTGGGTTGGCCCAATATTATGCAATCTACATTCCAAAAATGTCCGATTTAAGAGCCCCCCCTTAACGAATTATTGAGGAAAGACAAAAAATGGATTTGGTCGAAAGATTGCGAGACGGCTTTTCAGAAAATTAAAAAATGTCTACTCTCAGATCTCGCCTTAGCTCATTATGATCCTGAGAAAGAAATCATCCTTGCGACTGATGCTAGTGAATATGGAGTGGGTGCTGCACTGCTACACAAATATGAAGATGGTACTGCTAAACCGTCGAGGACTCTTCTACCGGCTGAGAAGAATTATAGCCAGATAGAGAAAGAGGCATTATCGATTGAGTTCGGGGTTAAAAAATACCATCGCTTCTTACATGATACTTCAAACAGACCATAAACCGTTAGTTATGATATTTGGATAAAAAAAGGCATTCCTACCCACACTGCTAACCGTTTACAGCGATGGGGTGTAACCCTACTGAACTATCATTTTAGGATGGAATACATTGCATCTAAAAAACATGGGCATGTGGATGGACTGTCAAGATTAATTCCCAAAAATGAAGAGATTTTAGAAGAGACGACTATAGCAGCACTAAAAGAGGAAAAAGAAATCTCAGGTCTGTTGTTAAACACTATCAAAGAATTACCTGTAACATTGGAACAAATAAAAAAGGAAGCCGAAAAAGATGATTTTATATTTTAAAGAACCAGACGAGATTGAACAAAAGAAATAAAAAGGGAACTCAGATTTCACTTTTCTCAATTTGCGACAACACTCTAATGTATGCAGATATAATTGCAATACCTCAATCTCTACGTACAGTTATGCTGAAAGAATTTCATACCGGTCATCCTGGCATGTCCCAGATGAAATCACTCATGCGATGCTATGTATACTGGCCAGGATAGGACAAGGAAATAGAAGGTTTTGTAAAACTGTGCAGAAGTTGTCAATTGGCTGCAAGGGCGTCTCCGGTCAAAACGAATCCTTGACCAAAAACGGATTTGCCGTGGGCATGTCTACATATAGACTATGCTGGACAGATTAATGGATATTACTACTTGATCTTGGTACACTCTTTCTCGAAATGGTCTGAAGTATTCAAGGGCAAGCATCCTACATCTAGGAACACCATCAGTGCATTAGATGAAATTTTCAGTCGTTTTGGAGTCCCCCAGACACTGGTCAGCGACAATGGTACGGCATTTACATAAAAGGAATTGAAGTATTTCTGTACTTCTTTGGACATTGAACACATTACTACACCAGTATATCAAGCCGAAAAAATTGTTGACACTTTTAAGCGTGCTTTATGAAAAAACAATATATGGACACGGAAGAAAAAACTATCCAAAAATTTTTAGCGATTTATAGGGTGACTCCGAATGAAAACAACAACTCGAAGTTGTCACCTGCAGAACTTATGTTCGCAAGGAAAATACGATCAATTTTCGATAGATTGATACCCTATCCAAAGAAAAAAGTTGCTAAAAAGGAAGAAAATGTCAACATAAGAAGATACTCTCCAGGAGATATAGTATATTTTTAAAATTTCCAAGGTGGAAAAAGTTATTGAATGGATGGCATAATTCAGAAAATGATTGGCAAAGTGGTCTACACCATCAAAAGTCAAAAATTTATGTGTAAAAGAAACATCAACCAAATTAGACCACGGTATTCTGAAGATAATGAAAAAAGCGAGGAAGAAGTTCCAATGGACATTCAATGTGATGCTTTTGACATGCCACTACCCAATAATGTACTCAAACCTATACATACATCTCCTGGGCCAACCTTACGAGCTGAACAAAATTTATCTTCGCCTCAAATTGGAAAAGATCCAATTGTTAGGACTAAAAGAAAGAGCACACGAGAAAGAAAACCAGTGGAGCGCTTCAGCCCGGATCCTAAAAGGAAAAAATATTAGAAGCAGAAATTTCAAGGGAGAATTTCAGCTTCGGGGGGAGGTGTTGTGATGGGATAACCTGACTTCCCTATTCACAAAATAGATAGACTCGTTGGAATATAAGTACGATTACAGCGAGCAGTCGAGACATTCGAGTTAAGACACATGCAGTCTTAACATTCTGTCTTATGTATTCTCTAGTCGGTCTGCCCTATTACATATTCTGTATTCTGTTAACATATCTTATCTGTACAAGATATATATATATCCGGAAATAAACCTATTATTTCAAAGACCTTCCACTCGGGTTTTACTTATCATTATATCTTCAACAAGATATATCAAAATGCAAACCAATAAAATTGAATTATTTTCTGCCTAATTTTAATTTCAGTATTTCACATGTACAATGAAACTTGCCATTGTTTTTAATATTATCTAAATGAATAAATGCAAAAGTTTTTTTCCACCTATCCTTACTATATTAACATTAAAACGGTTTATGCTTATTTAATTCAGTGTGGTATATTTTCATTCGTCATGATACACTCCTCCCAGGCATTACCTCTTCTTTTAAGGGGGAGGTAGTATTATGTACGTTTGTTCCTAACGATACCATCATCCCAGGATTACCTTCTCCTTATTTGTTTATGTGGGGGATAGTGTACTATTATCTATTCTGTTGTCATGATGTCATGTTCCTAGATATTAACTCCTACTTTGGGGTGGGTGGGGGGAGTCGCTGGTTATGATGTCATCCTCTTAGTCATTACCTCCTCTTTTAGGGGCAGTGTATGTAGTTCGTTCATCATGATATTATCGTCTCCGGTCGCATATTTTTGCTAGTATGTAATAAAGGAGAACGGCTGTATGCGCGTGTGTGTCTGTATGTCCCTTAATATGAAAACAAACTATTCCTAGTTTGTCTTCATATTAAGAGATATACAGACATGTATTTTAAATATAAGTGTTTTACATGTAAAATTTTCCTATACACATGAGAGAAATAGTCCCGCGTCTATAGCTGCTTTCTTAAGTAGGCTAAGGGCTCTTTTCCTACATGTTGCACATTGAAATTCATCTATCTATAAGCATTATTTTAATAGTATTATATGACAAGCTTAGTGGTTAAGATATCAGGGTGACGATAGAAAGTTGCTGTTAAAGTAAACTCTCCTTAATATACTGTTGCATATGATGCTATCCCACATTAGAATCTGGGAAAAGGAGTTTTTATATGTATAACACATAATTCTTTTTTAAATAGTTGCATATGTTTTTAAATATAAATATATATATGAAAATTTTAAATTTAAATATATATGAAAGCTGAAAAAGATAGGGTAGTTTTTTGGTTTTATTAATGCTGTAAGCTGATCCTGTTCTTACGGTCATTATTGAAAAATGTCACCATTATAACAATCTTCCTAGCTTGAATAAGTATATTTAGAGAGAAAAGGAATCGAAATGTATTTTTTTGTAAAGAACATGATGTGAGGATAAAAAAAGAACATTTGCTAGTCAGAATCAAATGTTGATTTGTCAGATTCAAATCTATCGATGACAAACTTTGAAAATCTGACTGACTTTACTTTGTTATATAGAATACACTAAATTTGAATAAAAAATGAAACTGACTTCAGTAGAAAAGAGGAAATTTATCAACAGGAGATACCTCAAAGATGGAACAGAATTTTCTTTTGAATGAACTTCGTATTGATCCTCTGTGACAACACACAACAGATCCCGGCAGTTATATTGTGTGTCATTGTTGGTATGGGTTAGAGATAAGGATGTTTTGGGCCCTGGAACCATGCTGGAACCCCCCACCCTCTAGGATGTATCCATTATCCATTGAAGGTTTTGTCGGAAGCATTGGTGCTGCCTTGGCAGCAGGAGTTGTAAGAATTTACTATTGGCCTTTGTCATTCTTTCTTTTTTTTCTTTTTAACTTTATGCAAAGAATCTATGATTTCCAATATTCAAATTCAAGTTTGGATGATTCATTATTTTGTTTTAACTTCTCAAAACATTTCCATATTTCTACATGCACACACAGAAAACACAAAATACATTCATACACACACATATACATATTCACAGAGACATTCAAATTCATAAACAATTACATACACAATGCATATAGTCGCGATCACATACACTTTCACACTAGTACACTTTCACACAACTCCATGCACACATGCACTCTCTCTCTCTCTCTCTCTCTCTCTCTCTTGTACATAATTACGTATACACACATATATACACACTTCTTACATAAACACAATTACATTCTCATTAATATACAGACACACTAACAGTCTAACATAAATACATATTTGCACATTCACTCAATAGCACACACATATACAAACGCATACTAATACTCTCTCACAGATACATACTCACACACACTAACTAACACACACATTATTAAGAACTTTATTTATGATAGGATATCAGTCATATCATGGATGGAACAGATATGAATAAAAATCACATCAGTGTAGATACAGCAATCAATCAAAAAAAATATATATATATGTTTGTGTGTTTGTGTGTGTGTGTGTGTGTGTGTGTGTGTGTGTGATAATATAAAAAAATAGATCGATTCTTATGGGAATCAAACTCCAGGGCAAAGTGAAGCTCAATATTCAAACCATTAAATTTTTTATTTTTTATTTAAGAGGACGGCTCAAAAATTGTTTATTTACATTGGACTTGAAAACGGCAATGTTATAGTCAGTCGGGAAGCAGCCCCGTGGTACTGTGTTCCAGAGACGGGAAGTTCTAGGAAAGAAACTTTGCTCATATAGAAGTTCCACTTAGTTCTGGGTACACAGAGGGATAAAGGGAATTAATTGACAGTGGTTGTAGCTAGACAAGTTTTTGTTGTGAATGTTTTACAGGGGGGACGGGTTTAGATTGAAACTGAGTCGAGCACTTGCCATGAAAATAACGATAGAGTAGAGAAAGACTAGCAACATCTCTTCAACATCGCCCAACTAGATTTCGAAATCGGTTTTGTACTTTGTCAAGGAAAGGTGCTCTGAGCGGCACTTCCCAAGAAGTGGCAACAGTACTTCATCTTAAGATGAATTGACTTTTATACAGGTAGAAGATTGCGTCAGGAGTGAGATAGTTTTTGGAGCAGTAGAATGATCCAACTATTTTTCCAGCGACCGTGGCAACCGATTTGATGTAAGTCTTCCATTTCAAGTCTGAAGTGAAGGTCAGTTCCAGAAGCTTAACAAAGCAAGGGGCTTCCTTAAGGTGAGAGCCATTCATTTCAATTGGAGCAAAGTGAGGATCAGAGCGTTGGTGGTGAAAGGAGAGAATCTTGGTTTTAGACACATTAAAAATGACCAGCTCCCTTTTTCCCCATTGCACCACATGCTCCAGGTCGGAAGAGAGAGAATTAGAAAAGTCTTGATTATTACTGCTCTTCGAAGTGTTCCCATAGATGGTTGTGTCATCTGCATAAATGTTGAGGAATGATTTTAGAATGTGATTTGGGAGATCATAAATGAAGATCAGAAAGAGAGTTGGGCCCAGAATGGATCCCTGAGGCATGCCGGCATTGATACTATAAGCTTCAGATTTTTGCCCATCAACAACTACTTTTATGAATCTATCAGAGAAAGGATTTGATGATTTAGAGGACATTTCCAGATATTTCATAGCTAGAAATCTTGTGAAGTAGACCTTTATGCGAAACCCTATCAAAAGCCTTTGATATGTTGAGAGCTATTACTCATGAAGCAAATCCCCTATCATTAGATTCACTGATCCTGTGTGATATTACAGTCAGCACATTAGCTGTTGATCTTGCAGGGCGAAATCAATATTGTTTGTCATTGAATAGGCTGTTTTTTGCTGAGGTGTTTGACAACTTCTTGATTTATCACATTTCAAACAACTAACTCATGACGCACAGGAGACTGATTGATATATACTGAGAAGCAGAAGACCGATTTCCAGTATTTTTAAATACTGGGAAGCCTGACGAAGTTTTATAAGGTGTTAGGAAGCATTTCTCCTTTAAGCAACGATTGAACAGTTTTGTAAGAATAGGAGCTAGTTCCGGTTGCAGCTTTTTATGTACTATGATTGGAATGTTGTCAGGGCCAGTTGCTTTGCTGGCATTTAGGTTTTTGACAAGTTTGGCAACATCTTGGACAGGTAATATATAGATGTCACTCAAAGTATTTTCAGTCATAGGGGTAAATGGCCCTGATCGCAAAGGGTGGAATTTGATGCAAAATTCTTTGAAAAAAGTTTAGCTTTATCGGATGCTGAGGAAATCACCTCTAGTCCATTGATGATTGTTTGGATAGAGGTCATGCATCTGTTTAGGACTTTTTTTATTCGCCAAAACTTGTGGGAACCAAGCCTCTGCTCAGCTACTCTAGACTTAACAGATTGGACATATGACTCCCTCGCATTTTCAATAACTCTTTTGCAGTGGTTGTTGGCAGTCTTAAAGGCGGCTTTGGTTTCCGAACATCTATTTCATTGAAAGCAATTAAAATAGTGGTTTCTGTGAGCAATAGTGGCGGCACATTTTGGGGTCTACCAAAGCAAGATTCCATGAATTTCAATTTCTTTTGAATACGTAGGGGAATTTTAAGCCAAAAATGTAGACATTTCCTAGAATCAAAATCATGTAATGGATTGGAATAAGGATTCTAGACATAAGGTTTAGTAATATTATATCTTGATTTTAATTTTCGTAAGGGGACATAAAAGTGATGCAAAATCAACTTTTCATGTGAGTCTTTTCATGCCTTTTAACTTACCGTTATTTTTTCATCAAGCCTTTTCTTCTTAAGCTTTTCTCATCTTCCTTTCTTCTGTTTTGGATTAATACGTTTTTCTATTACTATTAAATGAACAATTTCTCTGATGATCAGCGATGTTAAACTAAAGACTATATATACTTTTTCTTAACTGAGCTGTGAAACGCGCATAAGAAACACAAAAAATAAATAAGTAAATAAAAAAAATAGCAAACATAGAAATTGGATAAAATATACATAAATTTCGATTGTAAGACGAAGAAAAAAATACAGGTATTTGTCGAAATCAGAGAATGATTGTAGAAAAAATTAATGTGAAAAAAATATATAAATGTTTATATATTTCTATGCATTTCTTATTAGTTGACGTATAGGAATGCAAAATATTTTTTTTAAGTCCTTCTAAAAGAACAGAATTTTCGACCCTACCTATGACGTTTGTCAGTGTAATGAGGTGTGTAATACGTCCTGGGACATGACTCTTAGAAATATATAATGATGTCCTTTTTACTGAGAAACGTTTTTTGAGGATAAGAATACATGTATTGTTTTGTAATTTTATTTAATAAAGTGTCCTTTATCTTCGATGATGGCTTTTATGCAAGGTATAACCCCTTACATGCAAGTTGTGATCTTTGTTCGTATCGGACATTACTCTAACTATGGAGACGTTTAGGGATTATTTATTGTTATGAGGGTGCCCATTAACCTTTTTCTCAATTGCACTCCACACATAATAGTCCAAAAGACTGAGATCTTGAGATGTGGGAATTCAAATGTTAGGAGGTCATGTGATCATGAAAATTTTCTGCCACCCATTTCTTCATTCTGTGAGCCTTGTATGCTGATTGAGCGATTGTCCTTCACCCTTTCTGACGTCAAATGACATTTACTCATCATTTAAGACTTGTACCTGATATCTTCATGGACGATATTTCAGATTGTTCTTTATGACATACGGTGCTCTTTTGCAATCGCCTTCATGGATCTTTTATGATTACCACCCACGGTGTATTGTACTTGCCGAATAAATTCATTTGTTCCAATGCTATTAGTGTCTCTAACATGTCTCTTACATATTGATAATGGTAATAGTTTTTTCAACTTAACCCTTTAGCTCTTCTTTGCGAAATTTGTAAACGAAAAAGCGACTTTTAAAAATAGTTGTATTTTTAAAATGTCATATTCAGCCTTAATAATCAGGATAACCGTGTGACTTTTAATTTTTTGTGTAATTATACGTTTATTTTTGTTTGTTTTTTTTGGTTTGGTAGTTTGGTAGTTTTGTTTTACGGCATATCAACCCTTTTTGGGTTATTTAATGCCGAATCTGGTCATTATAGTGAAAGTTTTTATGCTTCAAGTTCTTTATATCTTCAAATGTTTAATCAGGGTTTTTGGTTTGGTAGTTTTGTTTTACGGCATATCAACCCTTTTTGGGTTATTTAATGCCGAATCTGGTCTTGTTTTCTTCTCTTTTTTGTTTCCTTCCCCTTTTAATATCTGTTTCTATTTAACCCATAGTTGGGACCCTAACAGGTACTACCACTCCGGGTCAGGGTGGACCTGGGAGCAATGGTAATTAAGAGGAGGCTCCACATTCCCCAAAGTCCGTAAGCCGGATCTCACCATCGGATGTAGTTTAAGGTCATATCCAGGACCAGGAGTAGGGTAGGAAAAATAAAAAAGGGGAGGGAGAAAGGGAGAGGGGCTGTTGTTTTTGTTTTTGGTTTTGTAGAACATAATTAAGTTTTACAAACAAAAAAAAAAAAAAAACGTCAATGTAGGTGAATTTCGTCTCAGGGAGCCACAGGACAGCCTGATCTGGTATCACCAGTGTTTTTTTGGTACAAGGCTGACTCTACATGGCCAGTTTTCTTCCTCCCTTTCGTCTTATCTTTATCGGTCTGCTTGCTGATTTGGCACCTCTGGCTCTTAGCTTCTTATTATCTATAAATTTAAGATTTTTAAAATCCCAAAGACTCGAAAGTATTTATGAAATTTAAAAAGAAAAGAGTGAACCGAAAATTGATCATTCAGAAATAAAGAAATTAGACAGTCAAATAATATTCCTGCTAAAGTAAAAAATAACATATGTTCTCAAAGTAGGAGAGTAGAAAGTGGACTTTGGGTTTACTTTCGGCAGCCTCGTAATCCTCGCTACCCTTATTTTGTTTTTTAGTCCTCACATTCCTGAACGATATTTCTGACAAAGGGTGGAAGAATGGCTGTTTTCTGGGTCGGAATCTATCCATCTAACACTTCTCGTTGGCTAGTTTTTGACCTTGAAGTAGTATTTTTTTTTTTTAGCTCCTTACATCAAGTGACTTCATGCATTGTCAGGAGCGATTTTCATTAAACAAAATAAATAAATACCTTATGCACTCTGTCTATATGAATAAATGCAAAATTTTCCAAATATTTACATATCTATATGTAAACAATATGGACACTATTTTTATTCTCAAATCATAATTACGCTAGGTTAAACTCAGATACTATTCTAAAAATGCTTTTACAGATTGATTAAACAAGTTATTTGCTTAAAACATTTGAAAAGCTTTTATTAATAATTAACTCAGCTCTATTGTTTGTATTTAATTTCATTGTATCATTTGGCTCAGTATAATAAATAGGTTTATGTATATAACAAGACTGCTTCCCTGCAGACTACAACACAATAGTCTTCAAATCCAATGCCAATTAATGCTTGTCATAAACCGTCGTCATCAGTAACCAAACTTTGTGCATATTCAATTCATCATTTTCAATCCTCTCATAATATTCTTTACCATTCAACTGACAATTCATCCATCTCATTTACCCTTATCCTCCAGTGGCTCTTGACCTTGATAAGTGCCGACTCATGAGTTAAAAATAAAAATGTAGCCAAGTGTAAAATATCTTATTAACAAATATTTTTTTAGTTTAAGATAAAAATCAGTAATGAAAACTTTAGAGCAGGGGCGAGCAACCTCCGGCCAGTGGGCCACATCCGGCCTGCAAAGGCTTAGCGTCTGGCCCGCCACCCTGTTATGCTTTATTATTGCAATCCGGCCCGCGGACCTTCCAGTAAAACTCATATCATTTTGTGACATAGACGTAAAAATAGGTTTCAATTAAGATTTACAGTGGGATAAAAATGTATAAATATCAGTGAGTGATGATGCATGTATATTTCATTTTTCTTTAACTATTAATTTCAAATCCTTGGCCTGAGATACAAATAGAAAAAGAGAAAGAGAGAGGCAAAGAGGAAACGAGAGACGAGGAAATGGCATGAATCAGACAACCTATGTGAGGTGTGTCAAAACGAATGCTGGATCAACTTGCTACTTCCCCCGTCATTATTTTTTATGATTCCAAAATGGCTCTTTGTCGGCGCCTTTTATAACATCACATACAGAAGTCTCTTGAGATTTGTAGAGTGTTCAATGCGATTTTTGTACAATTTATTCATGTAAACAAAATATAGTAATTCTGAGATTTCGTTTTTCACTCCGGCCTACGATCTCCTTCCAAAAGTCTCATCTGGCCCTCACTCTGAAAAGGTTGCCTGCCCCTGCTTTAGAGCGTGGGGACAGGCGGGTGATCTAAAATTATTACTGATTTTTATCTTCTTTTGAATACTGTATTCTTTCATCTCTGTTCACTAGTCAATGAGAAAGACCGGTGCGCGTATCGTGAAGTGTGTCTTACTAAAGGAAAAAAGTTGGGTCGGATAAAGTATGTAATCTATAAATGTACGTACATGGCTGGCTAGTCAGAACCAAATATCGATTTGGCAGATCCATTGCATGAACTCTTATGATTAGAAAATGTTTCGTTTTTTAAACATTGATTAAACGTTAACGTAACGTAAATAGATCGGTTTTCTTCTGTTTTTTTACACTTTGTGGTTTAGGGTCATATTTATTTCAAAATAATTTTACGAAAAGACAAGTCCTTAAAATGACCCTCATTTTAAAATTGTATTTCTACTAAAAATGGTTACCACTTATCAAGGCCAAATACCACTCGAAGATAAGGGTTAATGAGATAAAATGATTGCCAGGACAAGTTCGAATATTTATGAAGACAATTCTAGATAAGAATCCGCTGACATTGGCTTTGAAGACGAACAAGTTGTAATCTGCAAGGAAGCAGTCCCACGACAATGTGTTCCACAGACTGATAGTCTTTGCGAAGAAGCTCTGTTTGTGGAAATTTCGCCTGACGTAAGGCACACTGAGGAAGGAAGGAAAGTTCTTTTCAGTTGTGGTAAGAAGACGAGTTCTTGCTGTAAATGTCGTACAAATTGCGAAATTTATGTTGCAAAACAATAAACATGTTTTTTACAAAATTTCTTTTTGATAATCTAAAAAAGTAGTTATTACTCAATAGCATTCCAAAGAATTAAAAAAAAAACTCAGTCATAATAAAGTCCGACAAAGTTTTAGATTATTTTCATATTTTGTGTTCAACAGATTTGAAGTACTTATCCATCAGTATCTCTCTCTCTCTCTCTCTCTCTTTCTCTCTCTCTCTCTCTATATATATATATATATACAAAACGAAACGAAAATAGACAAAACATGATATGGAAATCAAAATAACCAAAATAGGTGCCATTTACATTAAAATTTCTAAAATTGTATCAAATTTAGAGCTAGATTGAAAGATGCCCAAATATTGGATCATTTTTGCTAGTATATATATATATATATATATATATATATATATATATATATATATATATATATATATATGAGAAAGTAAGGATGAGAGTAATCCGACGTAATGGGAAATGAAAAAGGAAAAAACCAAGAGATATTTTTTTTTATATATTCATCAACGTTTCGTCTTTATTGTAAGACTTCCTCAGGATGGTAATTTGAAGAAAAATGTCATGCAAGTACATCGAAATTTTGGGTTGACATGATGGAGTGATAAGGAAAAAGTAGTGAGCGCTGGGGGAGAGTTCAGACTACGAGAAGCCAATGGTGGTGAAGAATGAAATGAATATGGAAAGCTTTGAGTGGGTACCATTAAGGCAGCAGTGAAATATGGAAGAGTGAGAATATTATTGAATTTGCTTTAGGGATGGAGAGATGAAAAAGGGGGGGGGGGGGCTGAGATTTTTGTCGTGGTAAGGTGTGGTATGGATTTTGAGAGGTTGGGGAAAAAGAGGGGAGGGGGAAACTCTGTATGTTTAGCATGTAGGTGGTATCATAGTTTTAGAATAAGATTTGAAGATATGAAGATAACCTGGAAATGGGTGGGGGGTAAGAGTGTGAAGGAAATAGTCAAAAGGGTGGGAGAGGGGAGAGGGGGAGGGGAGTCGTACCGTCGGTTTCAAGCACAGAAGGACTTAGTTGAGATGACAACAGAAGCTGAAGAGAGCCAGATGGCTAAGTCCTTCTGTGCTTGAAACCGACGGTACGAATGTTGCATTAATTTTTCTGTACCAAAATAAATAAATATTATGCTCTTAATTTTTAATTTTGAACTTTAATTCTCAATTAATCGAGCACTCTGCTGGGATTTTTCCTGCTATATCACAAAGAAGTTATATATATATATATATATATATATATATATATATATATATATATATATATATATATGTGTGTATAATTTAGTAATTGTTCCGAATTCCTTTAAAACAACACTTTAATTCAAACAATTGTTTCTGCACATTTCAAAACATAAATTTTCTTGATACAAACATTCAAGGTATTTTATTATCAAGGAAATGTATGTTTTTAAATGGGCAGAAACAATTGTTTGAATTAAAGTGATTTTTAAAACAAATTCGGAACACTTACTAAATCATTATTATATTATACTTTGAGCTCTGTTGTGTATACACTATTGACTACTGCTCTAACTATTGTGTGAATTTAAAGAAATGTATATATATATATATATATATATATATATATATATATATATATTGAAATATTTTCCGACAAAAGTAAATAAAGAGTATAAAACAGCAAAAAATGTAGCCTTGTGGTTTATATATAGGAATTAATAATATATAAAAAGCAAATTTGTACAGTTCACATAGATTAGAATAGGAATCAGTTATAAAATGCAAAAATAAAGCTCAATATTTAAGATATTAAATAGAGCTTATAGTAAATTAAATAAAAAATAATGACGGGAGTAAACATTGCCTGGATCTCATTTGTTTACCTTCAGTTTTCCTCTAGAAACATGTGTAAAAATATTTTTTTGTTCTTATTAAATTAAAAAATGGTATAATTTTGAATTTAATATTTAATTTATTTTATATAAATATTATATAGATTACGTTCACAGCATTGCCTGGGATACAGTGAAATCATTTTGGTTTTTCATTTTTATTTATTTGCACATTTACAAAATTTGAATTGTAAGGTAGATAACTCTTATATATTCTTCAATTAAAATATGAGTTAACTCGTTTGGATTTTCAGTGATTATCAAAAAAATCTTTTATATTATCTTTTGATTATTATTTGGGCCTAAACAATTTTTAAAATAAAGTAGCGAAGTACTTTATTATTTTGAAAATAGGCAAAATGCCTTAGAAACCATGAATAAGACACAATTTTTTTTGATAATATATACTTTTTTGGAGATTGAAGTTGTTTCATAATAAAGTAATTAGTAAATTCTTTTTTTTTTCTTGCTGCCATCGAAGCATCCGCCTGTTGTCACTGGAACGGTTAAGAAACTGCTTATTTTATATAGAACTTAGAGCACGTGGATGCCGGCATTGTATTTAAAATGGAAAAAGTTATTTGAAAGCATCTTTTAAGAATTTAAATTTGTAAAAAAACAGATAAAATGCCTTAGAAACACGAATAAGATGCAAATATTTTTTTTATTAAAAATCATTCTTTTTTTTCATGATTTTTGTCTTAAATTTTTCGGATGAAATATCCTTCTTTGGAAACTGAAGTTTTTTCATAATAAAGGTAAAGGTATTACCTTCTATTTTTTATAATTAATACTTTATTATATTGCCAATAACATGGTACAACACTAACAAATAAAAATTGGCTCGTCAGAAGCAAAGTTTGATTTGTCAGCTTAAAGGCTATTTCAGGGATGTGAGTAGTCAATATCAAAAAAAGCTGAAATCGAGATAAAATTCCAAACCGGGGGGGGGGCACGCCCTCCCCCGTGTGTGTGTGTGTGTGTGTGTGTGTGCGTGCGTGTGTGTGTATGTGTGTTTGTTTGTGTGTGTGTGTGTAGAGAGGGGCAGTGCAAAAAATATCTTCTTTCCTAAATAACTCAAATCAATTTAAACTAAGAAAGTCACAATTAAGAGAATGACATTGAGTGTGCATGTGAGGGGAAGGAGACAGGATGTCATTCTTTGATTAAACAAAAGTCATCTATCTCCCTTACCCCCTTCATGAATAGTTTGAAGTTTTAGTCTTCACGGCAAAATTAACATTTTCAGTTTTCAGAAAGAATTGTCATAAGAGGGGAAAAGAAGACAAGGTGAGAAAAGACTAAGAGAGAGAAAGAGAAAAAAACAGGAAAAGAGAAAGAGAGATAAAGCTAGAGAAAGGAAGAAAGACAGAGAAAGAGAGAAAAATAAAATTCAGCCAAATAGCAAGGAAAAATAAGGAAGTAAAGCTCTAGCAATTTGGCAGAAATCAGCCTTTTCTTATTTAAAAAAAAAGAAGCAGATTTCAACCAAACAGCGAAGAACTCACACCCATGGGAGGCTCTAGCTATTTTCGTGGAAATCCACTTTTTATTGATTAAAAAAAGCGGAATTCCGTTAAAAAGCGGAGAACTCACATCCCTGCTTGGGTCCAATTTCTAAAATGTCACGGCTTCGTCCGTGAAAATTGAAGAACCCAAGAAAGTTTTCTATTATGCTACATTTTCGTTAAAAGTGGTGTTGCAGTGGCAGATTGTGAACACAGAGACGTCAGTGTTAACGTTACGCTTCTTCTGGATAAATAGTAAGTGTTAACATAACGTCGGCCTTAGTTTATGAAGAATAATGAAAAGAAAAATACCTAAATATTATCCCCTCCCTCCAAAAGAAATCTAAGAATTGCTTTGGAAGAGCTGAAAAAACGAAAATAAAAGAACTCATCCTCAAAAGGAATCGAACCCTGTGTTATGAGTTGGGGGAATATACGAAATCGCCTATGGGGAGAAACATTTTTAAAAGTCAAGTTAAAACTGCAAAGAACTCTTTGTCAGTCGTAATAACCCCTCCCTCTCTCTCTCTCTCTCTCTCTCCCTCCCTCCCTCCCTCTATTCAGAAGTGTTTACTAAGAGCACGATATAAAAAATACTAGCGTCCGTTTCTTTTTGTGTGTTGGTATGGAATGCCCAAAATGCTATGAGAATCAATTTAAAAGTTGTGTTAGTATGGAAGACCCAAAATGCTATGAAAATCAAGTTTAAACGGCTAAAAACTCTTTATCAGCGATAATAGTTTCTCTATCTATCTATCTCTCAATTCGGACGTGTTTGTTAGGAAAAATAGTAACATACGTTCGTTTGTTCATTCATATGTTAGTATAAAACATTCAACATGCTACGAAAATATGTCTGCAAAACTTGGTAGTTATATTACAGAGCGATTTAAAATTTCAAATGATTTCTTTGAAAAAACTATACTTATATAATATTGTATTCTACTATAAGTACTGTATTCATGTATTTTTATTGCAACAATTTTGTTAGTTATGATATCCTAAATTGCTAAAATAGGTCATTAGTGAAGAAATTTTATTTAAGAAATTTGCTGTTAACGGTCTTTGTTTTAACACGTAATGAATGAACAGCAATGGTACATGATGTGGAAATAGTCTAAGATTAAAGCTTGGCATAATCTAAGCACCGACATTAATTACAGATATTAATAAAATTACTACCTTTAAATCTTACAAAGAAAAAGCGAAAATTGACCAGGACTAAACTAAATATAAAAATCAAAGAAGGTGATCAAAAGTTAAATTTTGTTTTCTAACAACATAGACCAATATGTGGTATAAATCACTAATTCAAGAGATTTAAGAAAGTCAGTCGGATTCTCAAAGTTAAACTGCTATACGATTGCAACTGATAAATCTATATTTGATTCTGTCTAGCCAGTAAATTACAGAAGTTTTCAGTCTGTGATCTTTACATGCAAACACAAAAAGTGATTTCAAGTGCAGCAAACTCCTAGCAACTGTTGCAGGAAAGCTGGGTATAACTATCTTCAGTCTACTTTCAGGCTTTGATGGAAAAAATGCGAGAATCTGAAGCATATCAAAGGGGTAATTTTGATGAATCAAAAGTTTTAGATTTTTGTGTTTTATTTTTGTTTATTTGTATATAATGTCGCCCAGGAAGAATTATATTTAGTATAATAAGTAAAACCGTTGTTATTATGCGAAAAACAATATATAGAACCTAGTAAAAGAAAAGAAAAGAAGATTGTTTATGTAAGAATAATTTCACTGAATGTCAATTTGCTAATCTGGTATTCCATTAATCGAGAATGTAAAAGAAAGTCTTTGAACTAACCAATTAAAAATGTGTTAGTGAAGGAAGCGTTCTGTATTTAGGTTGAAAATGTAGAATAGCTAAGAGACAATAGCAAGATTGGAAAAATGAAATAAAAACGATGCTACAAAGATATATGTGACAGTGGTAGTAGATCTGAGTATGAGTGTGAGAGTGAACATTCGTCCGACTTCCTGTATGGCTGCCTATGTTCGAAGAAGATGTCAAGCCAGATAAAATCGAAAAATTATTGAAAGCAAACAAAACGAGTGCATACTTTCCGGAAACACGCATAAAAAATTCGCCTACTTCGCTGCCAAAGTAGATTCGTATATGCCGATTTTGAATAGAAAGCTTTAATCGTCAATGAAATTGTGGAAGAATCGCTTTATTTAAATACTATACATTACTGTGTCCACTAGGGATACCTAGGTTTCGTCCATCTTGAAGTAGGAGAAATTCAAGCCTGTTTATATTCCAAAAAGATTCATCAGTCTCGTTTGGAGCAAAAAGTCTAAAACCGAAAGTTAACTGATTAACGGTGAAGATTGTGGAGATTCCCTTTTCAAAATATTTCCGGATGGTGTTACAAGCTGCTGGTTGTTTGCTAAAGCGTAGAGTTGTATTGAATTTTTTTTTTTTTTTACTTATTTATTTGGTAAGCAATTTATTGAATAAAAGCATGTAGGAATTTTTACTTTCAGTTTATTTAGCTTATGTGAAAGCATTCTCCGTCCATCGTTTTGTACTAAAATAATGTTCAAATTTAAATGTTTACATTTTGAAAATGTAATGTTAATTCATTACTTTAATCACGGGTGGCCATCGCTTGCTATTAGTCTTCTTTGTATTCTACCTAATAGTATTATTAGGGTCATATCTTGATTTTAATCTTTGTAACGGGACATAAAAGTGGTGCAAAACTGTTCTGTTCGTGAAATTCATTTTATATGTATTGGGAAGGGTATCCCTCTAGTATATATATATATATATATATATATATATATATATATATATATATATATATGAATAAAGATAGGGATAAATGATCTGACGTAATGGAAAATGAAAAAGGAAAGCCAAAAAATATATTATTTATGTATTCATCAACGTTTCGTCTTTATTGTAAGACTTCTTCAGGATGAAGGAAAAATAAAATGAAGAAAAAATCATACAAGCATAAATTTAATCTACCTGCAAGCTATGAGTTTAGGCCGATTTGTGAGTGAAGAAAAATTTTTAAAAGTGAGAAAGCAAAAAAGGATATGCGGTAGTAGTAGCAGTTTATAGAGTCTTTAGGAGGGGGAGAGGGAGAGGGAGGAGTGATGTGTTAGTTGAAATCAGTTTATTTCTTTAGCCTTGAAAGAAGAACGTTTGGCTAAGGGTTGTCTGTTTTTGTTCTTCATTTTTCCTTCATCCTTTGGAAGTCTTACAATAAAGACGAAGCGTTGATGAATACATAAATAATATATTTTTGACTTTCCTTTTTCATTTTCCATATATATATACATAGTAAGCTATGAAAATATATTTATGGCAATTAAGCTACACAGAGGCTCCCGCGCTTTATCCCTGGGGGGAATCTTCAGGCTAAAACATAAATATATTTTCATAGCTTACAACCTAGCTCTACTTACGTATCGAGCACTGTTGAAGTAAATACTGAAAATTGATACATAAAAAATTATATCTACTTATAAAATTTTATGTGGATACATGAAATACTAATATATATATATATATATATATATATATATATATATATATATATATATTTCTCTCTTTTTTTAAATTTTCTTATCTTTTTCTTTTTGCTGGGGATGGAGCATCCTACCGGGTGCCAGACATTCACCGGCTATTTTAGACACTCTAGCCGAGAGATCTTTTTAAGATTCTAACCGTCCCTTTAAGTGCAACTGGTTGTATCTCTCTTGCGCTCGGTTCGCCGGTTATATTAGCCAGATAGTTTTTGAAATTCTTTTTCATTAGTCTGGTTGCTCCTATAATTACTGGGATGATGTAGATCTTCATAAGATTCCAGTTTCTTTTTATGCCGTACGTAAGACCTCGGTATTTCATAATCTTTTCCCTTTCAGCTCTGTTTAAGCCAGCATCATTAGGGACACTGACTTCAACTAGGGTTGCTACTTTGTCCCTTTTGTCCCATATCACGATGTCAGGTTTAACAGCTCCGTTTTCTAGATATGTAGCTGTAGGGATTGCATAGTCATAGTGGATAGTGTATAACCTATTTCCAACTGTTCTTTCTGGTATATGCTCCCAGGACTTGCTGCTACACTGGATATTCAGCTTTTTACATACATTCCAGTGAAGATATTTACACACTCCGTTGTGTCGCATTATATAATAGCCATCCCCCAGGAGAACCTTACAACTGGATGTCAGGTTGCTCACAATCTCCACTTCTGTGTGGCAGAACCTGCACTTGTTATTGTTGCTGAGACCACTCATCTTTTTAAAGGCATTGGTTATCAAGCCTTGATCTTGAGCAGCCATTATAATTCTCTCCTGATCATAGTGGAGATATCCTCTTTTCAGCCAGTCTACAGAGCCTTCTTTATCTATATATTCGTGGGATAATTCACCTAGGAAATACTTAGCACGTTTTTGGTTGGCCCATTCTTCCAGTTTTTTGTAATAGAAGGTCTTGGTGTATTCCTGGCGGCTCTTGCAGGCTATTTCCGTAGTAGGATTGTTGTCCGTTTCTGACTCATTTGTAAGATAGTCCTGTCTAAAATGTTTGACCAGTTTTGTGATAGAGGTTGTTCTGCTTGCTCTAGTTTCTTGATGTTGGCATACCATCATAAGGTGAGCTCATCAGATATTGGCCGGTGCTCACAATAGTGGCTCGATGTTGATGGTCAATTTCTGAGAGACCCATTCCTCCTGCTCCTCTTGGCACATACAGTCTTGGTAGACACTGGTTCCTGTACATTACTCTGTACAGTGTCAACATTTTTCTCATTTTAGTGTCTAGTCTAATAATGTCCTTCTGTTGCCAATCAATAATTCCAAAGCTGTATGTTATCACTGGCATAGCTAATTGGTTAATGGCAGTTACTTTGTTTTTGTTTGTAAGCTGTGTTTTGTAAATTTTTCTTACACAGCGTATATATTCTCTGCCTATTTCTCCCATCTTGGCATGTTGAATTGTGTGTGTACACTATCTGTCTTTGCCGGCTCGCTATTGTTTCTCAAAGTTCATTACTTGAAATATTTGAAACATGAATTTAAAATAATAAACATTCCACTCATAACTTTGTTGTAAACACGAAACAAAATCTTTTTCATTTATTCATATAGAGAGATAAACTTTAACATTTTAGTAATTTCAAAACAAATTTATTTATCTTTTAAATGTGACCGTACAGAAAGAAAAAGTACAAAAAAATCAATTTGCTTTTTCACTTGCAATTTAGAAATAGATCACAACTTGTTGAAAATCACATCGATCTCTCTAAAGAAAGGAACATTTGAACACTAATGCTAAATATCTACTCAGGAAATAAAACAATATTGCGAAACAGAATTATTTGTTATATTAAAATCATTGTATTAAAAAACAATAACAAATAATAGTTAATTAATAAAATGTCCATTTTCAACACTAATATGCAAATTAGTTAACCTTGCTACTGATATATCGCATATACATAAGCAGTATATAAAAAAAAGATGATATGCCTATTGTGTAAAGTTGAATTAACTTAAAATAAAGTGTTTTAACTTTACCATTAGTGCGAGAAATGGACCCAACTTTTGCATTTATTCATTTAATCAGCCTGACAGTGGCTTTGTTGCTGTCGAGCTGAGGTATGATTCTGTTCAGTCCTAGGAGGTCCACCCTCCCAGGCTTTACCTTCTCTCTGAGAAGGGATTGAGGCACCCTATGAGGAATACAAACAGGGCTGCTTAGGCATTTTTCATGAGCTAGAAAATACTTATACTAGTGTGTTGGCTTCTCAAAACCACACCTGATCTTGTGTCTAACCTCCTCGTACTGAGGTAAATAATATATGATTACTTATATATATATATATATATATATATATATATATAAATATATATATATATATATATATATAAATATATATATATATATATATATGAGAAAGGAAGGATGAGAGTAATCCGACGTAATGGGAAATGAAAAAGGAAAAACCAAGAGATATTTTTTTATATATTCATCAACGTTTCGTCTTTATTGTAAGACTTCCTCGGGATGATAATTTTAAGATGTACTTGCATGACATTTTTTTCACAATTATCATCCTGAGGAAGTCTTACAATAAAGACGAAACGTTGATGAATATATAAAAAAATATCTCTTGTTTTTTCCTTTTTCATTTCTCATATATATATATATATATATATATATATATATATATATATATATATTACCAATCAATGACTGACATTTGTTATCCATCACAGACAATAGTAAACTGACATTCACTACTATTCCTGAAATTGGATAATCTCCCTTTATATGACAACTCCAAATATGATAACACACACACACACACACAAATATGTTATTGACAATATTTGACATATATGTTAGAGTTTTAGATTAAGTTTAAGTCGCTTCAGCAGAAATGTTATACTGATTGCTTCAAATTTTCAAAATTACAATCCATAAAGACAACGTGACTTACGGATTGTAATTCTGCTTCATTTTTTTCAATATGTAAACATAGAGAATGGACATATTTGTTTGGCCTTAGGAGGTCGTTACCTTTTTCAAGCTCTGACTGAAATAGGTTTTTGAATGTATAGCCATGCTATGTTTGGATAAATAAAACTTTTTTTATTATGAATTCATAGCTCTATATATTATTGAGCACTTTTGTATAAACACATTAGAGATTCTCTGGAATTTTTACGCTGTGGATGCAAACTTAACCTGGATTACTATATATATATATATATATATATATATACATATATATATATATATACATATATATATATATATATATATATA
>OY744525.1:69008017-69010517 GCA_963556195.1 Sepiola atlantica | reverse complement strand
ACCCACTTCAGAGTACCTTCAACGTCGCCTCAGTATAATCATACATACACACATATCCATATACACACATATTCACACATACCTACACACAGCTATACATACATACATACATACATACATACATACATACATGCATAAGGAATACATCTACCAATAAACTTAAATTATAAAAAGTACAAGAAAGGGAGCAGTGCGAATGTGTAATTGGATATGAATATTGCCAGTTTAATTATATACTCATCCCCTCCCAACTGGGGTAATACACAGAATAAGTAAATTTGTTATTTTTCATTTTATTTTTTTTAAAGGTGTGAGAAAGTTGTCTCTCGAAAGAGGGTGCAGCTGAAACATGTATGCACATATGTAACCAAAAATGTTTGTATGAATAAAAATTTATATTATATATATATATATATATATATATATATATATATATATATATATACCAAGACTAACCCCGCCTGATAATGATTTGATGAATCATATCAAAAGTATCTGAGAAAAAAGAAAGAGAAATAGAGCAAAAAACCCACAGAACTTATATACACCAATTTGACCGAAATACTAAAAGATAAAAAAAAAGTCTAATCAAGAAAATATATTATTTTATAACATTTGCTTGAATGAAAAAATGCTGCCTAAATACACACAATATACATACTAGTGTAACTCTCCGTCAAAAATCTTGGTAAAAAATATTATGCTTCACCAGTGTTCACACTCGCTATTTAGCTAGATATATTTCTAAAATAGTCATATAAAATCACGTCAGTAATTTAATTTTTCATATATAAACTATTATTATTTCTGATGACCTAAAGCCAAAACACTCCCTGATGACTTTTTATTATAGAGTCATATAAAATAGATCTACATCAGTCATTTTATTTTTCATACATAAATTATTACTATCATTTCTGATGACCTAAAGAAGAAAAACACTCCCTGTTGACTTTTTGCTTCCAAATTCACTTCAAAAGGCGGGTTAAATCTGAGATGGTTGTCTGACTTGCTATTTGCTTTCTCGCTTCCCTGATCACTTGAAATGGTTTCGTTTGGGCAGCAAGAAAAAGGCATATTTTAATCGCTAACTTTTTCATGGTCTTTATCATAGAGTGGAGGATATATATATATATATATATATATATATATATATATATATATATATATATATATATATATATACATACAAAATCTAAAAATTATAAAAATCTAAAAATAAATTAAAAAAATTATATTGTTAAAATGAACTAGATTAGTTAAAATAAATAAACTATCATATTATGAAGAATTGTTATATAAATGTTAAATTGAATTCAGATGTAATGCTAACAAATTATGGTGACAATAAATTAGTAGTAACTGGTGTGGGTGGGGTGGAAGAGTCAGTTATGTATTGTCCAGTTAAATGATCGTTTATGGGTATACATATATTATTTTTTGTGAAAGTGCATTTATTTACACGCACACATTCATTCAACTTGGGTCATTCTCTAGGGTGGTCGGTTGTTGTCTTTCCAGATCGTATTCGAAAGTTGATTTTCTGCTGTTTGGACACATTCTGAATATCTCAGACCTGACATTTAAGCATGCAGCGGTGAAGCAGTGATAGCCTGTAAAATCCTCATTTTTTTCAGTTGTGCACAAGCCACATTTCTTGGTATTTCAAATTTCATACTCGACCAGCAAGTGCCGTTGTAGATCACTTATCAACATATCTAAAGGATGAATTGTGTGCATAAAATTGCTGCTTAAAATTTCCTCGTGTCATCCCGATGTATATTTCACGAGTCAGGTTAAGCATCCTGAGTGTAATTTTGGCCTCATAAAACAATGGATTTTGTGTCACACTTTCCTTTCAGAGAGCAGTTGTCTCCGGTTCTGCATGAACATGTGAGTGTAGCTTGGGGTTTGGGACTGGCTGTAATCTTAGATTTCAAGGGTGGATCGCAGGAATGGCTCGTTTTGATGGAATTTCTATTGAACAGTTTATGTAGGCTATGTTGTCGAGGGAAGTGCTTATCCTGTTATTTGTTTTGGTAGGTAGGTAGTAAATCTCAGATTTAACAATGAAAGATACAGAAACAATGTCTCACTGTCCAAATACTTTTAGAGCTTACTTGCAAAGAAAAGAACACCGACAATAGAATAGGAAATTTTAAGAAAAGCAAAAACGTATTTGTACATTTACCTTATAATTTTATATATATATATATATTTACCTTATAATTTTGTGTGTATATATATATATATATATATATATTTACCTTATAATTTTGTGTGTATATATATATATATATATATATATATATATATATATATATATATATATATATATTATTATTACTAATGAGTCATCGCTTATCAAGGCCTAAAAGCCACTCGAGGATAAGGGTTTAAGAGTTTGTCAGGTTGACGGTGAGACAACGCCATGATGATTGGTATGATGGTTGAGACTGGGCAGAATTTGACTATTTAAAAGGACGGCTCAACAAGAATT
>OY744525.1:68990517-69003017 GCA_963556195.1 Sepiola atlantica | reverse complement strand
AGTTGAGTGTGTGGTTTATAAGGCCACTATTCATCCGGAAGATAACAACAGGGATAAAAAGGTTTACATCGGCATCTCCGCGGGAAACTGGAAACAACGTTTTTATGACCACAAACACTCTTTCAATAACCCAGAACTCAAGAGCAAAACGGAGTTAGCTAAACAATGGTGGCATCTGAAAAATGAGAACAGGTCCCCGGTGATTTCGTGGTCAATCTTATGTTTTTCGAATATTCCAGATGGATTTAGACAAAGATGCAACTTATGTCTAGAAGAAAAAATAAGAATCCTAAAATATGATCGAAATAACCTCTTGAATAAACGAGATGAACTTATGGCTAAGTGCAGACATAAATATAAATTTAAAATAATCAACGACTAGTAATCCGATGGACCTCTAGACTTATAACGGTGAAGATACCAAATTAAATAACATTATTTAAGGTAACCCCCCCCCCCCACCACCAACATAATAGTTATAATAATATCTGCTATAGACACAGAATTGCCGACTTGGTGATATATAGTATTTGTGTGTATGCGTATATAATGGTATTTTGAAATATTTATTTATTCAGATTATTTACTTAAAATAAGATAGTGTTTTTAAAAAAAAATTCTGCGGTTATTGAATTAATATAAGTATAAATGCCAAATATTACCACTAGACATTATTAGACTTGAATTGGTAATCCGATGGACCTCTAGACTTATAACGGTGAAGATACCAAATTGAATAACATTACTTACGGTAAACCCCCCCCCCCATAATATTTATAATAATATCTGTGATAGACACAGATTTACTGACTTGGTGATATATAGTATTTGTGGATACGCGGATATTTATTATTTACTTAAAATAAGATAGTGGTATGAAAATTTTTTCTGCAGGTAATACACTAGTTTTTGAATTAATATAAGTATAAATGTCAAATATTACCAATAGACATTATTAGACTTGAATTAGTAATCCGATGGGCCTCTAGAATTACAACGGTGAAGATACCAAATTGAATAACATTAGGTACGATAACCCCCCCCCCCCCCGCATGATATTTATAATAATGGATTATCAAATTAATCTAAAATATAAATAAGGTAAGACTAATTTTTAGAACTCATATTACATCAGTAAGAATATAGAGTGTTATGTAAATATTGTGTGTAGGTGTGTGGATATATATGTATGTGTGCGTACGTATATGTGTGTATATGTGCGTATATGTATATATGTGTGTGTGTATGTATGTGTATGTATGTTTACATGTGTGAACAACTACATGCGTATGCATTTGGTCAATATTTCAAATAGATTCAGAGATATATATAGGTGTATTCATGTATGTATATGTATGTATATATATATATATATATGTATATATGTGTGTATATGTATGTGTGTATAGATATGTATATGTGTGGGTGTGTATGTGTATATATGTGTGTGTATGTGCGTATGGATTTGTATGTATACATATATGTATGTGCGTGTAATCTTATTTCAACCCAGACGGACTGAGAATTTATGACACGCGGTCTGTCTATATATTCTCTGTGCCTGTTAATTGTTTCTTTCTTTCTTTTCTCTAACCGAATTTGAGAACACGAGTTTCGCCGGACGCATTCTGGCTGGAGATGAATAAAAGTTGCGTATGTGATTATGCTTAGTTATGATAATGTGCGAGTGAGATTATGTATGTGAGTGTGCATATGATGTGTGCGTATTTAGTTTTGTGTATGCGCGTGAGTAAAATTGCCTATATGGTTGATATCGCCAAGTCGTATGTGTCATAATTTTGACATGGCAGTTTTTAGTTGATTAACTTAAAGATCCCTCCCCTTCGCCCGCCATAGTTAAATATAAGTTTTAAATTTTCCCCCTCTCTATAAAAGATGTATCAAATTGGTTGCTACTACTACCATCTATGATTGTATTGGAACTGTGGTAGGGAAATTCAATTTTCTATCAGTCTCAAAAATGTAATTGTCTGAGTGATGCTTGAAAAAACCGAACGGTTGAAATAAATTATTGCATCGACAATTATGTGATTTCGTGTTATTATATTTTATATATATATATATATATATAGTCAAGAGAAGCTATTGACCCATAACTCTGAAAGTAATGTGTTCCTTTTTTTTTTTATACTTAAGTTCACCCCAAACAAGGCACAATGCAACTGAGACATAGGGGGCTACTGTGAATTAGGGGAATCCTATATGGGGAGTTTTACAGCAAGACGTTTGTTCACATTACATTTAAATGTTTGTATGTTAGTACGGTCAGCGAAACAGGAAGCAGGAAGGGTATTCCAAAGGCTAGCAGTACGAGGAAAGAAGCTATTAGAGTAGAAAGCTCACCGGCATTTGGGGACCTCCACAGTAAAACGGTGGGATCTTGCTGACTGACGGGTTGATCGGAGTATTTACATAGAGGGGCACCAGTGCAGCAAGTTCGTTGGAGCACATTCCATTAAAGTACTTGTAAAACGAGCACAGGGATGCAACATTGAGGCGATGGGACAGGGGCTGGAGCATGCTTGATAGTGAGGGGCCTATTAGATTAGAGGCTTTTTTATGGAGAGGTTAGAGTTTGGTGCACCAACCCAGATGTGACAACAATACACCACGCACGGGTAAATGGTGGCTTTGTAGAGATCTAGGATACTGGTTGGTTGTTGAAAAAGTTTCTTATAATTGTTGAAGGATTTACTTGCCTCCCCACGACGGCAAAGTTAGACACAAGGTCGTTTTTTACTGTGAGGGAAAATCCAGCTCTGCAAAAAGGGGGACACTGGATTGGAACAAAAATTTTAAATTGCCTTAGTCTAGAAAGATTTTTATTCACTGACCGAAACAATAAGGATGAAGTGTAGTATCAGAACAGATACTATTTTCGTATTTTCATCTATTTCTGTTTTTATGGCATAGTTTGTCATCAAAAATGCACATGACTATATATGTTATATTTTTTTTTGTTTCATTTTTCTTCAGTCGAAGTTCTCAGAAATCAAAGGGCACCTTCTTGGCGCTAACACTTTATCTCTATATGAGATACACAGATATTCGAATATTCCATTAAAGTTCTCCTTTACCTGTCAAACATTGAGTTAGAAAGAAGCTAAGAACATTAATTTTCCTCTACCCAATTGACCAGTTAACTGTGTTATAGTATATCTTTCTTTTGATCTATTGGTCTTACTGGATTCCAGGACAAGAATTCATCTAGTCTAATGGAGCTTCCAGCTAAGTGCTGTTACTTGAGGTAACATTACTTGGATAAGGTGTACTATTCCTCATATGAGCCAGTGTATAGCTATGTCGAGGGAATCTTATTTGGGATTCGAATACTATGTTATTTTGAATATTTGGGCAGGGTTTACTTGTAGGGTGAAGTATACCATCATGTCAGGTTGTCCTGACAAACCCTTGTACAGAGAGACCGAAGACACTCGAGGATGGTGTCCAGTAGGTAGTGGGTGTGTGTGTGGGTGTAAAACCATAAACGTGTTTTATGGGATTCATTCATTGATACATATTTAAAGTGGATCATCTTTCTTATATCTGGATTATTTTTTTTTACATGTTTAAATGAAAACTGCTTCCTAAATATACATAATACATCCATGTATTTACCAACATATACTTACCTGTAGTATATATATATATATATATATATATATATATATATATATATATATATATATATATATATATATATATATCCTTCACTCTATAATAAAAACAATGTGTATAAAAATATATTCTGATCCAGTCACATAAAATTTTCAAGTAAAATACGTGCCTTTTTCTAGCCCCAGATGACACCATTTCAAGTAGTGAGAGGAAGTGAGAAAGCAAATAGCAAGTCAGACAACCATCCTAGACTTAGCGAGCTGCCTAAAATGAATTCAGAAAGAAATCTTCCAATCCATAATAAAAAGTCAATAGTTGGTGTTTTTCTCTTTAGGTCATCAAAAATGCACCACTTTTATGTCCCCTTACAAAGATTAAAATCAAGATATAATGATACTAAACCTTATCTCTAGAATCCTTATTCTAATTTTATCAAAATCCGTTACATGATTATTTATTCTAGAAAATGTCTCAAATTTAAGGCTTAGACTTAAGGGGTATTAAGAAAAAACTGAAGTTTAGGGAATCTTGCTTCATCGGTGTATAATTACTATGGATTGAATTCAATGCAAATCTGATATATTTGAATTTTCAATTATTATGCTTCCTAAAGAAACTTTCAAATACTCCAAAGAAACTGAAATTTGGAGAATAATTCCTGTTAGTAATTTACGTCTAATACCTATTGTTAAAATTTCACAAAACCAGAGGTATCTGAATTTTCACAAAGGGCTGTTACCCCCCTTTTTACCCCCTTTTACATAAAACTAAATTAAGTTAAATATAGCTCACATCTAGCAGCTGTGTTCCAAAATTCATAATGATCGGTTAATTAGTTTAGGCATGAATCATGTACATACAAATATATAAACGTACCTATTTTTTTATATATATATATATATATAGGGTTAGGCTAGTACAACTGTCACTAGAAATATGGAAGAGGAGAATTTCTTCTGTATTGTTAACAGTGGGAGCTGTTTCTGTGGATGGCCTATATAAATTGTTTTGTTTCTTTTTGGCTTGCATTGTATTATTAATGTTGAACATATATGTGGCTGTGTGTGTTTCTGTTTTTGTTTTTTTGCTTGTGTATAAATGACTAAAAGCTTTTTATATATATAATATAATTATCCACAGACACATGTTTAGTCATCTCTACGACACATCAGTGTAGTTGGACATAGTGACATTCGAAACCATGACGCCAGTGGTTAGCGTCTTGT
This sequence comes from Sepiola atlantica, assembly GCA_963556195.1. Classification (NCBI taxonomy): domain Eukaryota; kingdom Metazoa; phylum Mollusca; class Cephalopoda; order Sepiida; family Sepiolidae; genus Sepiola; species Sepiola atlantica. The sequence goes on along the minus strand of OY744525.1, from coordinate 68,998,152 downwards.
ACTCTACTGACTGAGTAAACGAAACTGCTAGTGCCAGTGGGAGAAATGATATTGTATTTAAATCAAGCTATTCATTTATTTACATTTTTATTATACTTATAACCGAAAGTACTCAATTCTTTTACAGAAGAGTATTGCTTTTTACTCTAAGTGGAAAGCACACACACATATCTTCTATTAAATGTATGTATGTATATATGTATGTATGTATATATGTATGTATGTATGTATGTATGTATGTGTGTATGTATGTATGTATGTCTCGTTAAAAGTCAAAAACTACTAAATAAACCCCCATAAAGTTACTATTTTCTTGACCGGCATTACTCCGGATTGTATAATATCTAAAAAAAATTTTTTAATTTATTCTTTGAGGGTAAACTGGTCCCATTTTTGTTGGGGGGGGGGGGGGGGGTAAGTTTTTCATCCTTTTCCTAATGTTATTATCTACTAATTTAGAAAGAAATTGCCGACTCATTCTTTAAGACAGGAAATGAGTCAGTATTTTTTCAAATTTAAATTTTAGTAGAGGCTACCTCAGGATTTTATGAATCGTTTCTTACGTTTCTCTTAGGAGGTGGGGAGGGCAGAAACGCTTGATGAGTTTATGGTGAAGCAAAGGTTGATTAATCTCCAACCGCAGCGCTTCTGAAAAGGTACTCGTCATTGCCCGGGAGTCATAATAGTAATTATACAATATTACATCTGGTAAGTGTAAATCTGTGTATATATGTGTTTCCGTCTAAAAGTCAGAAACTACATAAGTGATACGTGCTTATGATGTTTTTCATTTTTTTTACATTCATTTTTTTCATTGTCCGTCACTGTACACCCAGGTCCGCCACTCTGTACACCCAGGTCCGTCACTCTGTACAGTGAGGTCCGCCACTCTCTACACCCAGGTCCACCACTTTCTATGACCAGGTCTGTCACAGTCCACCACTCAGTACGCCTAAGTCCACCACTGTTTGCAACTCTGTACGCCCAGGTCCATCACTCTGTTTGCCCAGGTGTGCCACTGTCCGCCACTCAGTATGCCCAGGTCTGCCTAGGTCCGCCACTCTGTGCACCCAGGTCTGTCACTGTCTGCCATTGTACGCCCAGGTCCACCACTCTGTACGTCCAGTGTTGAAAATGGAGGGTGGGATGAAAGAAATTAGGAATTTAGCGGGACCATTTGTTCTACTCGCCGTTGTCCGGAATCAGACATATTAACTGATATATATATATTAACTCTCTTCGGACTATTGCCTTTATCAATATCACATATCTTCTTAATATGTTGAAATGGAGGGGGTACGAAAGAAATTAGGAAATTAGTGAGCCCATTTGTTCTACTCAGCGTTGTCTGAGATCAAAAATTGTAAGATGACATTAGTACTTTTGTTAACTTATATATATTAACTCTCTTTGGACTATTGTCTTTATAAACATTATGTATATTCTTAATGTATTGAAATGGAGAGGAGGGGGTTAGGAATTTAGTGGGACCTCTTGGAATTGTCCGGGATCAATAGTTGTAAGATTTCAGCATTACTTTTGGTAAGGTATATGTAGTAAATATCTTCAGACTGTTGACTTCATCAACATTACGTTTCTTCTTAATATTGTGTAATGGCGTGGGGGAGGACAAAATTAAGAATTGACCGTGCTCATTTGTTCTGCTCGGCGTTGTCTGGGAGCAACAAAATTGTCATTATTAACATTACTGTATTATATTTGGAAAGTGAAAGTGGGGGGGGGGGGGGTTAAAAGAATCTTTTGTTCTACTTGGAGTTGTCCGGAAGCAATAAATGTCATTACAGTATTACATTTAAATCTATTTGGACTATTTTCATTATCAACATCATTTCTCTTCATACTAGTGTGAAAGTGGGTGAGGGGGGGGGGGCGTAATTACCCGGCATCAAGAATGTCATCGTGTTTTGTTCTACTCGTCGTTGTCCAAAAAACACAAAATGTAAGATTACATTATTACATTTAAAAGGGATAGCTCCGGTAAATTAATTACATTATAATTATTTTTTTAACACATTAAAACAAGACAGAGGCTTGGTGGAGGAGAAAGAGAGGGTTTGAGAGAGGGATGGAAAAATGGGAGAGGGAAAACGAGAAAGATAAAGAGACAGATAGCGACAGAGGGAAAGAGATAGAAGTTTTAATATAACGATGTTACACATACTATGTAACTTCTTCTATTTTTTTATGGCCCCGGGCAACGCCGGGTAGCCCTGCTAGTATATAATAAAACAACAAATTAATAAAAACAAATAAATATACAAATACATAAATAAAGATTAAATTACACTTTCTCCCGTCAAAACTACAGACCAAAATAATAAAATGCTTTAAATAACAACAACAATATAGGAAAAAAAAAACAACAAAAAAACTAACTCCTAACGACGATCGAAAGCGCTTGAGATGGACGAAAAGGCAACTCTCGGATACATACTCCACCAATTGGCACCAGATACATGAAAACTAGCTCGCAGAGTCGAGAAAACTACTAAGAAAATAAAAAATAAACAAAAGAGAAAACTCTGTCGTGTTTAATCAGACTTGCACTCATAATGATTTGCTGCCAAAATACACACCCACACATACACACACACACACACACACACACATATATATATATATATATATATATATATATATATATATATATATATAATTTAAGAAAAATACTGATACTTCTTTTTTCTCTTCAGATTGGTAAACATAATTTAACTGATCGGTGTTTACAACGACACAAATGTATGAAAACTTTAATCGCGAGTTTGTTTACAAGAATTCACGTTCGGCTGAATTATTACACATGTCTTTGATTAAGTGTATTGAAAATTCATCTTCTGTGTGTGTTAAATATCCTAGAGTTTACTAATATTATTTTTTTTTAAAATACAAAATATTTCAATAATTACATTTTCTTTTGATATGTATTTGTGTTTGTCTAACTACAATGTTCGTTGTTACAGTTTCAAATCTTTGTGTTCGCTGATGAGTTATAATGACGATGAACCAGCTGTCTGTGGATAAACACTATATATATATATATATATATATATATATATATATATATATATATATATATATATATGATCGGTTAATTAGTTTAGACATGGATCCTGTAAATACAAAAATATAAACACACCTATCTTTATAAAGTTAGGTATGTTTATATATATTTGTATGTACAGGATTAACTCCTAAACTAATTAACTGATCATTATGAATTTTGGAACACATCTGCTAGGCATGAGGGGTTTAAATATGGGCTATGTGTAATGTAATTTAGTTTTATAGAAAAGGGGGTAAAAGGGGGGAGTAGAAGCCCTTCATGAAAATTCTGACATAAAATAGTAAATATCCCCCAAATTTTAGTTTCTTTTGAATATTTTTAACGATGTTAGGGGCATAATATGGCACAACATCCCAGTTGAAAATTGAAATGTATCAGATTTGCATTGAACCCTTAAATTCTAGACATTATCTTGAATCAAAATCATATAATGAATTTTGATCAAAATTAGATTAAGGATTCTAAACATGAGGTTTAATATACTTATATCTTGATTTTAATCTATGTAAGGGGACATAAAAGTGGTGCAACACAGTCCTGTTCAGAAAATTAATTTTTACCCGTCCTAACACAGGTTTTCTTCTAGCACATTATATATATATATATATATATATATATATATATATATATATATATATATATATATATATATATATATATATATATATACAACCATATATCATCATGTTCGATTGAACGTCTGTTTTACATGCTGGCATGTGTTGGGTGTCTTTCAAAAATTTACTTCCAAACAAAACTCTCTCTGGCCAAGTTTTTATTTATTCCTCAAATCTAGCCTTATCACTTCCTTCCATATTTTCCATGGCCTTCCCCTGTCAACTGAACCTGCTACCTCAACTATTCTACATCTACTAATCCAAGAACTATTATCCATTCTTTCAATGTGACCATACCAACGAAGTCTCCTCTTCTGCACACATCTCCCTAAACTGTCCAGATTTTATCTTCCTCTGAGGCCCTCAGATCTAGGCCTGTTTTTAAGAGTATATATATATATGTGTGTGTGTGTGTGTATGTATGTATGTGTGTGTGTTTTAATTGGTGTGTGTATGGAATGAGGCGATAAGCAAAGAAACACTGTAAAAATATTAACACAAAAACATACTTAAAGTGTTTATTTCTTTGAATACATGTATATGTGTATGTATATGTTTATATTCATATATATGTTTATATATGCCGACTTTCAGTCTCAAAACAATGCATATAAGGATCCTGAAAGGATGTCTGCGTGTGGAGTCTATAGTTAAGGAATGGTTGCACAATCACCAAACGTACCTCTCTTGAACCGGCACTAAGTAGGTCCAGTGGCAAGAAGTTCAGAACGACTGGAAACAATGATAAACAGAGAAAGACTAGTGTTATTTTGGAGTTTTCCTTCTCCTAGCCTAGTTGCACAACCAAGGCTTGAGAGTCTAGTCTACCCTACTATTTAATTCATAGTTGGATAAGGAGGATATATAGATTCTTACCTTTTGCAAGGGTATTAGTGTAAGTGATGCAGTGGACCCAACAGAAAAACTCGATCCCGGAACACCAAGCCCACAATCCATGCCTGTAACCATTACACTATGCCACTTTCACACACACACACACACACACACACACACACACACACACACACACACACACACACACACACACACACACACACACATTATATATATATATATATATATATATATATATATATACACACATATACATATATATATAACATGTGCATATATAAACGTGTATATATGTAAATATAAACATGTATGTATATATCTTTACATATAAATACACATTTCTATATATACACACACATACACACACACACATATATATATGAATATATATATACAGATATATATAAAAATATACATATACGAATATGTGTGTATAAAGATATATATATGTGTGTATACGTATATGTATATACATACACATATATATATTAGTTTGATAAATTACATCTCTAATTATTAGATATACATATACATGCATATAGATACATATATGTATACACATATCATATACATATATACACACATGTATATACATATAAATATACACATGCACATACATATATATATATACACACACAAACATACAATATGGATATTTTTAAAAGAAGAAACTATACTTACTAAAAAGCTGTTAATGTTGGGGAAAATACCTTTTTTTCCTGTAGATTTTTAAAAATAAGAGAGAAGCCTGTTCTGTTCTCTCTACTCCAAAAATGTTTTTCTATCTGGAACCTCAGACTTGGAAGGCAGCTTGTACCCTTCTCTGCCACTGAGCCAGTACTGCGGAGTTCGTTCGTTCGGCGTAGACAAGAGGAGCACTATTCTCTGTGAGTGTGTCTGTGTGTTCGACATTACACAGTCAGAGCGGGAAGAAGAAGAAGAAAAACTGAAAGAAAAAAGAAAAAGAAAAAAATCAGAAAAAAAAGAGAGAAAAAATATATAGAAAATAAAATAGAAACAAATATAGAGAGTCGCGAGGAATGAATGGGGGTGGGTGGATAATGAGAAAAATAAAGAGAAAACGTGAAATGGTAATGGAAAAAAAACGAGTTAAAGAAAGTAAATAAAATAGAAACGAATAGCGGAATTAGGTTAGCTGCACGGTAAAAGGAAAAAGAAAAGAGAGAGAGAGAGAGAGAGAGAGAGAGACTAGAGTGCGTGTGCTTTTTAAATTTATACATATATATATATATTAGTTGGCTTCCTTTCAGTCTTGAAAGACAATGGATACACCCTGTAAGGGTGCCTGCACGGGAAATCTATAGTGAAGCAAGGGTTACGCAATCATAAACCGCACATATCTTTAACCGGCATTCCATGATTTCAGTGGCAAGAATAAGTCCAGGACGACTGGAAACAATGCTGGGATACACAGAGAAAGGCACACACATAGTGGAGGAAATAACTGTTCCCACTTAGCGTAAGAGCATTACTCTTCTATAGATAAGGTTATATAGTTAAGCGGTAGCATTGATCTAAACAAAAAAAGACATAAGTGCTATAATTTCTCTTACTGTCGGAGCCAAGTGTCATAGCGTAGGGGTCAAAGTGCTGTCTTTGCTGATCACAATGGCAAGTGGTCCAATGATCAGGTTTCAAATCGCAGCGTGAAAACACCTGCAACGTTTAGCCACACTGAAGAGCTGGCTGTGGATGACTATAGCGGATTTGGTGGCCCAGCTGGTAGGGCACCAGGCGCCAACCACTTTTATGCCACTTAAACCAGTATAAAATCTCGCTATATCTAGTCACACTGATGAGTCTTGAAAAGACGAAACAGTTATATATATATATATATATATATATATATATATATATATATATATATATATATATATATATATATATATAGATAGATTTAGATTTTTCACTTATAAAATAGATCATTCAGTGAAGACCGGGGTTGTTCCAATAAAAAACAAGCTCGATGATACTCGATTACAGAGTACAGAGCATTTATATGTGATTTTATGAAGGCTTACCAAAGCATTCCTTTCAAGACACCAATGATCACCATTAAAGATATTTTTTCTTACAAATACTATTTATTCAAATTAAATGTTTTTTCATCACATATATATATATATATATATATTGGTACAGAAAAATTAGTACAACATTCGTACCATCGGTTTCAAGCACAGAAGGACTTAGATGACAACAGAAGCTGAAGAGAGCCGGGTGGCTAAGTCCTTCTGTGCTTGAAACCGACGGTACGAATGTTGTACTAATTTTTCTGTACCAAAATAAATAAATATTACGCTCTTAATTTTTAATTTTTAACTTTAATTCTCAATTAATCGAGCACTCTGCTGGGATTTTTCCTGCTATATCACAAAGAAGTCTGGACCGCAAATGACTTCTTTCTTTATTTCTATCTATCTATCTATCTATCTATCTATCTATCTATCTATCTATCTATCTATCTATCTATCTATCTATCTATCTATCCTTTTTAATTCTACCTTTCTTTTCTACTTTATTTTATATTTTATATTTTATATTTTATATTTTATATTAATACTTTTATTACTTTTTGTTTTTTTGTATTTTGGTTTTGGACTTTAATATTTTGATTCTTAACGATCCCAACCACGTGGTTCCCTAAATTTTGACATTTAAATTTCTTTTCTTTTTCTTTTTCTTTCTTTCTCCATTTCATTCTTTCCAAATATGATCTAGGGTTAAGATCGGATTCTAACTCTGCCTGATGAGATCTCAGTTTGTAATAGCTGTTGATCGATAACATCGACATGCCAGTGTCGCAGATTTTGTACATGTCTGTGTAAATATAAATAGTCATATATATATATATATATATATATATATATATATATATATATATATATATATATATATATATTAGTTGTACCTACGTGGCGTTGCCCGCGAGTAACAGAAAAAATGACTGACTTGTTTACTAAGAAACGGAAATTATTTTTACCTACTTTAAGTTTGTAATCAAATTAGTTTATAAAATGTGAATTTTAAAAAGTTTGTTTTAGTACTTTAATCAAT
>OY744525.1:68905517-68988017 GCA_963556195.1 Sepiola atlantica | reverse complement strand
CGATGCAATAATTTATTTCAACCGTTCGGTTTTTTCAAGCATCACTCAGACAATTACATTACATCTCTGGTTATATTGGAACTGTGGTAGGGAAATTCAATTTTCTATCAGTCTCAAAAATGTTATTGTCTGAGTGATGCTTGAAAAAACCGAACGGTTGAAATAAATTATTGCATCGACAATTATGTGATTTCGTGTTATTATATTTTATGTTATATATATATATATATATATATATATATATATATATATATATATATATATATATATATATAGAGAGAGAGAGAGAGAGAGAGAGAGAGAGAGAGAGGGGGGGGGGTAATTAAAGTAAGGAATAAAAAGAAGTTAAGAAAAGAGAGAAAGGTAAGTCATAAAAAAGAAAAATGTTTGTAATGAGATAGAATAGGCGACAAGAGAGAGAGAGAGAGAGACAGACAGACAGACAGACAGAGAATAAGGGAGAGGGACAAAGATAGTGTTGTGAAAGAAGAGAAAAATAAAGTAACGAATTAAAGAAAAAGGGATACACGTCTGTAAGGCGACGAGAAAGATAGAGAGGGGGTTTGAAAGAAAAATCAAATAAAATAGTTAGAAATTTAATTAATTTTACTTTTTTGTCTTCAAACGACCAACTCGCAAAAATAAAATATAAAGAAAGGCAAGATAAAACGAATGAATAAATAAATCAATAAATAAATAAATGTAAAATCGTTAAAATGAAAGTAAATTTTTTAAAAATGTAATAAATGGTAAAGAGAGAGGGTGGTATGGATAGAGAGAGGAGAGAAGGGTAGAGGGAGAGAAGGCAGGTAACTAAGATAACAAAAGGAAGAAAGAAAATGGGGAAAATAAATTATATAAAGAATGAAAGTTGGGGGAAAAATAAAATAAAATAGATTTAAAGATAAAAATGTCATTAATATCATTTTTTTTGTTGTCCTTCCTAGAGACCAACTAACACACAAAAATAAAAATCTTAAAAATGAACAAAAGAAGAAAATGTATAAACAAATTAAAACAAAATCTCTACAGGGGAAATAAATTAGAAGAAATGGAAGTGTATTGCATAATGAGAAAGAGAGAGAGAGAGAGAGAGAGAGAGAGAGAGAGAGAGAGAGAGAGAGAGAGAAATATAGGTAACGGAATGAAAAGAGAAATATACATAGTTAAGAGAGGGAAAGGAAAAGGAGATAAAAGTTATGTAGTGAGAGGAAATGGGCGACAAAAGAGAGAAAGAGAGAGAGAGAGAGAGTAATATACAATAGACCACCCGTAACTCGATAGGTCAGTATTTGTTAATATATATATAGTAAGTTATGAAAATATATTTATAGAAATTAAGCTACACAGAGTCTTCCGCGTTTCATCCCCGTAGAGATTTCTACGGGGATGAAACGCGGAAGCCTCTGTGTAGCTTAATTGCCATAAATATATTTTCATAACTTTCTACCTAGCTCTACTCACGTATCGAGCACTGTTGAAGTAAATACTTAAAATTGATACATAAAAGATTTTATGTGGATACATGAATAATATATATATATATATATATATATATATATATATATATATATATATATAGCAAGTTCAAATATATTGACAAAATGAACTTAAAACCAATATGTTTTCAAAACTTATCAATACTAGGTAGGGCTTTATATATAAATATTATATAAACATTTAGAACGGCCTACGCAAATGCAATTACGTTTCAGCAACCTTGTACTTCGTCAGGGCAGAAAGATAATAATGAACATAAAATCTTATATTTTATTTTCATTATTATCTTTCGGTCCTGACAAAGCAGAGGGTTGCTAAACGTAATTGCATTTGCGTAGGCTGTTCTAAATGTTTATATATGTATATATAAAGCCCTACCTAGTATTGATAAGTTTTGAAAACATATTGGTTTTAAGTTCATTTCTTATTTTGACATTGGTTGATGATAATTTTTCTACCAGAATTACAGAGTCAAAGGAGTTCACAAAGCCAGAATATATTGTGGTGTCATAATAGACCCTCTCTCTTCTCTATCCTCTTTCTCCCCATTTTCCTTTTTTACATTTTGCCCCCCCCCTCTCTCTCTCTCTCTCTCTCTCTAATTGTGATGTCATAATTTAACACTCTCTTTGTTCCCCCTCTCTCTCTGATTGTGATGTCATAATAGCTCCTCTCTTTCCCTCTCTTTTACTTATTTACATCATTTCATTTCTCTCATGACGTGTGCATGGTGACAAGCAAGATAACATGAACTGTGCATGGTGACAAGCAAGCAAAATAACAACATCACCAGGAAGAAAAAAGGAAAATCAAAATTAGGTAGTGAAGAAAAGTTTTTAAAAAAAGAAAAAAGAATGTCTTTATTAATTTTCTTTCGCTCCTAACGACCAACTCACAAAAAGTAAAATAAAAAAGAAAGAATGTAAAATAAATAAATAAATAAAAATAAAATCGTTAAAAGGAAAATTAAAAAGAGAAAAAAGTGTATGAATACTAATAATAATAATCAAAAAGAAGTAAAAAAGAAATAAATTAAAAAAATAGGATGAATGGAGAAAATGAAGGCTCTTCAAAATAAATGATGAGATTAAAAAATAAAAATAAAAATATCTAAAAAAAAAAGCTAAAAAAACAAATGAAAAGGAAAAAAATGTTTTTTGAAGGAATAAAAATAATAAAAATGATGATGATGCTGTTGCTGATGATGATAAAAATAAAATTTAAAAATGATTGAAGAAATGGCTTCAAATCAAAACTGAAATAAAAACAAAAAACAGAAAAGAAAGCTAACGGGTAAGAAATAATAAAATAAAAAGATAAAACAAAATGAATAAATAAATAAATAAAAAAGACAAGACAAAATGGAGGCAGGAGGACGGAACAGAAAAGAGGAGAGATCAAAAGAATGCCTCACACGCACATACACACTGACATACACGCACTCATACAAGAACGCACATATGCACACAGTAAAAATAAAAATAAAACACGAACACATACACATGACAATAATGAGAGAGAGAGAGAGAGAGAGAGAGAGAGAAAGAGAGAGAAAGAGAGGGAGGGAGAGGGAGAGAAATGGAGGGAGAAAGGGGGTTAGTAATCAAAATGGAAAAAAAAATCCCGGAGTAAAAAGTAAAAACAAAGAATAAGCCAGGTCTTTTTCTGTTGTTGTAAGAAAAGGGAAAATTGTTAAAATGGAGGAAATAGAATCAAAGACAAATAAATGAATAATAATAAAAGGAAGAGAAAACAAAGGAAATATTTTCATAAGAGACTGAAATGACAAAACACACACACATATATGTATATAGGTGTATGTATTATAAGTAGATATACATATCTGTATATAGTTGTGTGTGTGTATGTATGTATGTATGTATATATATTTTATATATATAAATATATATACATGTTTGCATATATATATATATATATATATATATATATATATATATATATATATATATATATATATATATATGTGTGTGTGTGTGTGTGTGTGTGTGTGTACATATTATGCATGCATGTGCTGGTGTGTGAGATGAAGTTAATAATAGATCATATACCGTTTCATGGTAAGAAAATATGTGCATATATATGTATATGTGTGTGTACATGCACACACTAATACATGCACGCACTGATGCACGTAAAAATATTTAGATAATATAAATATATATGCATACAAACATACGCACACGTATATAACAATAATAAATAAGTAATTTGACTTATCTCAATGTATTATTATTATTGTTATAAAGCTGTATCTGAAAAGATATTGCCCCATTCATATCTACAAAGGTCTGTTGTCTTGATTCAGTTTGGTTTTAGAATTTATGTCTGACGTAACGTCAGTTCCCGCTCCCCTACATAGGTGCCCGATAGATTCGATAACAAAAGATGCATACATAAATCTACTCAGTGATTTCTGTCACATATTGATCTGTTGTTAGAAAACAAAAGTTTACTTTTGATCGCTTTCTTCGATTTTAATATTTAGTCCTGATCAAATTTTGCTTTCTGTGGGTAACATTCAGAGGAAGTTAGAGGAGATTTTACTATCTCTCAAGTCCTCTACTTCACTTAGGTTCATCAGGGGGGACAAAATAATACACATAATTCAGTATGCACAGCAGTTCGTCTTTGTTTCACAATTAGTTTTCTGCTAATTACGGAACATCATACCTGACAAAATAATTCAAATGTAGCTAAACAAAACACCACCATTACAATAATTATAGTCTGTAGCAATAATATACAAATACACTACTTATGGGGTACGCAAATCTAAATCGTTCTGTTTTCGCACGGCTCACTTTTCTATAATTGGTCCCCCGATTTATAAAATCGGGGGACCTATGTTTTGAGGCATTTCCGTCCGTCCGTCCGTCCGTCCGTCCGGATTTTCCTCCGCAACTATCCATTGAATTTCTCTGAAATTTTGCATGAAGTTGTAACTTTGGTCAGGTGAGAAAGTGACATTCTCCGATTTTTGAAAAAAAAATCTGGTTAGCCCCCCAGGAGGTCAAAAGGCCCCAAAATGGCAAAAAAAAAAAACATTTTTTGCCCCATAACTTTTCATCCATCCATTCAATTTCTCTGAAACTTGGCCAAAATATGGAGGCAATTGTTCCTAATAGAAAATAAGTATCGCTGACCTTGGAAAAAATCTGGTTCGCGCCCCCAGGGGGTCAAAAGCCCCCAAGATGGCAAAAAATGACCCTTTTCTCCCATAACGTTTGATTCATCCATTCAATTTTTCTGAAACTTGGCCAAAATGTAGAGGCAATTGTTCTAGATATAAAATGAGCATCCTTGACCTCAGAAAAATTCTGGTTCGCGCTCCCAGAGGGTACAATGGGGGTCAAAAATGCCCCAAATTGCCCAAATTTATTGCATTTTACACTCGCCACATCGAGACACATACAGAGGGGGACCACGCATGCGCGGCTTGTTATCTTCATAGAACTGTCAGTCTACCATACTAACAATAAAAACAGCACTACCACATCTGATTGAACTTTCTTCGCCGCGTTACCACATTTTATTAATATATGCAATTCATGCCAGGGCTTACATCATGCCAGATGTTAATCTTAGATTATTTCCACGTAATGTACCATTAGTGTTCATTTATAACATGTTTAAACAAGGACAGTTAACAGTGGCTTTCTTCAATAAACTTTCTTCACTAAGGACCTATTTTAGCAATTTACAGAATATTATAACTGACAAAATGACAATCAGGTTTCGAATCTCGGCGAGGAAACACTTTGCCATATCTAACCACATTAAAGGAGCCCTGATATAGCAAAGCAGCTGTCTGGTTAGGTGATTAATATATATATATATATAGAGAGAGAGAGAGAGAATATAGAAAGAACAAATTCACAAACACATTGCAACTGTCAGCATTTATAATTTATTTCGACTTCCCAGTTTCCTCAGAATGCTAGTGGGACAGTTACATATTGAAAATGACAGAAAAAGAAATATTAAGCATCCAAAAAAGAAATATTATAGGCAAAAAGAGGGGGATAAAAAAGGGGGACATACACTGAAGTGTATTGCTTGTCCCCCTTTTTTAAAACCTTTTTTAAAACCTTTTTTAAAACCATAAAAAAAGAAGGGGAGTATAAAATATAAAGAGGTCAGCCAATATGTATCCACAGCTGGAACAAAACAAAAATAAAAATTTAATATTACGATGCGTCTATGAAGTCATCCGACCCACGTCTGCCATGTGTATATTGACACGAAGTCAAACCCTACCGCCCTCTCTCCAGTCGCGAGACCAGACAGCCAAAATAGAAATAAAAGTAAAAAACAAAAAACAAAACTATCTGAGAAAGAAGAAAAAGAAAGAAAAAGAGAGTTTCGCAGAAAACAAAAAAACGATTTTACTGATAGATTAATATATTTATATCAGTTCGAGCCAACTTTGTTTAATTTAATGAAGAATTTAGGCGATAAAAAATATTGATGTAAAAAACAGATAATAAAATTGTAATAATAATAACAACAATAATACCAATAATAATACTAATAATGATAATAAAACTAATAACAATAATAATAAATCTAATATTAATAATTTAAATAATAATAATTATAACATAATTAATAGTAATAACAATAGCAATAGTGATAAAACTAAACATAAAATAATCAATAAAATCATAATAATAGCAATGATAATATTCATATTGGCATTACTACTACTAATAATAATAATAATAGTAGTAGTAATCGCAATATTAATGATATTGCTAATAATGATACTAATAATAATATATAATATAAAATAGTACTTAATAATAATAAATAATAGGTAATAATAATGATACTAATAATAATGATAATCTATAATGTTCAAATGATAATCTTATATATTCAAATTAAAAGTAATATAAGATAGAATAAGATAAAGTGAGATCGAACTAATATAAGATAGAATAAGGTAAAGTCAGATCGAACTAATATAAGATAGAATAAGGTAAAGTCAGCTCGAACTAGTATAAGATAGAATAAGGTAAAGTCAGATCGAACTAATATAAGATAGAATAAGGTAAAGTCAGATCGAACTAGTATAAGATAGGATAAGGTAAAGTCAGATCGAACTAATATAAGATAGAATAAGGTAAAGTCAGCTCGAACTAGTATAAGATAGAATAAGGTAAAGTCAGATCGAACTAATATAAGATAGAATAAGGTAAAGTCAGATCGAACTAGTATAAGATAGGATAAGGTAAAGTCAGATCGAACTAATATAAGATAGAATAAGGTAAAGTCAGATCGAACTAGTATAAGATAGAATAAGGTAAAGTCAGATCGAACTAATATAAGATAGAATAAGGTAAAGTCAGATCGAACTAGTATAAGATAGAATAAGGTAAAGTCAGATCGAACTAATATAAGATAGAATAAGGTAAAGTCAGCTCGAACTAGTATAAGATAGAATAAGGTAAAGTCAGATCGAACTAATATAAGATAGAATAAGGTAAAGTCAGATCGAACTAGTATAAGATAGGATAAGGTAAAGTCAGATCGAACTAATATAAGATAGAATAAGGTAAAGTCAGATCGAACTAGTATAAGATAGAATAAGGTAAAGTCAGATCGAACTAGTATAAGATAGAATAAGGTAAAGTCAGATCGAACTAATATAAGATAGAATAAGGTAAAGTTGGATCGAACTAGTATAAGATAGGATAAGGTAAAGTCAGATCGAACTAATATAAGATAGAATAAGGTAAAGTCAGATCGAACTAGTATAAGATAGAATAAGGTAAAGTCAGATCGAACTAATATAAGATAGAATAAGGTAAAGTCAGATCGAACTAGTATAAGATAGAATAAGGTAAAGTCAGATCGAACTAATATAAGATAGAATAAGGTAAAGTCAGCTCGAACTAGTATAAGATAGAATAAGGTAAAGTCAGATCGAACTAATATAAGATAGAATAAGGTAAAGTCAGATCGAACTAGTATAAGATAGGATAAGGTAAAGTCAGATCGAACTAATATAAGATAGAATAAGGTAAAGTCAGATCGAACTAGTATAAGATAGAATAAGGTAAAGTCAGATCGAACTAATATAAGATAGAATAAGGTAAAGTCAGATCGAACTAGTATAAGATAGAATAAGGTAAAGTCAGATCGAACTAATATAAGATAGAATAAGGTAAAGTCAGATCGAACTAGTATAAGATAGAATAAGGTAAAGTCAGATCGAACTAATATAAGATAGAATAAGGTAAAGTCAGATCGAACTAGTATAAGATAGAATAAGGTAAAGTCAGATCGAACTAATATAAGATAGAATAAGGTAAAGTCAGATCGAACTAGTATAAGATAGGATAAGGTAAAGTCAGATCGAACTAATATAAGATAGAATAAGGTAAAGTCAGATCGAACTAGTATAAGATAGAATAAGGTAAAGTCAGATCGAACTAATATAAGATAGAATAAGGTAAAGTCAGATCGAACTAGTATAAGATAGAATAAGGTAAAGTCAGATAGGTAAAGAAAGTCGAAGTCAGAAATCATAAAATTTCTAACAAAACAAATTAAAAAAATTGAAAATAAAAATATAAAAAATATTAATCAAAAATATAATATATACTAAATAAAAATAAAAATAATAATAATAATAAAATAAAATAAAAATAAAATAAAATAAAACTAAGAAGATAGAGAAAGAAGAAGTAATGGGGGTATTTAAGGAAATGGTATTGTAATTCCAAAATAATTAAGAATACCCATTCTAATCCAAAACAAATATTAATAAAGATAAAAAATAAATTAATTAATTCCAACCTGAGATACATACAAGCCGACCAAAATTTGGGTAGATTCACAATTCAGGATTACTGTAAATCTCTAATTAAGAGTTACTGGTAATTTTAAATTTAAATTTATGTTTGCATTTGGCCATCAGTTCATCTCTTCTATTTAAAATATTGCTGTATTTTTTCTTCTAAACACAAATTACATCTCTGTCTAAATCTTCTAGCGTACTAGAATCACACAAAATCGACTAAGAGACCACCTGTGTAAGATTTTCGTTCTTCAGTGACCAACATGTAATAAATGTCACTTTGAGATCTACGCATTTTAATCTTTGGAAGGATTCGCAAAACAACAGTATGATGGGTTAAACCATATTATTTTGCGGCCTCTATTCCTGGATTTATTTTTAATTTTTATTCTCAATATATTCTAATTCTTTGGTGTAACAACTAATCTTTACTGCCCTATCATAAATATTCTATCTTATATTAGTTCGATCTCACTTTATCTTATTCTATTTTATATTACTTTTAATTTGAATATATAAGATTATCATTTGAACATTATAGATTATCATTATTACTAGTATCATTATTATTACCTATTATTTATTATTATAAAGTACTATTTTATATTATATATTATCATTAGTATCATTATTAGCAATATCATTAATATTACGATTACTATTATTAGTAGTAGTAGTAATACCAATATGAATATTATCATTGCTATTATTATGATTTTCTTGATTATTTTATGTTTAATTTGATCACTATTGCCATTATTATTACTATTAATTATATTATAATTATTATTATTTAAATTATTAATATTATGTTTAGTATTATTGTTATTAGTCTTCTTATCATTATTAGTATTATTATTGGTATTATTGTTGTTATTATTATTACTATTTTATTATCTGTTTTTTACATCAATATTTTTTATCGCCTAAATTCTTCATTAAATTAAACAAAGTTGGCTCGAACTGATATAAATATATTAATCTATCAGTAAAGTCGTTTTTTTGTTTTATTTCTGCGAAACTCTCTTTTTCTTTCTTTTTCTTCTTTCTCAGATTGTTTTGTTTTTTGTTTTTTACTTTTATTTCTATTTTGGCTGTCTGGTCTCGCGACTGGGGAGGGGTGGTGGGGTTTGACTTCGTGTCAATATACACATGACAGGCGTGGGTCGGATGGTTTCATAGACGCATCGTAATATTAAATTTTTATTTTTGTTTTGTTCCAGCTGTGGATACATATTGGCTGACCTCTTTATATTTTATACTCCCCTTCTTTTTTTATGGTTTTAACTTAAGTGTATTGCTTGTCCCCCTTTTTTTATCCCCTCTCTCTTTGCCTATAATATTTCTCTTTTGGCTGCTGAATATTTCTTTTTCTGTCATTTTCAATATGTAACTGCCCCACTAGCATTCTGAGGAGACTGGGAAGTCGAAATAAATTATAAATGCTGACAGTTGCAATGTGTTTGTGAATTTGTTCTTTCTATATTCTATTCTTGCTCTATTTTTTACATTAAGCTCTCTTACTTGGATTTCTTACCAAAATTATTCACTTTAACACTATATATATATATATATATATATATATATATATATATATATATATATATATATATATATATATATATATATATATATCCCCCAATAACACTATACATTCGTTCGATAGACCGTCGATACCTGCAATGGTCTGAAAGTCTATAAACATTTTCAGACCATCGGCCACACTTGTTATTCTGTAGCCCTACAGGCTGAATTTCCAGTGTTACCGTGAAACCGCAGCTATCGATGGACGATCGAACTAATGCCTAGTGTTATTTTAAATAAAATAGTATGCTCTTATATACGTAATTGTGCACTCTGACTCTTTCTCCTATACAAGAACACAACATTATATATATATATATATATATATATATATAAGACAGTTAATATTATATTCCAATAACCATGGTTTATTTTTTGGCACAAGGCAAATGAAACCGACCGTTAAAATTATATCTCACAGAAATTTTAAATGTTTAGAAATGTGAAAAAATAAAAATAAAAGTAATAAAATAAAACCATGGTTATTATTTTATATAATATAAACTGTCTTATATGTTGCTCTGTTATCAATAATTGACAAGCATTGAGCTGAATCTTCAAAGGAGACTACAAAGTAAAAGGATCTGATGGTATATGGTAGTACATATATTGTTTTTAATAATTAATTATATATATATATATATATATATATATATATATATATATATATATATATATATATAAAGACAATAAATATCAGAACAAAAATAATGGCAGAAGAGAAATAAGCACTGAACAACAATTCCTGCTAAAGTAAAAGCAAAACAAAATCTGCACCAAAAAGAACAAACGAATGAAAAGGAGAGAGAGAGAGAGAGAGAGAGAGAGAGAGAGAGAGAGAGAGAGAGAGAGAACAAAAGAGTTGAAGAGAGCTTTTTGATAATACATAATGGGGGAATGAAATTTGCGTGTAATCTATTAAACATTTTGCCGTGTATATGAGTGCATTTCTACGAAAGGCTCGAGATAGATTTCAACTTTTCAAGCTAAAATGAAACTGGAGAAAAGAGGGGAAAAAAGAAAGAAAACGAATAAAAAGAAAAGAGAGAGAGAGAGAGCGAGCGAGAAAGAGAGAGAGAGATACAAAAAAGAAAAAGAAACGAATACAAATTTAAGGACCATATTTTACTCCCGCAGAAAAATTAAGAACGTTCTTTGGCATTTCTGATTCAATAAGCCTGCGCAGTCCAAGAATCCGAGTTCATTGTGGAAACTCGTCTCTGAATATTTTATGGAACTGATTTTTCGGAGAAAATAACATTCAAAAGAAGCAGGTTTTTAATTCTAAAATAAATGGATGCATAAATAAATAAATAAATTTGGTTTTAAGTAAAGAAGGGGGTTTCATACCGAAAGACGATAAAAGGATCTAAAGATAAAGACGCGACATATCGTGTGATTTGCTTCCGAGAGAACAAAACTTGCGCATCTACAGTTGCGAAAGTGTTAACAAGTTATCATGGATCAATGCACTACCTTCGTCATTAAACCGGAACCTTTCTCGATGACGATTATATTTAAGCAGAAGTAGCTCTCCGCTCTGTGTTTGAAGACGTGTGAGCTTCACCGATGCGGATGCCCCTCTATAGTAGATGTATTCGGTCTTCATTCGTTGTCCTGTCGACTTAGAATGCTCTGAACAACATGTTTAAACATGGTATGGAGATGGCCATGATTCCCTCACAACTGGAACCATTGGGCCTTGACTGAGGTTACGGTATACGCCCTGGTGGTTTTAGCGTCTTCACTTGCTGAAACGGAAAAGCTCTCGTCTCGGACGCCACTTGCTGTGATATATACAGAGTGTTTCAAAAGTCTTGGGAACATTACAAATGCGTATATCTCATGAACTATTCCAGGTAGAAAAATGAAACTGGTGCCATTTTAAAGCTTGCTTAATCAAGTTTTTGGTCATACTAATGATTTTCGTGTTATCTTTCCAGGTGCAGTAATGGCGTTCTCTAAACAAGACAAGGCATTTTGCGTCCTCCAATTTGCAAAGACTGAATCGTGGACATGTGTTCAGCGTGCATTTCGCAGGAAATTTAAAAAAGAAGCCCCTGAAAGGAAATCCATTGTCAGATGGCATGCTAAATTTGTGAAAGATGGGTGTTTGTGCCCAAGTAAGCGAACAGGTCGCCCTTCAACTTCAGAAGATGCAGTTGAGCAAGTTCGGACAGCCTTTCAGCGGAGCCCCCGTAAATCAGTGAGAAGAGCCAGCAGGGAACTTCAGCTTGCTCCAGCAACTGTCTGGCGTGTCTTAAGGAAACGACTGCAAATGGTACTTTACAAGCTCAAGTTGGTCCAAAAGTTGAAGGACACTGATAAGCCACTTCGCCGTGACTTTTGCATTGCAATGCAAGAGAAGTTGGAAGATAACGGCTTTGATGACCGGCTTGTTTTTAGCGATGAGGCGACCTTCCATCTGAATGGCAAAGTTAACAAGCATAACACTCGCATATGGGGTACTGAGAATCCTCATGAACTTCTTGAGCACGAGCGAGATTCACCAAAAGTGAACGTGTTTTGTGCAATTTCCAAGAAAGGTGTCTATGGACCGTTCTTCTTTGAAGAGGCAACTATCACTGGTGAATCCTATCTCAACATGCTGGAAGACTGGTTAATGGCTCAGTTGGAACAAGCAGAATCTGATGACTTCATTTTTCAACAAGATGGTGCACCACCACACTGGAGTCTTAGAGTAAGGCAGTTTCTTAACACAAGGCTGCCTGGTAGATGGATTGGGAGATCTGGGCGAGGTGATGACGTTCTCATGCCCTGGCCTCCTAGGTCTCCAGATGACTTTTTCCTTTGGGGCTTTGTCAAGCAACAAGTCTATGTGCCGCCCCTTCCAAGAGATATTGACGAACTAAAGGCTCGAGTTACGGCAGTTATGGGAACCATTGACGTCAAGATGCTGGAACGCGTTTGGCAGGAAATGGACTATCGACTAGATGTCTGCCGTGTGACGAATGGTGCTTATATTGAGCAACTTTGAAGATTCCCCACAAAACTTGAAACTTTAACCTTTCCAACGGTACCAATTTCATTTTTCAACTCCTAATAGTTTTTGAGTTATTAAAAATCGTTATGTTCCCAAGACTTTTGAAACACCCTGTATATATAAACTTGAGATTTGGTTTTTAAACACATACGTCAAAGTTGCCTATTTGGAAAACAGCAGTAAAAAAAAACTCAAGTGGATAAGGCAGATATGTAGCAAGATTACGGGCTGCTGTGTAAAAATAAGGTTTCACATAAGGCTAGAGACAGCATAAGGTTAGAGCAGTGGAAAATTCCATTAGAAGTTTACAGACTAGAGTTATGATTACTTCGCAGGATATGACGTCATGGGAGGAAGTATGTGGCAGCGAAGCAAGATCCATTATGCTTTTTGAGTTTACAACGTTGAAATGACAAGGCGTCTTTTTCAAGGTTCATCACTCCTATGGGGGTGAGTCAAGAATTTACAGCCCATCTAGATGTACACTGCTGTAAATTGCTGGAAAAAGTAAAAACTAAACCCCAGAAGTAAATAACGGTTTATTTGTTGCTGTTGTTGTTGTTTGTTTTTTAATTCCTCCTATTATTACAGCTACCAGAAGGAAAGAACAAAAAGAAGCCGAGAGACGAAATATCCACAGAGCAATTTGCGACGTGTCGACAGAACAGCACTCCAGACAGGACGCCAGCCAGATATGTTTTTTTTTTTTTTGTGGTCTGATACTATGTTACAGATACGCCATTTTTTCATTAAGTTTTTTTAAGCTAAAAAGGTTCTACCATCTTTTTTTAAATATAGCGCCTTTCTCTAATCTTCTCTGTCACCCAAACATACTAAAAGTCCTATGAAAATGGTGGAGTGGCAAAGCGTGCAGATATAAACTGTTGGCGGCACACAGTCGCAATTCTGCACTTAAGCAACGTTTGTTATCTACAGATCTCAAACTCACTTTGCTACCACAATGGAAAAAAAAACAAGAATTTCTATGAACAGAGTTTTTTTTTTCAAAGGGCTTCCCGTTTGTGGAACATATTACCACGAGACTGCTTCCCTGCAAACGACAACATGGTCGTCTTCAAATCGAATGTAAACAAATACTTGTCATAAATCGTCTTCATAACTAATCAAATGTTTTTCATTCCATTCATCATTTCCAATCCTCTCATAAGATTCTTAATCATCCAACTAACAATCTATCCATCTCATTAATCCTTATCCTTGAGTGGCTTTTGGCCTTGATAAGTTAGTTAAAAAGAAATAATTAAAAAAAAAGACAACCCCATAAGATTCATCAAAAGATTATCGTTATAAGCACTAGCAAAAGTATGCTAACAAAGGGATGATATCAGATGATAGATGAGTTATTTCCCTTGAATGTATCTACAAGAAGTGGAGACTATTTAAGGCAGACATGCTGACTTCTTAGAGTGTTAAGTAAAAGGATAAGTAAATGTGTAGAGGCTGTAGGAAATATTAACATTTGGAACTACACTCTGCCACACTTCGCTTTATAAGCGACGTTCCTTTGCCACATTCGAGGGAACGCCTTCAACCTGCTCTCGGCCTTCCAAACCAGCAGGACATCCGAGGAAACTTCCTGATGTTCCAAATATAGGCTTTTTAACTTTGGTGTTTGAAAAAAATGTTATAAACTTTTACATTTGAATCTAGTATTCGTATTTTGTCAAATGTTGAATTATGTATCTTATATAATATTTCCACCAGTCTCCAGACATTTACTGGTCCACTTACTTCACATACAGAGCAGTCAGCATGTTTGCCTTAGTCTCCACTTCCTGTATATTCATTTAAGGGAAATAACTCATCTGTCATCTAATATTAACATTCGTGACTTGTTGGCTCTCAAACATTACCACTATTTATTCTTCTTTAATTTCATTATTAAATTCATAAACTGTGACATATCTGTTAAGACATTCTTCTTGTATAACTAAAAATAAGAAGTCTCTTCACTTGAATATTATCCTTATAGAAGAGACCTATTATTTTGTCATCTACTTTACATATGTATTTGTAAATTAGATGGTCACACTAAAAAAAGAGAGTCATTCTTTCTCTAAACGCCCATACAGTCATTGAATCAACATAGAGTGAGAGAGGCGAGAAAAATACATCACTAAGTGGGAGATGAGGGACTTGTTCAATTAATTACAAATTACGGTTAAATAGAAGCATTAAAACAGCATTCTTTTCAAACATAACTCAATCCCATAACTAAACTGTATTTTAGCATGTATTTTGTGTGATTAAAGTACATAGGAAAACAATCTTAGAGAAACAAATGTTAATTGATTCATTATCATCATTGGTCTGTTTTACACGCTGGCATGTGTTGGGCAGCTTTTAGAAATTGACTTCCAAATTAATCTATCTCTGGGCAGACATTTATTTATCCCCCTTTCTCTCAAGTCGATCCTTATCAATTTTCCCAATGTTTTCCTAGGCCTTCCTCTGCCAACTGACCCTGCTTCCTTAACTGTTCTACATTTACTAACCTAAGTACTCTTACCCATGCTTTCAATGTAACCAAATAAAAAGAGTCTCCAGTTCTACACGCATCTCCCTATATTGTTCAAATTTAATCTGTCTCTTAGATCATCAGATCGAAGTCTGACTTTAAGACTCACATTACACATCCATTCTATCATTCTCATATCATTTCTCTTCATGCAACACACATCCTAAACCACCACTGGCCAGGTTTCACATCCATATATCATACTTCGTACACATATCTAATACTCTGTAGTCCAGTCAAAGAAGCCTAAATTTTTACAAACGGTCAAAATAATTGCAACACAAGTTTTTTGTTTTTTTTGCACAATGCATCTCTATAACCCCTCTATGTTATACATACTAAAAGTCTACAAAAATCTACCAATGCGAAATATGCACATTTGGAACTTTTTTTATCAACAAGTGTTCTGTATTTTTACAGTGAACATGATGTATGTTACTAATTGTGCCAAGGCATCATTTGAAATTTATAAATAAGAATTAGGATATGAAATGATGTATATTGAATGCTTCTTTTAATCTCACAGAAAATATTAACCCATGTAAAATGTATTTTAGAGTAAATCTTAAGTTTTAAGACAATTGTTTTTCTTTTTGTTAAAATATACTGTTTTTGTATGCATTCAAAGAAAATTCTTCCATTATCAAATCATTGGGATATTTTATGGAATTTTATTAGATATACTTCTGCATCATTATTTTTCAATTAAAAAAAATGAATATATTATCAATTACCCCCCCCCCCTCCCAGGATGTTTGTTTGAAAATTCAGAAAATCCCTATTTTTCATCATTGTAAAATTTTCAAAAAATCATATTTCACTCAATTTGTTGTCATTGAGTTGACTTTATGCTACTTTTTTATTAAATTTTAAGATTAGCATATGGTGTTACTGTATTTACTGCTCCATTTTTTATTGATGCATCTCCAATGAAACAAAATGGTAAATGATACAGTCACAAAAAATACGTAGTGGCTGAGATATAGACATTGTCGTCGATTGACAAAGATATATATATATATATATATATATATATATATATATATATATATATATATGGCCTATTATTATATTTGATAGTATATGTGTAACAGTTTGTCATCATTAAGGGATAATAATGGACTGTTCCATTGTTAAAGAAAAGAACTGAGAATAATGAGACATTCTATTGTCATAAGAATTAGGGGCATATTATATGCTCTCTTGGAATAGGAGACAGAAATGAACGAAATGAAAGGATGAAAGAAAGAAAGTGGGGTGGAAAAAGAAAGTAATGAAAGAACAGTTGAAATAAAAAGAGGGTACAATGAAGAAAGAAAAATGGAGGGGTGGGAGGAAGGAAGGAAGAAAGAGAGAGCGAAGTAAAAGGGAAGAAAGAAAAAAGAACAAATGAAAGAAATGGAAGAGTGAAAGATAGAAAGGTAGAAAAGAAAGGAGGTTAAAAAAAGAAATAAAGGAAAGGGTGAATGAATGGAATAAGGAAAAAGAGAAACGACAGAAAAAAGAATGAAAAAAGAAAGGGAGAATTGAAAGAAAGAGAAGGAGAAGTAAATGAAAGAAAGAAGAAAACGGAGGTATGAAAGGAAGAAAGAAATAGTAAAGTGAAAGAAAAGAAAGAATCAAAGACAAACGAAAGAGAGGAACGAGTGAATGCAAGAAAGGAAAAAGCGAAAAAAAGAGTAACATGATAGAAAGAAAAAAGTAAGAAAAAGAGAAACAAATATAAAAAAGAAAGGGAGAAGTGAAAGAATAAAAGAAAAATGGAGGATTGATAGAAAGAACAGGAGCAATGGAACAAAGAAAGAAAAAAGCAAATCAAAGCAAGAAAGAGAGAAGCGAAATAAAATAAAAAATGGAAGAGGTGGGGTGAAAGAAAAAAGAAAAGAAAAAGAAATGATTGTCTTTAAATTATCAACATCTATCTTGCTGATTCTCTCTCTCTCTCTCTCTCTCTCTCTCTCTCTCTCTCGTTCTTTCCTCATGTTAATAGTTTTCTTTTTTTCTTTGTTTCATTCTTTTTCTTTAGTCTATGTTAATATTTTAATTTCATTTACTTACTATCCGGCGTTGCCCGGGGTGCAGTGAAGTAATTTTAGTTTCTCTTGATCTGGAGCATGTGATACAATGTAGGAATAAGTGGCTTTTTACTTTTAATACATTTAAAACCAAACTTCTCTCCTTTCACCACCAACACTCAGATCCTTGTTTTGCTGCAGTCGAAATGAATGTCTCTCTCCTTGAGGAAATCCCTTGTTTTGATAAGCCCCTGAGACCGACTTTCACTCTAGATCTAAAATGGATAGTTTATATCCAATCTGTTGCTAAAGTTGCTGGAAAAATGGTCGGATCATTCTGTTGGATAATGATCCTGTGAGGCCGGACACATGTTGAGTGGACGTATGTGCAGGGGGATCGTTTGGTTTGGTTTGGTATTGCGTGATTTATTGCAGGTGGACTTGTACAATCAACTGCAAAATAAAGCTTGTTCTCACAGTTGGAGCTCACAAGCGTTGAGAGGACCACCACGTTTGACGAGACCTCAGGTCAAGGGTCAAAAAGCACCTGCGCATAAGGGTTCTGTGACGTCACGGGTTCTTGGTGGGAAACTGAGTTTTGCCAGTCTGGTTTTTGGAAGCAAGCTGAACAGACGTATTTCTCCATGTAGTCTGCAAATGAAAAGGGGAATTTATTTCCCTAAAAGAATACACGCGTGATGAAATTCCTTCCTCCCCCCTCCTTGAATGGCTAAGGACTTAATGGACCATAGATAGCTAGGAATTAACTACGATAAAAGTGATAAATTGATCTCTCTCTCTCTCTTCGTTAGTAAAACATTTCTAACAGCGACAGAAAATTGACACCTAAATAAAAGTAATCAAATTTAAAAGAGAGAGTCTGCCTTATCTTTTGCTGTGTATGAGAATCTTTGTTACAGCCCAATGCAACGATGATGATACTGGTGACGCGCAGTATGTGAGTATGGGGTGGCGGACGACGGACATGTTCCAGCAGCAGGATAGCAGGACACACCGTTGCAGCAAGGATCGACAACAACAACAACAATTATAATGACACTAGACGGTTGGTTTGTGTGTGTGAGTGTTGACTGTATGAACTGGGTGAGAATATCGAACACCCGAAGTTTAACGTACAAGTAGACAGCCTAAACGTTACAATTCTAATGTTCAAGGAAATTCAATCCTCTAAGAGTCAGATACGTCCTAAGATTTCTTGCTTAGAGTTCAAAATCGACTTCGCAATCTAGTGGGGGATGATCTCTTCTCTGTCCTACAACTCCTTTATCACAGAAGAGACATTGCTAGTTTTTCTCTACTCTATGATTATTTTCATGGAAGTTGCTCGATTGAGCTTCAATCACTGGTTCCTCCTTGTAAGACATTCAAAGCAAGAACTCATCTTCATACCATCACTGAAAAGAACTTTCCTTTCTTTCGGAATTTCCATGAACAGTTTCTTACCCCAAACTTCCCATCTGTGGGACACGTTGCCACCAGATTGTTTCCCTGAGCACTACAACATGGTCATCTTCAAATCCAATATTAACAAACACTTGTCATAAATTGTCAAATTTGTTTTTATTCCATTCATTATTTTCAATCCTCTCATAATATTCATCATCATTCAACAGACAATATATCCATCTCATTAACCCTTATCCTCGAGTGGCTTTTAGCCTTGATAAGTGCTGATTCATTAGTAATTTTTTTTTTTAATTGACCATCACGAGCTGCATATGCGAGGCAGAAGGTAACATTTTTGCTAGAACTGAAAATGAAACAGAAGACTAAATTTGCTTTTTTGACCTTAATCTATGACAATGTGATGGAGCTGTATCGTGTGTAGAAAATCATTTTATTGGTCCATGAAAAGTCTGAGAGTGAATATTACTAAGATCAAAGTGATGATCAGTGGTTGTAGTGTTGGAAAGTTCTCAGAAAGAAGAAAGTTCCTCTGCTCTGTTTGTGGAAAGGGAGTCGGATGCAACTCAATTTTTTGTGGCACTTGTAAGGATTGGGTACACAAGAAGTGCAGTGAAATTACAGGTAGGTTGAAAGATGATAACCAGTTTGTGTGTGAGAAGTGTAAGACAAAGAACTCAGATTTGAAGGAAGTATATTTTGATGGCTATTGAGGCTGTTCAGATGTTTTGTTGCCTTAGTGAGACCAGTGGAGTGCAGAGAGGAGCTGGTTCTAGTGTAATTGCAAGAGTTAGTAATGGATAGAGTAAGTTCAGGGAAATTATGCCATTACTAACCAGTAGAGTGTTACCAATGTTGAGTAAGGGAAGAGTCTATCAGGCATGTATACACAGTGTGATGATGTATAGAAGTGATACCTAGCCAGTGATGTTTAAGGGTATGCATTGCATGGAGAGAAATGATATGAGATTGATACAATTGATGTGTAATGTGAGTCTTAAAGACAGGCTTGGATCTGATAATCCCAGAAGAAGATTAAATCTGGACAGTATAAGGCGATGTGTGCAAAATAGGAGACTTTATTGGTATGGTCACATTAAAATAATAGATAAAAGTTCTTTGTTAGCATGTTAGTAGATGTAGAGCAGTTAAGGTAGCAGGGTCACTTTGTAGGGGAAGACCAACAAAAACATGGGAGAAAGTGATAAGAATGGACCTGAGAGAACGAGGGATAAATAACGACCTGGCCAGAGATACGTTAGTTTGGAAGTCAATTTTTAAAAGCCGTCCAACACATGCCATTATGTAAAACAGATTATATAACGAATATGATCATTATTCATCTAGTAGAAGGCCCATCTGCCGATGGCCAGTAATAAATGAAGACATCCGTTTACTGTTGCTCCCATCCCTGAACTCTGTATTATCATTTTTATAATGTTCTGTAAATTTCAAGTTTATCCTTTCTTCTTTATTTTCATCATTTTCTTATGCTACTACTACTACTACTACTACTACTACTACTACTACTACTACTACATTAGTCTTTTCCTCACGTTATCCTCTTACTCTCTTCTGTATGATGCTATTGAGGCTGCTACTATTACTTTAGTCTTTTCCATTTCTTTGTTATTGATGTCATCTATTTATTTACGTCATCCTCTTGCTCCTCTGACTCTTTTGTCTTTTATATCATTTATTTACGTCATTCCTTTACTCTCATACAGCTGCTATCACTACTACTACTTTAGTTTTTTCCCGTTTCTTCTTTATTTATGTCATTTATTTATTTAGGTCATTCTCTTACTCTCCTCTGACATTGCTGCTGCTGCTGCTGCTATGATTGCTACTTGCATATTCCCCTTCCTCCTACCACTTCCTGTCTCAATCCGCCCTTCCTCCCACCATCTTAAACATTCAATGTGCAAACAAACAAGCAATCAAGATTATCATACTTTTAGTATTATATAGATATAAAAAAAAACGGTGATGCATTAAAAGCGTTATCTGCTGCGAAAAAGAGAAGGATTGGATTAACAAAGATTTTCGAAATAAAAATACACAGGAAAATCGATCTTTAAAAACATTAATTTCCTTTATCAAAAATATCTGAGCGCAAAAACTGATGTGACACTTTCCTTAAAGTAAAACGGTGTTTCTGCTTTATCGAATCGAAAAATGGATATCTTTTCAGAAATAAACACTGAATTTTTTTTTTTTAATTTTAAAACGAGCAATCAGATCATTCTTCTAATCTGCTAAACTGTTATTCTGTCAATTCTAGAATGTAAAAGAAAATCTCTGAAATAGCCAATCAAAACACCACCACGCTCTAAAAACGAAAGTGTAGGTTGCAGGGAACGTCTCGTATTCAGGTTGAAATAGAGAGTAGTTAATAGACAATAGGAAGAGATAAAAAAAATTAAATAATAACAGTGCTAGAAAAGTACCCTATGAAGAAGATTTCCCAGTGACCATGGGTGGCAGTAGTAGTAGATCTGAGCGTGAGGATGAAAATTCATCCGACTACCTGTATGGATGATTATGTTAGGAGAAGATACTGAGTCAAAAATATGTAATAATTATTGAAAACAAACGAAAGGAATGCATATTTTCCGAAAACATGCATCAAGAATTGGCCTAAATGACTGCCAAAGCAGATATGTATAGGTAGGTTTTGTTTACAGAGCTATAATGGTCAATGAAATAGGGGAAACATTCACTTTACTTCATATATAAGACTAAATGTAATTTTATTTTCATTTTTGAAACAATCACTTCTGAAAGCTAGGAGGGGGGGGGTGATACAATGCATACCAACACTTATCATGCAATCAGCTAAGCCAGGTTCAAATCCAGTCGAATCTAATACCATCGGGAAAGGTATGAACCCCCTATCTCCAACTATGCGTAAAATAGCAGCTTGTGTTCAATGGATCGTATTTACAACAAGTCAGTCATTCCTAACTGGTAGTTTTTGTGGCAGAAAATGGGAAGATGGAAAGACCAAGGAGGGAGAGCACCATCCAGACCTCCACTGGAAGGGCATGGAGAATACTAGAATTCTGAGGAGGCTTATTGTCATTCAAATTGCTGAAGAAGCCATTGGCTTTTATCAGCAAGAATTCAATGATAAACAGCTAGTGCGAGAATGCAAAGTGATTTGAAATGGTGATCGAAAGAAGCAGAGATCACTGGAAATCTGGGAAAACCTGTTGTCACTTAGACTCCAGGGAACACTACTTGTTTTTTGCCAATGAGCGAACACTGATAATGACTTGTCTGAAAATTTTGAGTGAGTAAGAAATAATAATAAGGGTTTGAGAGGATGAAAAGAACAAAGAGGGAAAGCACCATCCAGACCTCCACTGAAAGGGCACGGAGAATACTGGAATTCTGAGGGTGATTATTGCCACTCAAATACCAGAAAAATATACTGAACAAAATCACTGGTAAATGAGAACACCAAGTGAGTTACAATATAATGAAAAGAGACAGATCATAATGGAAATCTGGGTGGACATGTTGTCACTCAGATTCCAGGAAAACCTACTTTTTTTACCGTAAAGTGATCACTGGTAACGACTGGTGTGAAAATTCCTTATGAGTTATAAATATTAAAGCTATTTTAGTTGTCAACATTTATGGAAGATAATGTAGATGATATAACACTTCCTTGCTGCCAACTCCCCACCCACAGTACCTCCTTATGCTTCAGATATAATATGCCTTGTTTAGGGTGAATAAATAAATTCTTAATTTAAAAATTAATAATTAGATGGTTACTTTGGTTTGTCTGTTTAACGGCACATCAACCCTTTTTGTTAATCTATAAAAGTTTGGGAAAAAATCCAACTACCGATCGTAACTCCAATTTTGTATAATTCAGACGCAGAATTATGCAAAATTTGCACGCTCCTGACTTCTCTCAACTCTGACCTCCCATCACATAGGTGGGGCAGTTGGTTGAAAAAAAACAAAATACTCCGAATCTGACTCATGCAAAAATTGGCAATGTCTGACTCCAACTCTTCTTGTCTTGGAGAGATGCACGAGTTTTCAGAAAATTTTAAGCAAAAACCAAAAATTGCTTCTACGTTTTTTGGGTTTTTTTTAATGATAATTTTGTAAACAGTTGTGGGAAGTCATGGTGGTCAGTTGCGTGCAGGTCTGGTGATGCCGGCAGCAAAATTTTGCTTGCATACCCCCCTAAGACTCAAGTACCAGGCCTAAAATACTGTAAAATATTATGAGAGAGGAAAATATATTGAATTATATACAAATATAGATATAATACAAAATAAACGATTTATACTACTGGCAAAATTGGCAGAATCAGGCCAGAAAATTATCAGATTTTAACCAAAAATATCTCAAAATATCACCACCTCAAGTAGCTATATCTATCTGTATATAAAGCTGTATTTCCTGTTTGCTTGTTCATGAATTCATCCTATGCTTTTCGAGATTGACCGGGATAATCATACATATTATGAAACTACATTACCCACAGTATTTGGATAAGTATATATCATTTTGATTATAGGCAGTACAAAACTAGTGTGGGGCCTGCGTTCATGCTGGACATCCATAAAAAAGAAATACAACATTTTTCATTTTCTTTCATTTGATTTCTAATCGTCATTTTCAACATCTTGGAAAAGGTTCCTAAGCTTGGAAAATGGGTGCCAAATGAATTATCGGAAGACAAGCGTAAATCACGAGTCGAGATCTGCAGACAATTTATGAGGAGGCATCCATTTTCCCAGCTAAGGAACCTTTTCCAAGATGTAGAAAATGACTATGAACAGTTGTACGGTTTGAGGAAAGCTTCGTTGCCAATTTTTAAACTGATACTGAAGGATTTTCTTTACATGATGATATATGGAGCTTATTATCAAACTTAACTGGATGTCCTTCCTCTTCAACGGCGACATTTCCATTTCTGTATACCATCTTCTCCATAATGTAAATGAATATTTTGAGTTGCTCCGGCTTCAGAGTTACCTTTTTAAAACTCATAAAGCATTATTTGTCTCAAACGCTCCTTGAATATTATCATGCTTTATGGATTTCAACAGTGAAAATGTAATTATTTTTTCTGTAAATTTAAAAGTTAAATGTGTCCAAATTCATATATATATATATATATATATATATATATATATATAGAGAGAGAGAGAGAGAGAGAGAGAGACAGAGAGAGAGAGACAGACAGACAGACAGACAGACAGAGTACGGTTGTCATATTTGGGCTGGTGAATTTCTGTCCCATTTGAGGGTTTTTGATAAGGTGCAGAAACGTATCTGTAATTTAATTGGTCCCACCCTTTCTTCTTCTCTGCACCCTCTCTTTCTCTCTCACATATGTAATGTTGCTAGTCGCAGTCTTTTCTATAAATACTATTATGGCATGTGTTCTTCAGAATTATGTGATCTATTCCCTGCTTCTTTTGTTCCAGCTCGTTTGACTTGTTGGTCTAGTTGTCTCCATCAATTCGCTGTTTTGATACCCTATTGTAATACAGCTTCCTATTACAGTAGCTTCTTTCCAAACATTGCAGGCTTGTGGAACTCTCTTCCTGCTGACTGTGTTCCTCCTACCTATAGCTTTGGTCTTTTCAAGACTAAGGCCAATAGGCATCTCCTGTCTTTGCGATAATCATCTTTCGTTCTTGTTAGCTCCTTACATCAAGTGGCTTCATGCCTTATTTGGAGCGAATTCCATTAAAATATATATATATATATATATATATATATATATATATATATATATATATGATATACAAATATTATTTAGTTACATTAGACAGTTCTCACTTACTATTAAATTTCAGAGAATTAAAAATCCGGACAGAACTTATGGGATGACCTGATAGTTTTAACAGTGGCTTAACTGGGATTGAACCATGTATTTTGTAGCCTCTACCCCGTTTTTTGTTTTATAACCACTAAGCTACAACTGCAGGTGTCAGAAAAACACATAGGAAAAATTATAAAATGAGACCTTAAAGCTAATAAAGGAAAGAAAGCTTGAATGACTATTATATAAAATAGTACTGAAGGCAAACGCAGAGATGGACACCTAGGAGTAGAGAGGGAGGGGTAAAAATGAGTGGTAGATAAAGGAGATAATGTAATAACAGAGAAAGTGGGAGTGCAATAAGGATAACAATAAAAGAGAAAGAGGTGTCAAAAAAATTGATTGTCTATGAGACAGGGGAAGAGAAGGAGGGGGAGATATGACAAAAATAAGAGAGAGGGGTGGTTGGAGGAGGGTGGCTTGTAGGATGAGGAGATTGGGAGGGGAGAAAAATCGATACAGAAAATTAAGAATGAAGAGTTTGGCGATGAAGAAAGGAAAAAGTGATGTATGGGATTAAATCGTAGGGGAAAAATTGAATGGAAAATTGAAAAATCAAAAAACAAAATAAATGTAGAAGGAAGGAAAACGGGAAGGAAGAGCTTTTAAAAGGGAAAGAAAGCGAATAAAAATGAAGGATGAAAAATATATAGCATGAATACAAAAATTTTAAAGGAGAGAAATAAATAAATAGATGAAACGGAGAATAAAATAAAAACAGAAAAAAAGAAATAAATTCAAATTATCAGAAATATATTGAAAATGCACAGAAATGAAAAAAAAAAAAAAAAAATAGAGATCTCCAAAAGATAAAGACAAAAAATGCGAAAAGCAAAGGAATATTGGAAGAGAAAAAGAAAATGACAAATCTATATACTATTAAAAAGTTATGGTGTTTTTGAAGTGTGCCTGTTTATACTCAAATAGAAACATGTGATTGGTTGACAAAAAAAGGAATAGGCAGAGTATACATTACTAAGGCAGTAGTTTTTACAATGTCAATACTCGAGTTTGAATCTCATGTAAGTCTAAAGGATTTTATTTTTTAACTGGATACTTAAGAGAAAGAGGAATAAATAAAGACCTGGCCAGAGCTAGGTTAGTTTGCAAGTCAATTTCTAAAAGTCGTGCATCGCATGCCAGCATGTAAGATGGATGTTAAACCGATGATGATGATGATGATGATGATGATGATGATGATGATGATGATGAGTGAGAGATCAACATAATAACAAAAAAAAACATCACATAAATATTTTTTTTTAAACTTAGTGCCTTTTTTTTAATATAATCCACAAAAAGTAGACATAAAAGATATTCGACATTAGTTCAAAGGGAATTATTTTTTGCTTAGAAACATAATTTCTCATGTTTTTGTCAATAAAATAATACGTAAATACATTCATCGTAGTTACTTACCCTCTCATTCAAATTTCAGGAGAGTAGAAAGTGGGCTTTGTGTTTACTTACGGCAGCCTCGTAACTCTCGCTTTCATTATTTAGTCCTTTAGTCCTCGCATTCCATGAGCGATGTTTCTGACAAAGGGGGAAGAATTGCTGTTTTATGGGTCAGACTCTATCCATCTAACACTTATCGTTGGCTAGTTTTTGACCTTGAAATAGTATTTTCTTTAGCTCTTTACATCAAGTGGCATCATGCCTTGTCTGGAGCGATTTCCGTAAAAAAGATACTAAGTAGCATATTTTTTTCCATGAAAGTTCAAATGTTTTTTCTTCATACTAGCTATAAAGCGGTAGAAGCTAGATAAAGATGGAAATTTACATACCCAGGTACTGTACCGACACTGCTTAAGGAGCAGGTAAAAACTACTAGAACTATTAAAAACGATTTTGCAAAGACAAATAATGGGAAAATAAAAAGAACCCAAATAAAAGCGTAAAAAAAAAAAGAACAAATAAAAGAAAGAAGGAAAAAGCATGGAAAGAAAAATGGTTTTCTGTTTTACGGCATATCAATCCTTTTCAGGGGTTAGTTAATGCTAAGATATAATTAAAAAAAAAAGGTCTCGTCTAATATTTTACAGCATATCAACCTTTTTGGGATTATTTAATGCCGAATCCCAAGAAATGACTTCTCTTTTGTTTTACAGCATATCAATCCATAAACTTTTTACAAATGAAATATTACCTCCTCTGCGGTAAACACTAATTTCAGTATATATATAACAGGGAGGGAGTTCCAAAGGTTGTCAGCTCAAGGAAAGAAGCTATTAGAGTAGAAAGCTTTCCAGCATCTGGAGACCTCCACAGTGAATGAATGGGATTTAGCTGATTGTCGGTTTGGTTGGGCTTATTTATGTCGAGGGGCATCAGAGGAGCAAGTTCATCGGAGCACATTCCATTGTAGTATTTGTAAAACAAGTACCGGAATGCAACATTGTGGCGATGGGACAGGGGCTGGAGCTTCGTGGATAGTGAGGGACCTATTAGATTAGAGACTCTTTTTTGGACCCTGTCTAAGCGGAAGAGACTGATGAATGGTGCACCAGCCCAGATGTGACAACAATACTCCATATACAATTTGTTTTATTTTTTTTATTTTTTTTAAAATTATGCCATTGTTTTTTTCCAAAATATTATTTGATTTTGTTCCAATCAAAACAAAGGTAACCCTTTACATACCTTTTTTATAATATGACTGATATTTGAAAATAATTCCGACCCAGAAAAAGTATTTTCTGGAAGGAATTAAATCAAATTACATTTTATTCTGCTTGACAACATTCTGCAACGATCCACAAGAAAAACTGACAAACCAGAATCAAATAGACTTTGTAGGAAGAAAGCTATTGACGACAAAAAAACAATAGAGAGACTTATATATTACATAGATAAGGTTGCGTTGTGCAAATTTGGGTTGACCATTCCATGGATTACTTTTGTGTTTATATACCAAGTAATGATGGTTTCTTACTGTGTTAATTTGCTTTAACATTTTGTTGCTTTTTGACCTGCTGTAAAATATTGAATAGCCTTATGCCAGACTGGGCTGACACAAATGTCAGATGTTTTAGTTGTGGGTGTGTTAAAAACAGAGTTTTCAAATAAGGTTAGATTAAGTAAATAAATGGAATTTTCCATTAGATTTCAAGTTAGAGGTTAAGCTGACGTATACAGGAAGTTGCGACATGGCAAAGAGGCGAGATAGATCCTAGCTCTTGGGTCTTCGACGTCAAAGCAAATGAGCATCTTATTCGGAGCTCTTCAACCACCATGATGTGGGATGGCCAGAATGACGCAATCATTTAATTTAACTTGCAGTAAAAAAAAAATGAATCAGCAAGAAAATAAGATGCAGCCCAGAGCTAATAATGGAGTTGTTGTTCTTCTTAATTGCTTCTATTATTACAGCTACAAAGAAAAAAAAACAACATCTTTACGATGACTACTACTGTCAGTACTACATTGAGCCGATTACCTACAACGTGTCAAAAAAGACAACAGCTACTTTCTATTGGTGAGACGATGGGTAATCGATTGGGGTCGAAAGGACCCCCTATTTAACGTTACA
Source organism: Sepiola atlantica (assembly GCA_963556195.1). Lineage (NCBI taxonomy): Eukaryota > Metazoa > Mollusca > Cephalopoda > Sepiida > Sepiolidae > Sepiola > Sepiola atlantica. The sequence continues at coordinate 68,959,729 of OY744525.1, read as the reverse complement.
AACGGCTTATTAATGCCTGCCATAAGGTTACAGTTTATGGGGAAGTCAAGTGCAAGCAACTGATTCTAAGGATGAGTAATATGTCAGGAGACATATACAAAACAAATTCTGATGAGCAACTTGTCAGGAGACATTATGAATCAGGCAAGGTGCGAGTGCCCTTGATTTATAAAAACAGGGAATGATGGCACATGACCTCCCAAAAACGCCAAGATGTGAAAGACGACAGGATTGATCTAGTCTGCTCGGCCTCTGACAATAACTTCTTCCTCACCCTCTTTACCAGGCCTTAAACTGAAGATATCTGTTTGCAAAATCGTTACTGATGTGCAAAGAACTTTATTTTGTAAAAGTACAAGTACAACTAATAAAGAAAGAATTGCATTTTTTATAAAGCCCACGTTGTGTTTTGTTACCGACAACCTCTGTATATAACATTATTTACTTCCTTTGTCTTGTTTTGTCTCCCCTTGTTCTTGTTTATTATTATAATTACTCGGCCGTGACGAGGATTGCTTCATTACGTTTGCATGACACTAATTAAATTAAATGAACGCAATTAAAACTCACAGATACGTTTATTTTTTTAATGTAGATTATAAAAGAATTTTTATTTGTGTACAGGGTGACCCCCCTCCCCCTAAAATATTGCCACAGATGGATTCGTTAATAAAATTCACAATCCCTTCTGTAATCCAACTATATTTGATATAAATAAACTTCAGTCTATGCTAGATTTGGCCACCAGCTTTCAGTGATGAATGTCCAACAGTATTTGTTTTATTACCGTTGAATTATATGCAGGGGAACTTTGGGGAACTTTGGGGATCATCTCATCATTAGGAAATGTAATACTGAAAAGCTTCATACTCACCTGAACACACTCCCTCCCCAGGTTTTTATCTGTGAGGTTATCTCAAAGGTAATGTCAATCAAAACAATCCTCAGACTATTCCTGAAGTGAAGAGCGCCATCTCAGTTCAAATAAATAGTATTGGGATGTGCTTGCAATGCAGAGGTGCACATTTAGAGCTTATCCTTGAACGATGCTAAAACAAAGACTGTTGGAAATTCATGACTGAAACTTGGTGGACAAGTCAGGTATAGACTGAAGTTCATTTGTACCAAATATAGTTGTGAATTTTATAATAAAAGGATTATATAGGATCGTTAATTCTATAAAAGTTTCCATGTGTGGGTGGCATTTAATTTCGGTCACCCTGTAATATGACGGATATTCATTTATATAGTTTGAAAATAATTGTATTTAAACTGACATTCAGTTTCAAATCCATAGTTTTACGGTTTGAACCTGACATGGTACACATGGGAGGACATTTTACATGTTGCATTTTATTTCAATTTTGTGTAACTATTTGTGATTCTTCAATTTCAACACAAATAAAAGAATGAAGAAAGAATGAAGAGTTAAGAGGGACAGGAAGAATCAATTTTTTTATTGATTTATATATATTTATATAATTTTTTTATTGATATATATATATATATATATATATATATATATATATATATATATATATATATATATATATAATTATTTTATTTAAAAACTATACATTAAAGTTTCGGTTAGGTGTCTACAACAATGAAACTGGTGAGTTTCATTGTTGCAGACAGACGGTTTCTTGGTTAGAATCCGTTCTTTTTGTCCGTTCCAAATCCTCAGCACCTCAGAAAACAAAAGTAAAAAACGGAAGGGATGAAAACTTTTTCTGAGATGTTGAGGATTTGGAGCGGACAAAAGAACGGATTCTTATCTGAAAACCGTCATTCCGCAACAGTGAAACACCGGTTCACCTTACAAAAGGTCTAATGAATAGTTGAAAAATAAAATAATTTATATTAGTTCTCACAGAATATTCGATCGAGCACTTTATCGGTTTCTTTTTAACAAATTTTTATGCGCTATATATATATATATATATATATATATATATATATATATATATATATAGGATGAGAAGAAAAAAGGGAATCAAAGTATGAAATCTAAGATATAAAGTTATTTTGTGTGATGTTAAAAGTTGGAACTAAATAGCATTTAAGCTGACCTATAAAACTTTGATTTAGACTAGCCGATTTTCATTTTTACTGTTGCACCATGTTATTAGCAATATAACAATGTACTTTGCTATAGTTTATTTTTAAAATTATGTAGTCCTTCCCAGACAATTGGTAATATGGAAACATGTTTCAATTATGACCGGAAAAGAAAAAAAAATCAAAATCAGCAAGGGGAATAATTTTTTTTTCTGTATAAATTTTTAAAAATATACAAACAAATAAAAATTAAAAACTAAAATGACTTTACTGCATCCCGGGCAACGCCGGATAATAAGTAAATAAAGCAAGAGGTTTAAATGCAATTAAAATATTAACATAGACTAAAGAAAAAGAAAGAAACGTTATTAAAATGAAAACTATTAACATAACAAAGAAATATAACGAGAAAGAGAGAGAGAAAGACAGAGAGAGAGAGAGGGGGGGGAGAAAAATGAAAAGAAAGAAGATAATCAAAGTGAAATAGAAAGAAAGAAATTAAAGATCAGAGTGAAATTTTAAGACAAGGAAAAAGAATTAAAAAAGGGGACAACTAATAGAAAAACAAAAGAAAGAAAAAAAATGAAATCCGCCCTAGGACACAGAAACCCTAAAGAAAATAAATATACACTCACATGAGAAAAAAGACACAAACCTTGCTATATACGGCATAGAGGATTGTCCTATTTAAAAAATAAATAATGAATAACTCAACAGGCTCATAGCTAAAGGGGAGAGAGCTAGGGGAGCTGCTCTCCTGAAAAATCACTTGCAACTTGCCTCCTATTAAAAATGAGATGAACTAATTTTCCAGCTGACAGCTTTGTGTTTCAAAAATTAAATCACATTGTCATATTTTTCTTAAAGTTGCCATTATAAGGCGTAGATATTTTTCTTGGCTTCATTAACTCCTTCTGCTGCCAAATGCAAGCACCTGATTCTAAGGATGAGTAATATGTCAGGAGACATATACGAAACAAATTCTGATGAGCAACATGTCAGGAGACATTACAAATCAGGCAAGGTGCGAGTGCCCTTGATTTATAAAAACATGGGATGATGGCACATGTACTCGCAAAAACGCCAAGATCTCCAGCTATGAGTTAAATAGCATTAATACTCGTGGTGATATTCCCTATTGTTTTTAATGGACTATTCTAATCTTCTGTTTTATAGTTAGTTTTATTACCTTGATTTTTTAATAAACAGATAGATAGAGAAAGAGAGAGAGAGAGAGAGAGAGAGAGAGAGAGAGAGTATAGACATTGTATAAAAAAGTGTTGGGATGGGTAAAGCAACAGTGAGAGAGGGTGAGAGTAATATACAGAAACTTAGTAAGAGATGGGTGACTTGGTGAGTAAATTGCAAATTATAGCTAGTTAGAACAATTAAAATGGATTATTGTTATCAAACATATCTCAATCCCCAAACCAAGGAATATTTTAACATGTATTTTGTGTGATTAAAATCTATAGGAAAAAAAAAGCCTTCATGGAAACAAACGTTGATTAACTTAGTTTAACAGATAATTAGTGTATCTATACTTATATATGCAGCAAATGCCAATAAGAGTATCTTCTCTTGGCTTATCTGTTGCAGTCAGACTATCATACGCCGCAAGAAGATTATCCTATTGACTGACTATTTACGTTATATCATGGCATAGAGATGACCTCTAAAATTGTGCAGGAATCATCAGGTGCACTTGGTTGTCGTAAACTAGTAAATATAGAAATGGCCCCACATATAAAAAAGACAGGGAAAAAAAAACGATAAATACGTAGGTATCAATTATATCAGTTTTTATTTTCCGATATATTTTTTTGAATACTAAACAAAGGGAAGTAACTCTGTATGGACAAATGGGAAGTTCTTGGAAAGAAACTCTGTTCATGGAACTTCCATTTGATGTTAGAAACATGGAGGAAGTAAGGGAAATTCTTTGAAGTGGTGGTAGAAGACGAGTTCTTGCTGTGAATATCTTATAAGGAGGAACTATAAATTAAAGCTTAGTTGAGTGCCTTCTATGATGATAATGATAGAGAAAGACTAGCAACGTCTCTTCTGGGAGAAAGGTATTCTCTTTTGAGCGGCTCGATTCTGTTGTTGGCATTGGATTTCCTGATTCTTTCTAGAATCAGGAGGGACCATGTGAAGGTTGCCAACATCCATAATGAAAGTGGTGCAACGGAACTGACTGGATTCGAACTTGATTCCCTCAGGTTGTCAGTTCATGCTGTTATCCACTTCACCACCACCATTACTTCAAAAACTAATCAGCATGGTACGACTTTTTGACCGCCCCGATTCTGTTTTCAGCATTAATTTCCCCGATTCTAGAAAGAATCAGGTACTTACAGAAGGGACCAGGTGAAGGTTACCAACATCCATAAGTGAAAGTGGTGCAATAGAACTGACTGGATTCGAACTTGGCAAACCCAAGTTGTCAGTCCATGGTGGTATCCAGTTCACCACCGCAACCTCTCAAAACGACAGATTACGCATAGAAATATGTTCTACCCCCAAAATGGGATTCGGTCAGTTCATTTCATAGCAATTCAAACTATTTTGGGGCTATTTAATTATTATTATTATTGTGAAGTTGTTCCACAGTAAATAATAAATAAAGGAAGTCAAGTCGAGGGTTGATTTAACAAGTGTATTAACAAAGTAAGAAAGTGACTAGCTCTTGGCTAGACAGTTACAAGACTGTGCTTTGTCTTCTGGTGTCTCGCACTATTTATAGTGACAACCGGTGTTGTTTCTCTTGTGTAAGAACGGCCGGTGTAGTAGTAGTAGTAGTAGTAGTAGTAATAACAACAACAACAACAACAACAACAACAACAACAACTACTACTACTACTACTACTACTACTACTACTACTACTATTATTATTATTATTATTATTATTATTATTATTATTATTATTATTATTTGTTTTCTATGCGTCTTTGGGCATCTTTATGTTTGAACAATTTTCAAAGCTCAACCCTTAAAAGTAATAACAGAACACACAGAACATTTGCACTATCAGTACAATATGAGTGTACATCTTCCGTCAAAAATGACAGGAAAAAAAATATGATTTGCCAGTGTTCACACTAATATTCATATTCATATAAAAATAACCTCTAAATTAGTAAAGATAAATAAAAAGAACGAAAGAAAACGTCTCAAACTGGAAAACTAAAAAAAAAACTAGAAAAGAAATGAAAGAAAAAAATTCTAATAATCGGTTTTGTTTCTATTAAAGGAAAGTAACTCTATATTGACGAATACAGAGTTATATCCCTTTTTTAAGATGGCGGTCGTTTGAAAATTATTCCGACCCTGACAAAGTATTTTCTGGAACGAATTAAATCGAATTGCAAGTTATTCTTCTTAACAACATGCTGCAACGATCCACAAGAAAAACTGACAAACCAGAATCAAATATTGATTTTGTAGGAAGAAAGCTATCGATGAGAATCGAGGTATGAAGGAGCACTTGAGATGTCAGCTGTCTCAAATCCAGTTGAGTAAAAACAAAGACTGTTCCATCCTCCCACTTCTCGTGAGTGACGTCACAACCATACGAGACGTCCTCTATCCATTCCTCAATGCACAACAGATGCAGTTGATGAATGATTCAAGAGAAAGCCACCTAAGAAGGTTAAAATTCTGATGCATCGTAAGCCGCTGTTGATCCAAACGTGACAAATACAGTTCAAGAACTAAAAACGGACTTCAATGTGAGCCATGCCACCATTTATCATGAATTGAAAAGGCTTGGCCATTTGTTAAAGGTTAGAAAACGGGTTCCGTATGATCTCTCTCTCTCTCTCTCTCTCTCTCTCTCCCTCTATCTATCTATCTATCTATCTCTCGTTCTCTCATCTTTCATGCTGGGTCCCACAATGAATGCTCTGTCGGAAAGGGCTTATCAGTCGAAATTTATCACTAGTGGTTGAATGTGTGAGTTCCGTAAAGTTCAAAGTAATAATAGATAATATATTAAAATAATAAAAAAAAGAGAAAGAGAAACTAAGACAAGCAAAGCCAGGCGTTCAAATCGAGATTAATTCTAGTCACATGGTCACCTGATCCTTGTGCTTTCTGAAAGTTTCTTGTCAAAATCATCTTCCTTTTTATTTTCATCCTAACAACTTGACCTGAAAAAGCCTAATGAAGTTGTAACTGAAACATGTATGCACATATGTAGATAAAAATGTTAGTATAAATAAAATGTTATACTAAAAAAAGGAGTATATGTACTGAGATTGTAAATAAAGAGATCTAGCTTTGTATGACAGCTAGATCCATTTCTCAGTTCAAAATGTTGAGATCCAGGAACAAGCGAAAGCAAAATAGCCAGTAACAAGTTGAAACTGCAGACCAACATGATGGTGGTCTTCCATTTTTTTAAAATATATACTACTAGTTGTACCTACCTGGCACTGCCTGGGATGACATGAAGTCATTTTAGTTTTTAATTTTTATTTGTTTGCATGCTTAAACTTATACAGAAAAAGAAATAAAATTTTAGTTGTAAGAGAGACAATTCTTTATATTCTTCAATTGAAAATACGAGTTATTCTCCTTGATAATTTTGATTTTTCGGTCATACTTGAAAAACGTTTACATTTTAGCAGTTGTCCGAGCAGGATTATATCATATGTTAAATAAACTGTAGCAAAATATGTTATTATAGTGCCAATAACGTGGCAAAACAATAACAAACGGAAATCAGCTATTCACAATCAGTTTGATATGTCAGCTTAAATGCTATTTAGGTTCAACTTTTAAAATCTCACATGATATATATAAATGAGAGGGTTATAGTGAAGCATAGGTTGTACAATTCCAACGCAATATAACATATAAACACACATGGTCTATTATTCTATTAAATTAATATATTGTAGAAGCTGAAATAATTTAAATTTAGAATATGAGGCCGGGTAAAAATATATCCAAACTAAAGCTGCTTTGCAGAATAGAAGATTAGAAAATGGAGGAAAAAAAGTAATGGAAAGAAAATAAATTAATGGAGGACAGCAAAATCGAAAGAAGACATAAAAAAGAAATGTGTAAAAAGAAATATAACAAAAGAATTGCAAGAAATGAAAAAAAGAAATTAAAAAAGGGAAGTGTAAAGATGTAAATAAAAGATGGTGAAAAGTATAAAATAGGAGAATTGGCAGGAAGGATGGGATGGGTGGGTGTAGGTGGTTGTAGATGAATGTAAGGGGGGGAAATGGAAATGATTTGGGAAGGGAGGAAGGGGAGAGAGAGACGGGTGGGAAGATATGAAGATTAGCCGAAAAAGAAATCAATGAAATGAATAGATAAATAAATTAATTAAAAGAATAAAAAGAGCGACTGGAAAGAAATAACAAAAAGAAGGAAGAATGAATGAAAGAGATAAGGAACGAGAGAAAGAAAAAAATAAAGTGAATCGTAAAAGGAAGAGAAGGAAGAAAGAAAAGGAAAGGTGAAAGAAGACAGAAAAGAAAATTGAAAGAGAAGAAATACAATAAGGAAAAGAAAGAAGGAAAAATGAAAAAGAAAGAAAATAAGAGAAAGAAAAAAAGGCAATAATGAAGGAAAGAGAAGGGAGAAGAAAATGAAGAAGCGAACGAGAGGGAAAAAAAGTTGAAAGAGAAAAATACAATAAGGAAAAAAAGAAGGAAACATGATAAATAAAGAATAAAAAAAACAAAGAATATGATAAATAAAGAATGAAAGAAACAAAGAACGAATGAAGGAAAAAAAGGCAATAGTGACAGAAATGAAAGGGAGAAGAAAAGGGAAAAGTGAAAGATAGAAAACTGAAAGAAAAGAAATATAATAAAAAAAGAGAAAAAAAAACATGAAAAAGAACAAAAAGGAAAGAGAATGAAAGAAATAAAAAGGGCAATGGCAAAGAAAGAGAATGGAGAAAAAGAGTAAGTGAAAAATAGAAGAAAAAAGTTGAAAGAGAAGAAATAGAATAAGGAAAAGAAAGAAAGAAGGGAAACTTGAAAAGAAATAAAGAATGACAGAAAGAAAAAGAAAAGAAACAGCAAAATAAATGGAAGGAAGAAAATTGAAAGAGAATAAATACAATAAAGAAAGAAAGAAGAATAAAGAAAAATAGGAGAAAAAAGAAAGAAAAAGGTGTGGAATAAAGGAGAGAAAGAAAGAGAAAAGAAGGGAAATAAGAAAAAGAAGAAATATAATAAAGTAAAGAAAGAAAGTATCAGAAAGAACAAATGAAAAGAAAAGAATGAAAGAATAAGAAAGAAAGAGAAAAATAAAATAAAGTTAAGAAAAAGGGGAGAAAGAAAAATAGGAGAAAGAATAACAGGCGAAAGGAAGATAAGTAAAAAAGGATAAAGAAATGAAAATAGAAAATAAGCTTAAGTGAAACAGAAAGAAAGGGTATAAAAGTGAGAAGGAAGGAAAGAAAGAAAATAGAAAAAGAAAGAGGACTAAATAAATAAATAAATAATAGAAAAGGAATTAAAGAAAACAGGAAAAATAAAAACGGACAGGAAGAAAGAAAAAAGGGATATCGCAGAAGGAAATAATGACATACTACAAAAAATGGAAGAAGCAAATAGAGAAATGAAAGAATAAAGAACTATAGAATGTATTAAAAATGTAATGAAAGAAAGAAGGAAAACATTAAATGAAGGAATGAAGAAAAACATTAAATGAAAGAATGAAGAAAAACATTAAATGAAAGAATGAAGGAAGACATTAAATGAAAGAATGAAAGAAAAACTTTAAATAAAAGAATGAAGAAAGACACTAAATGAAAGAATGAAGGAAAACATTAAATGAAAGAATGAAAGAAAACATTAAATAAAAGAATGAAGAAAGACACTAAATGAAAGAATGAAGAAAAACATTAAATAAAAGAATGAAGAAAAACATTAAATGAAAAAATGAAGAAAAACATTAAATAAAAGAATGATGAAAGACACTAAATGAAAGAATGAAGAAAAACATTAAATGAAAGAATGAAAGAAAACATTAAATAAAAGAATGAAGAAAGACACTAAATAAAAGAATGAAGAAAGACACTAAATGAAAGAATGAAGAAAAACATTAAATGAAAGAATGAAGGAAAACATTAAATAAAAGAATGAAGAAAGACACTAAATGAAAGAATGAAGAAAAACATTAAATAAAAGAATGAAGAAAAACATTAAATGAAAAAATGAAGAAAAACATTAAATAAAAGAATGATGAAAGACACTAAATGAAAGAATGAAGAAAAACATTAAATGAAAGAATGAAAGAAAACATTAAATAAAAGAATGAAGAAAGACACTAAATAAAAGAATGAAGAAAGACACTAAATGAAAGAATGAAGAAAAACATTAAATGAAAGAATGAAGAAAAACATTAAATGAAAGAATGAAGAAAAACATTAAATAAAAGAATGAATAAAAACATTAAATGAAAGAATGAAGAAAAACATTAAATGAAAGAATGAAGAAAAACATTAAATGAAATAATGAAGAAAAACATTAAATGAAAGAATGAAAGAAAAAATTAAATGAAAGAATGAAGAAAACATTAAATAATGAATGAAGAAAGACACTAAATGAAAGAATGAAGAAAAACATTAAATAAAAGAATGAAGAAAAACATTAAATGAAAAAATGAAGAAAAACATTAAATGAAAGAAATGAAGAAAAAAATGAATGAAAGAATGAAGAAAAACATTAAATGAAAGAATTTTTAAAAAAATTAAAAGAATGAATGAAGAAAAGCATTAAATGAAAGAATGAATAAAGAAAAACATAAATTGAACGATAGAATGAAAGCAAATGAAAAAAGAAAGAATGAAAGCCTATACTTGAAATAAGGAGTAAGGAAAAAGAATGAAATAAACAATAGAGAAAGGAAGAAATAAAAAATGAAAAAAACAGTATATAGAAAAATAAAGAAATAAGTAGATAAATAATATAATGGGAATAGAAATAAAAACAGAAATGAGGGGGGGGGGGTAGAATTGGAAATTGGAAAAAAGTAAAAGTTCCCCAAAATAAAATTTAGCAGAAGTAAAAATACAAAAGGCATCCTGAAATAAAAATAAGGTAAACTAAATTCAAATAATAATGAAATGCTGCTGAGAAGTGGAAAGGGGAAAAATGGAGAAAATAAAACAGAAAAGTCAAAGCAAAATAAAAAACAAAAAAAAAACTGTACAAATTAAAAAGAAAATAAATAGCAAAAATAAATGGCTACAGAGAGAAATGGAAAGAACACGTGATACTACGCATTTCTGTAGAATAAAAAGAGAATTAAATAAAATAAAAGAGCTAAACAAATAAAAGAAATTAAAATAATATATATACGTATATAGACATATATATAAAAACATATATACACATATATAAACACGATGTATATACATTTATACACATACAAATATATATACACATACATACAAATATATATAGACACATACACAAATATATATATATGCATATACATACACAAATATATATATATGCATACACATACACAAATATATATATGCATACACATACACATATATATATATATACATATATATACACACATACAAACACACAAATATATATATGTATACATATATATATATATGTATATATATACATACAAATACATACAAATACACATATATACATACAAATACACATATATATATATATACAAATATACACATGGACATACAAATATATATACACATACAAATATATATATATATATATATATATATATATATATATATATATATATATACAAATACATATATATACATACACATACACATATATATAAATACACACACACACATATATATACACACATGCATGCATAAAGATTTAAGGAAGCCAAAGAAAGAATACATAAATAAACTAATAAAAACGGATGTTCTCAGAAGACAAAGTCTAGGAGGCCTAAAAAAAAGAAAGCTCCTTTTTTCTTCTCTTCTAGAATTGTTAAGAGTAAAAAAAATAAATAACCAAAATTAAAGATAAAAGATATAAAAAAAATAAAAGCAAATTAATAAAAATGATATAAAAAGTGGACAGAATAAAAGCAGATATTTTGGGTATTGGAGGGGCGGTAGTTGGAGGAGGAGAGAAAATTGGGAAGAAAAAAAAGAAAAGAAAGTAATAAATAAGAATGAAAAAGGAGATAATGAGAGTAGGTGGGAGGTGAAGGGTGCGACGAAAGAGACATATATAGAGGGAGGGTGAGAAGGGGAGTGTCGGTTGGATATTGAGTAAATAAAAGCTAACGTAATAAAATAGCAGAGATGAATTAGACAAGGAGAGAAAAAAATGCAATAAAGAAAGAGAAAGGGGGAGATACAAGATTCGTAATGAGAGGGGGTGTACAACAAGCGAGTCGGGAGAGATAGAAAGTAAGTAGTGGAGGAGGGAGGAGAATGTCTGCTGAAGATCGAGTAAATATAGGTAATGTAATAAAGAAAGAAATTGGGAAAGAAAAGATAAAACAAGGGGATAAAAAATATGTAATGAGAGAAGTTGGGATGGACAATAGACAGAGAGAGAGAGAGAGAGAGAGAGAGAGAGAGGGAGAGGGAGAGAGAGAGGGGTTAGATAGAGAGAGAGTATGTGTGCGTGTTGGAGATTAAGCAAAAGTAAAGAGGGGAAAATTGGAAAAGAAGAGAACTTAATAAAAGGTTCATAATTAGAAGATATAGATAGATAAATAGATAGATAGAGAGAGAGAGAGAGAGAGAGAGAGAGAGAGAGAGAGAGGGGGAGAGAAAAAAGAGAGTATGTGTGTGGGGGAGGAGATTACGTAACAAAAAGAGGGAGAACATGTAAAAAGAAGAGAAGAACGTAATAAAATATTCATAATGAGAAGAGATAGATAGCAAGATAGAGAGGGAGAGAGGGGGGAAGGATTGGAAAAGAAGAGAAAGACAAGATATTAATAAAAGGTTGGGAGGGGAAAGAGCGAGTTTCTAAAGAGAGAGAGGGAGGAGAGATGAATCGGTAACGAAGAGAGAAAAGAATAAATAAGAAAAGTAAGAGACAGAGTGTGAGAGGGAAGTGAAGCGGCTGTTAAAGATATTAACGTATTAATAAAAACGGAAGAAAAAGTAATAAATATAAAATGAGAGAGAGAGAGAGAGAAATTGGAAAAGAGAAAAGTAACAAAGAAAGAAAAAGGGTGATAAAAGGTTTATAATGAGAGGATGTGAGAGACAAAAGAGAGTGGGAATGTCTGTCTCTGGAAGATTGGGTAAATAAAAAGTATTAACATAATAAAGACAGAGAGAGAGAGAGAGAGAGAGAGAGAGAGAGAGAGAGAGAGAGAGAGAGAGAGAGAGAGAGAGGGGGAGGGGGGATGGACAGGAAAATGTCAAAAATGTATAAAACGAAATAGCAAAAAACAGTAACGAACAGCGTTTTTGAATCAATTCAAAAGAAAAGACTGTAAAAAAGGCAAACATTGCATAAAATAAAAATACTTAAGATTAAAGATAAAATAAGAGAAACAAAAATGATGATGATGATGATGATGATGATGATGATGATGATGATGATGATGATGATGATGATGATGATGATGATGATGATGATGAAAAAAGCACATAATTTGAAAATATCTTTTGAAGACACGAAAAGAAAAAATATACAAAAGCAATAATAATAATAATAATAATAATAATAATAATAATAATAATAATAATAATAATAATAACAACCGACCAACCATAAGTAAGTAGAAATAGTAGAAAATATAGAAAGAAAATACACGAAGCCATGGGAACAGAAACTGCCATGATAGATATGCAAGAGAAACCACATAATCCGATCCCCCTCCCACCCAAAAATGCTGGTACCAAACAAAATAGTCATCAAGGGTCAAGACGGATAGAAAGATCAAGGAGGGAGAGCACCATCCGGACCTCTACTGGAAGGGCACGGAAAGTACTGGAATCCTGTGAAGGCTTATTGTCAGTCAAATTCCAGAGAAAGCCAACGGCGGCTATCAGCGAAAAATCAATGATAAACAGCTGTTGCAAGAACGCAAAATAATTTGCAAAGGTATTGAAAAAAACAGAGAGTACTGGAAAGCTGGGGAGACTTGTTGTCACTCAGACTCCAAGCAAAATCACCACTCCCTTAATACGTGTGCAATACTCCCGGAGTGATAGAAAGGATGTCAGAAAGCGACAAGAGGGACATATAATCTGCTATACTGGAGAAGGTAAAGGCAGAAAAAAAGAACATAGCCCTGGCATGGATTGATTACAATAAAGCCTACGATACAATCCTCAAATTATGGATAATTGAACCCTTAAGGATGTACAAAATATCGGACAAAATTATCAACTTTATGGAAACGTGAAGACTAGAATTGACAGCTGGAGAACACCTGACAGAGACAAGAATACAGAGACATTTTCTAGGGAGACTCACTATCACCACTACTTTTTATCATAGCCATGATGCCATTCAACAATATACTCAGGAGGTGCAATGCTGGATACAAATTTACAGGCACAAATAAAAAAAAAAAACTACCTCATGTATATATTATTTTATTTACCTCCTTGCCAGGAAGTTAGACACAAGGTCAAGCGTGGTTTTGAGAAGCCAGCACATTAGGATAAGCACACCCTAGCCTACAAAAAATGTCTGAGCAGCCCCGTCAGCATTCTCAGGTAGAGGCACCTCAGAACTAACCCCTTCTCAGAAAGAAGGTAAAACCTAGGAGAGTGGACCTCCTAGGACTGTACAGAACCATACGCCAGCCCGACAGCAACAAAGACATTGTAGGATTGATTTGTATCATAAATATGGAGGACCTTATTTACCAAAAACAAAAAGGAGCTAGAAATAGTAATAAACGCAACTAAAATCCAGGACATAGAAATGGAATATTTGTTGTCATATTTGGGCTGGTGTATCTCTGTCCCATTTGAGGGTTCTTGATAAGGTTCAGAAGCGTATCTGTAATTTGGTTGGTCTCACCCTTTCTACTTCTCTGCATCCTCTCTCTCTCTCTCACAGATGTAATGTTGCTAGTCGCAGTCTTTTCTATAAATACTATTATGGCATGTGTTCTTCAGAATTGTCGGATCTATTGCCTACTTCCCTTTTCCAGCTAATTTGATTTGTTAGTCTAAAAGTCTTCACAAATTCACTGTTTTCATACCCCCGATATAATACAACCTCATTATTCCAGTAGCTTCTATCCCAAGAACTTCAGACTTGTGGAACTCTCTTCCTGCTGATTGTTTTCCTCCTACCTAGAGCCTTGGTTTTTCAAAACTAAGATCAATAGGCATCTCCTGTCTTTGCGATAATCATCTTTCATTCTTATTAGCTCCTTACATCAAGTGGCTTCATGCCTTGTCTGAAGATCAAGTCAAAATGTATGTAACACCATATATAAATATTTGGCTCTTATTTTAAATTTAAATTTCTGAAAAATTCTATTTCAATAATAGAGCACGCTTTAAGATGGTCACATTATTTTTTAACATTCAGGGGGTGCATATATATAAAGTTTTTTTTAATGAACAGATCATGATGAATTTTGGAATATATATTCTCGACAACCCGGTGAGTAATATGATCACATTATATTTTTTTTTAACTTTATCATTTAGAGGGTGTGCTCACTCAAACTCGCACCCGGCCTCAAAATTAAAAAAAAAATAAGTTAAATAGAAAAAATTTAATAGAAAAAAGAATTGCTCTACATTAAATTTTGAGTAATATTAAGTCATCAATTTTTAAAAGGATTGGTGTTCATACTATCGTAAAATCATAAACTATAGAACTTAATCATTATGAATTATGGAACTTATGGGTGAGTAATGTGGAAACATTATTTATTTTTTTCTGTAAATTTGACATTTAGAGGGGAGGGGAGTGCAACCGAACCATACCATACTCCCCAAAGAAAGAAAAAAAAACATTAAAATTTAAAACTAATTCTATATTTATTGTTTATACCCATCCTGGGACGGGTATTCTACTATTTTTAGATATAAAATACAAGGTGAGGCAGAGAGGACGGACATTTTTTTAAATGATTATTACTCAGCTTCCACCAACTCCTTGGTCTTTTGGTTGGGGACAATGTATGATATCTGTTTTGATACTGCACTTCTCTTTTCTGTCCTTCGGTCAATGAAGGAGAAATCCTTCCAGACTGAGGCAATTTCAATTTTGTCCGAATCTAGAGTGCCGTTTTGGGGGGAGATGGATTTTTCCCACATTAAAAACCGACCTTGTGTCTAACTCTGCCCTCGTGGGGAGGCTAGTAAATAGAGACTATTACTCAGCTCCAAGAGAAGGAATATATGGTCAACAGTGATGATTCGGCCCATGGTGGTGTCTTTACATTTTTTGTTCTTTTCAATTGAAGCCATGGATGATAAAGCACCACATGTTTGCCGACAACATATCGGTGAAAAATAACAAGTCTATCACAGCAATTCAGAGTGAGTTTCGTTGTTGATTTAGAATTCACTGAAATCAGGCTGTTTCGACTTGCAATGAAATCTTACTTCGTGTTCATGCACTTCATACATGAGATAAAATAATAAATAGTAGACTAGTGGAGACACCACAAAAGGTACGTAGCTCAGAAAATGTTGAATGAGCTCTGTTGGGAAGTTCAAATTGCAGCTCAGAAAATGTTTAATGAGCTCTGTTGGGAAGTTCAAATTGCAGCTCAGAAAATGTTGAATGAGCTCTGTTGGGAAGTTCAAATTGCAGCTCAGAAAATGTTGAATGAGCTCTGTTGGGAAGTTCAAATTGCAGCTCAGAAAATGTTGAATGAGCTCTGTTGGGAAGTTCAAATTGCAGCTCAGAAAATGTTGAATGAGCTCTGTTGGGAAGTTCAAATTGCAGCTCAGAAAATGTTGAATGAGCTCTGTTGGGAAGTTCAAATTGCAGCTCAGAAAATGTTGAATGAACTCTGTTGGGAAGTTCAAATTGCTTTGCTCTCTGGCATACTACCGAACTTGGCATCAATAATTATTCAGTAAGGTGTATTTTGCATGAAAACCTGCAATTCTACCCTAGGAAATTGGGCATTGGTCAACCTTTCCTATATTAACAATCACATCTAATATAACTAAAAACATTCCCATTCAAATAGGGATTAAAATTTCGTAACAATCACATCTAAAATACATTATTCAAATAGGAATCAATCAACTTTTGATATATTAATAATCATATCTGATATAACTAAAAAAAAAACATTCTTATACAAATAGGGATCAACTTTTTATGTTACACGCTTGGATAAGTTTGCACTAAAAATAATATATAATAATCCAAGTAAAATTTACATCCACAGGGTAAAAATCCAGGGATCCTTATTTTTTTTTTATCATTTTAATTCAGTTTATCTAAAGATATCAAGGGGCCCCCTCTTGGGGTTAACACTTGATTTTCCTATGAATAAAACTTATATCCGAGGGCTCTCTTAAGGATAGATGTTGTCCCTTTTAGGGCTACTATCTGTACTTCCCTACAGTTTGGTCTTCCGGGGATTGCGTCTAAGTATTTTTTTAGATTTTTTTCACTAGACCAGTTGCCCCCACTACAACCGGTATGATGTTTATTTCGTTGAGGGACCATGTTATTTTTAAATCATTTTTGAGGTCTTGGTATTTGGTTATTTTTCCCCGTTCGGCTCTATTGAGGCCATAGTCGTTTAGGACGGTTACGTCAATGATGAGAGCAGTCTTTTCTGGTTTGTTGGCCTATGTTGGCTTTGAAGAAGTCCGACTACCCTATAACTGTGACCAAAACATGTTTTTTTCAAATGTGTAGCCAAATAATGTTTGTATAAATAAAAATCTTATATATATACATATGTTATGGTATAATCACGTTGACACACCAGTTCCCGTTAGATCACCAAGTTAAGCAACGTTTTCCTGGCCAGTATAAAATGGGTGACCATTTGGAAATACTAGGCGCTGTATGTCATCTCCCCTAACAAGGATATACATGCTGACTGAGGAGCGCATGTGAATTTGTATTCCCCATAAACATCCACTTTCAGTGGAAGGCGGAATGCCCGATGCTGTTTTAAATATGTATATGTTTTTTACAGACTAAGAAAGATCTCATTTTGACAAAATTACTACTGAATTGAACAAATTACTTGTGCTTGGCGGTAATAAGAACATGATAGACGCACATACGTTGAAGACTAGATATAATCAACAACAAATAAAGACATTCTCTTTGCGACTCAAATGTACGATTTCATGTGGGGTTGACGGACGCGTGTAGGTACAGTAGCGTCATCAAAGGGCAGTTTTCTTTTGTTTTTTTCATGGCAGTCGCTCTAGACAAGACATGATTCCACTTGATGTAAAGAGCTAAAATGAACGAAAGATGATTATTGCAAAAACAGGATATGCCCATCGACCTTAGTCTTGAAAAGTGAGCATTAGAGAGTTCCACAAGCCTGCAGTTCTTGGAAAGAAGCTAATAGAATATGAAGTTGTATTATAACGACGCATAAAAACAGCGAATTTGTGATGACCTCTATACCAACAAGTAAAACGAGCAGGAATAAAGGAAACAAAGAATAGATCAGACAATTCTGAAGAACACATGCCATAATAGTATTTTGTAGAAAAGACTGAGACTAGCAACATCACGTCTGTTAGAGAGAGGGTGCAAAGAAGATGAAAAGGTGTGGCCAACCAAATTGCAGATATGCTTTTGAACCTTATCAAGAACCCTCAAATAGAACAGAAATTCACCAGCCGAAATATGACAACAGTACTCCATACATGGTCTGATAGTAAATTTGTAGAGATAGAGAATAGCCTCAGGTGTGAGAAAGTGTTTGGAGCGATAGAGAGAACTGACTTTACGAGAAGCAGAAACACCAATGGATTTAATATATGAACTCCAAGAAAGATTTGATGAGAAAGTAAGACCAAGAAGTTTCAGAGTCGATTTCACCTCAAGAACAGAGCCATACATGAAAATCTCAGGAAGAAAAGGGAAACGCCTATGATCGAAAGGCACGAGCTGAGTCTTAACAGGATTAAGCGAAACAAGCCATTTCGTACACCATTCCATAACCGAACCCAAGTGAACTTCTAGATCAGCTGATCTCAGAGAGGTGGATGAGAAGAAACACCAGAATAGAGAGTGGAAATAAGTGCTGTTCAAAGTTAGAAATATCTAATTTTTCATAAGTTTCATATTCAATCTTTTTTGTTTATATAAAAGAAATATATATATATATATATATATATATATATATATATATATATATATATATATATGTTTGATAAAAGACGGAGGACTGTCTGAAATATTTAAAATTGCATTAACACTTATAATTTAAATGCTTTTATGTTTTTAATGAGGCTATTTTTTATTTTTATGTAAAGAACTTCATCATTTTTAGCCACGAAACACATATACATTATATATATATATAACTCGCTGTACGCACTCGCTGATTTGGTGTTAAATCCCTCCTAATTATCATGTGGATTCCTGCCGGCCGAGAGGAAAGATACCCGACTGCAAAATCAATGGTGATTTGTAAAAACCGGGTTCAAGCCCTCCGACCGACGTGAATTAACATCCCTACACTGAAGATTGCATAAGCATGAAACATCGATGTCTGTAGGTAAAAATAATTAATATTTACTTTAAAAATATTATATATATATATATATTTATATATATATATATAAACCTATTTCGATCAAATGTAAAGGGGAATTCTCGTCTTTACAGAATTCCCATCTACATTTTAAAAACAGTTGATAGAAAAATCTGTTTCGTCAAAAATTATATACCAAATATCGATCTGTGTTCTTGAAAAACAAATTTTTATTTTTTATCGATTTCAGCTTCTTTTTAATATTTAATCCTGATAAATATTTCATTCTTTTTATTAGTCATAAATAAAGGAAGGAGATATCAGGAATTATTAGAGCTTTGAAAGAATGGTCCGTTTCGGAGCAAGATAACAATAGGGACCCCAGTTCAGTAACAAAACAAGCGGGACATCTTTTGGAAGCACCGGCGATTTCCGATTGACCTCGCAATACACGTGGTCGTTATTTACAAAACAACTCGGGTTTTTTTTCTTTTAACATGTATACGCTTTTTTAAAAATCGGCTGACTTGTAATCTGTCGTTTTGCAATAAACAAAACAATTTATCATTTTGTTTCGTTTTACTTTTATTTACTAAATAAAAACCACATTTTAAACGCAATTCTATATTTCGTGTTGTGTATTTTAAGAAAAAGTGGATACTTTTTTTTCTTTCCGTAGGGAGGCGAGTAACTAGCGAAGTTTTATTTATTTGTTTATAATTGTTGCTTACAGAAAAAAAAAGGAAAAAACTTCATAAATTTTAAATTGCTTCCGTTTGGAAACTGATTTTTCCTATCTGCGGTCAGTGATTTTTTCTTTTAACATGTTAATATTTTTTTTTGGGGGGGGGTATGTATTTTTAAAAATGTAGGGTCCATTTTCTTTTTTCCTTTTATTTACTAAATAAACAAATAAAATATTTACGGTTTTCTTTTAAGACATAAAAAGGAGCACTCTGGATTTTACCTCAGTTTAGAAGGATTTTTCCATACTACACTTTGCTCCTAGCCCGAGGAGGCAAAACGGAAGATTACGCAAGTTATTTTAATAAATAAATGAAATATATACGCTTTTTTAAAAATCGGCTGATTTGTAATCTTTCGTTTTGCCTCCCCACGAGGGCGAAGTTAGACTTCAAAAATCAGTTTCCAAACGGAAGCAATTTAAAATTTATGAAGTTTTTTCCTTTTTTTCTGTAAGCAACAATTATAAACAAATAAATAAAACTTCGCTAGTTACTCGCCTCCCTACGAAAAGAAAAAAAAGTATCCACCTTTTCTTAAAATACACAACACGAAATATAGAATTGCGTTTAAAATTTGTTTTTTATTTAGTAAATACAAGTAAAACAACAAAAAAAGATAAATTGTTTTGTTTATTGCAAAACGACAGATTACAAGTCAGCCGATTTTTAAAAAAGCGTATACATGTTAAAAGAAAAAAAAAACGAGTTGTTTTGTAAATAACGACCACGTGTATTGCGAGGTCAACACGCCGGTGCTTCCAAAAGATGTCTCGCTTGTTTTGTTACTGAACTGGGGTCCCTATTGTTGTCTTGGTCCGAAGTTTCTTTCAAAAAAAGAGACATAATGACAACAGCTAACAAGTGAGATATCTCTTGTCTTTGTAAAGTCGCAGTTATAAAAAGACCAGACAATTAAAAAAAATAAAATTAAAAAAAAGGAAAAAAAAAGAAAAAATGATAACGGATAAAAAGAACAATTGAGAAGAAAAATTTCCCTTCTTTCTTTCTTTCTTCTCTAACATCCTCCCCGCTACCCCCTACCCACATTCATCTTTTTTTCTTCATGGCAAGCAAAGGAAGAAAGGATGATATTTTTTTTTCTATTTGGGTTAGAGAGTGTTTTTAGGAAATGTTTATAGCTATAAGGACAAGAAGAAACGAAATGAAGACACATGAACTCGAAATATATATATATATATATATATATATATATATGAAGCAATCCAACAAAAGATATAAGCGTCAACTAATATCTTATAATTAGTGAAACATCCGGATAAAAACTGAAGCTCAATATACTGGATAGAGCATTAATATTATAATATAAAATGAAGTAATAAAATATTATTAGAATTCAAAGTTCAAGCAAAGTATCCTTAAGTCCTTAGCTCATGAGTTTTCAAAGATAATTCTTCTCTTCAGAGGACCATTACCGCAGTTATACTGCTACAGGTAATAAAATTAAGCTTTGAAAATATATAAAAATTATATACACAAATACATAAAAATACATAACATCAAATATATCAACCCAAAAACATACTTTTTGTTGAATCTATACACAATCTCGTGCACAATGGATGATACCACAAAATGATAACATTATCCATCAAACTGGAGAGAGAGTGGCAGAAGGAAAGAAATCCTCTATGACCTTTTATGTAGACGACCGAAAACCCAAACGGTCATGGGTCGTCTACTAAACGAACCATCTAGATCTCTGGAGCTGGAGGGTCTAGTATATATATATATATATATATATATATATATATATAAAAGTTTATATATATATATATATAAAATATATATATATATATATATATAAAAGTTTATATATATATATATATATATATATATATATATATATATATATATAAAAGTTTATATATACTGTTATGGTACCTTACCTATAACGGACTTTGGATCATTCCATTCACCATAAATACTTGGACAACTGCTCTTTAGTGTTGAATCAACCCCAGTTGAACAGGAACTGGGTCATTTCAGTGGTCTTTTATCTGTCGGTCTGAGGCATTAGCCCTGGGTAGTCCTAGGAGGTCAACCCTCCCAGGCCTTGCCTCCCATCTTTAGGGTGGAGTAAGTTTATCACTTACTGCCTGATGCGCCCTGACCGGGGAATGCCGACAGGGTTGCCCAGGCTATTTTTGTAGGCCAGTGTGCTCCTTCTTTAGGGGCGCTGGCTTGACTCTTCCCCCACTTTCCGACCTTGTGTCACATATTGCTGCTGTGGGAAGCGATTAAATACCCTGAATTAACCCCAGTTCGACAGGAACTGAGTCATTTCAGTGGTCTTTTATCTATCGGTCTGAGGCATTAGTCCTGGGTAGTCCTAGGAGGTCCACCTTCCCAGGCCTTGCCTCCCCTCTTTGGGGTGGAGTAAGTTTATTGCTTACTGTCTAAGGCACCCTGACTGGGGAATACCGACGGCAAGTTTTTTTAGGCCAGAGTGCTCCTTCTTTAGGTGTGCTGGCTTGACTCTCCCCACCTTCCGGCCTTGTGCCACATATTCCTGAATCAACCCCAGTCTATACTGGCAGTCAAGAGTGACGTACCACCACTCTTGTTTCTCTGTTGTATTACATTTTCTTCAATATACTTGTTTTATCTAAACCCCGAGTTCGTGTTTTCATTCTGGCCACTTTACAGGGCCACAACATATACAAACATTTGGCTACACATCCAGACATGTTTTAACCATAGTTTTGATAAGCTCAATTTTTTCAGACTGAAAAATAAGTGTCTGCTCTTTACATTTTCATATTTAAGAAAATATATATAAAGTTATTATCGCTTCTTCACCGAAGAAAGCCATTCCTACAAGATTACATCATCTCATTGTGAGCACGCATGTATCTCAGCAGTCCAGATTTACTTTTATAAAACTTTCGGCAGATATGACACCTGAGACAGCTGGCTTTGGTTAGTTCATATCTATGTTCTTCTTTTATTTGTCCCTTGCATAATTGGTTGCTGCCATGTAACTGAGTAGTCCAGCCCTCGACAGACAGGCTCTGCCACAGCAACCACACACATAGTCAGGGTGAAATGTGTCTGGGATTTTCAACACGGACCGCTTTCATAGAACATGCCTCAAGATGGATTACTGTAGTCACCTTACACCGAATCTCACACAAAACAATCGTCTCAAAGCCGTCTTCTCTTAGATGTATTTCGTACTCAAGAGATCCATCTCTGGAGAGAATGCTACCAAGATATACAAAAGAGTCAACTATACACTTAATTTAATCTCCATGACATAGATGTTAGGTTCAACATTCTGATGTCTTGGTGTTGTGGTGAGTAGAGCAAAGGTAGTGCATGCTCTAAAAAAGAGATATATTATTTCCTGCATATCCTCCTCAGTGGGAGGGGGGGGGGGACAACAAAGTCCACATACTCAGCAGAGGAGAGCTCCCGTATAAGGATTTGGAAAGTCTTAAACTTAGTAGCAGTTTATTTATCTGACTTCCACAGCAGCAAAGTTAGACACAAGGTTATTTTATTGTGGAACATAGGGGGTGCTCTGGATGCATGTAAAATTAGCCATGATCAATCCCATTGGCATCCCTCAGTGATCAGCCATAAACCAACCCACCACCTCCCAAAAGAGGAGTCAATACCTGTACCAACCAGAACAAATGCTACACTCATCCTGACCTGAATATTTTCCTACATTATATACTTGTATAATAGACGTTTAAATGGACATTTCTACTTTAAAAATTAGATTAGTAAAAATAGAAAATTTCCACTAAAAATCTGAGTGTAGAAGTTAAGCTAACGTGTCAGGAAATGACGTTGTGTACAGGAAGTTCCCAGTGACACGTAGTGAATAAGCTATTCTGATCTTTCTCTTGACTATTCGGTTTGAAGGGAGCTGAATGTTTTTCGGAGCTCTCCCTCTATTCCTCCCCTGGAAAAAGGATGAGGGTAAGCTTAATGCCATGCAATCATTGGTGTATACTATATCTAATACTAATGTATTAATTAAAAAAGTAAATCTACAAAAGGAGCAGGAATGTCCAGAACAAAATTATATTATTTTAATTGCTTCAACTATAACAAGCATTATTACACAAAGAATAGAAGGAAAGAGAGAGAAAGGGGCAGTTTAACTCTACACACTGCAACTGCTTCTACGACTACTACGACTACTGCTACAATGTGCCAACTGACAACATGGCAGTTTACAAGACTTCTGTCGACGAGACAACACCTGCGAGATATCTGTTATGATAAAAAATAAATTGGTCGACATAGTGCAATTGCCTGTAATTTTCAACATTTTCAATTCCAGATAATTAAATGATCCATTTTCATGTATGCTGACCGTAAATATTTTTGTTAGTTTTCCTATGACAAAAAAATGTATTACCACAGAAGGCAAAATCATCTACATGACTAACTTAAATTCTTTTAAGCGAACCACTTTTATACAACATAAATAAGACGTTGTCATACGAACTAATTCTATCTCCCAACTGTAAGAATACTTCCTTATTTCTTTTCGATCAAGATCTGGGTGGATCATTCAATCAACTCATAATATAAGGAGCATTTTATCTCTGTGTGTGTGTGCATCACGTAAGAAACTTAAGAAATACATTTGTCTCATTTCGATATCAAAATATCTTAACTTCTTTTAGAAATGGAAAATATTGCATTAATACTAAATATTAAATTCCCAACAAATAAAGCGGATGACATGACCGGAAATCGGAACCAAAACCTTGAGAACTTCAGTTTGATGATCTACGAACTGAGCTATTTGGATTTTCTTCTAAATATATTTTAAAATATTACCTTAACAAAATAATTATAGCTTTGACGTGACGTCATAGATTTATGATTTACGTGAAGTTTCAAAACATATATCTATAAATATATATATAGTGCATCAACGTATAGTTTTTAAATAAATAATTTGTATTATATTATATAATTCTAAAAATGACCCTTATATTATGAGTGGATCTACCAGCCTAGCAAAAATATGCGACTGGGGGAAGGGGGGGGGGGCATATTTTTGCTTGTCTGTATATGTATCTTTTAAGATGTCAAACCTAAGTTTTGGACAGACATTGTGAGGTAGACGTGGAAATACCTTTCCAGTCAAAAGGAACCCCTTGCGGAAATGCTGGTGTTATATCAATAGAGTTCAACCTTCAGGACATAAAAAATAGCCAGTGTAGACACTCTTCACTACAGGTGGGAGAATCTTTTATTCGGTCATCCATTTTTCCCAGGTATTTTTTTTCTCTACATTCTGTCAGATTTTATATTTACACGTTTTTCTGAGCTGATTTAAATTTAATCAACTCTGGAAGATCTGGAAAAACAAAAACTTCACTCTCAGATCTAAATTAAGATTTTATAACAACAACGTTTTGTCCATACTACTATATGGAAGTGAAATTTGGCATCTCAAAATCAGCCAAAAGAGGAAATTAGACATGTTTGATTCCAAATGTCTTAGAAAGATTCTAGGGATCAAATGGAGTGATCAAATTACCAACCAAGAAGTCAGTGCCGCACTAACCAACAGGTTGTATCGTCAATAATCTGCAAACAACATCTAGGCTGACTCAGACATGCCCTAAGATTGTCCCCAAAGAGATTTGCAAACGATGTGCTTCAGTGGACCCCTGATGGAAAAAGAAGAAGAGGAAGACCAAAAATGAACTGGAAGCAAATAATCGAGAGAGATTTGATCACAACGGGAAGAAGCTAGAGGGACGCTGTGGATCTGGCTTGAGACCGAAAACAATGATTTACCTGGACTGCCTCATGCGTCGCAGGACAGTCTGAGTCTGATATTTATATATACAACATATAAAACTTTTTTGTATTTGTGAATTGTTTATTTTGTATGTGTAAATACGAAACGGTGCAAAGTAAGTGCACGTGTGACGAACGTAGAGATCTGCTTTGGAAGCTGACAGAAGACTTTGTGATCTACGGACAGAGTGATTTGCGTTTCTTGAGACCTTCGTTTTTTACTCCAGGGTGATTTGCGTTTTGTTGGACCTTCGTTATTACTTCAGTGGCATCGTCAATAATCTGCAAACGACGTCTAGACTGGTTCAGACATGCCCTAAGATTGTCCCCAAAGAGATTTGCAAACGATGTGCTTCAGTGGACCCCTGATGGAAAAAGAAGAGGAGGAAGACCAAAAATGAACTGGAAGCAAACAATCAAGAGAGATTTGATCACAACGGGAAGAAGCTGGAGGGATGCTGTGGATCTGGCTTCAGATCGAAAACAATGGTTTACTTTGACTGACCTATGCGTTGCAGGATGCGGGAGTTTCTGGGTAAGCGAGAGAGAGTGAGTGTTTTTCTACATAGTATATTGAATAAATACTGAAGATTTCATTAAAATTCGATAATTCTCTGATTTTTGGTGATTTGTTTACAAAGAGTAATCTCTTACTGTAAAGGGAGGAGTGACACTATCATAGATGTTAGGGGTGGTATAAAACCCTCAGAGACTGACCCTGATCATTCCCTTTTGCATCAATAGATCAAGCGCAGATTACAGGAAATATTTACTTGGCACAGCCTGATCAGGTATTCTTCATACCAGTCAAGAATACGTCCTCGGTAATCAATCTGACAGAATCATTTTTTAGTAAGTGAGGAGAACCTTGCTTCTTAGGTTCTGTACAGCTTTAGAAGGTCAACCCTCCCAGCCTTTGCCTTCTCTCTTTGAGAAAAAGGTTAGTATTGCAATAGCCTGAGATGCCTCGATCGGGAAAGGCAGACGGGGCTGCGCAGGCATTTTTGTGGGCCAGAGTGCATACGCCTCTTATGCACTGGCTTTTCAATCCCTACCTTCTGACCTTGTGTCACATCTTCCTGCGGTAGGAGGTAGGTAAATACTTACAGTGAATAACATCTGGATGCTAGATCTGATTTGAATCGCTTTTAAAACAAAGCCACAAATGTTTAGTCTCCCTAGCCCACAAAAGCTTGCTGGACAGAAAGTACAAAATGTCCATAAAGTCTGTGTGCACAAAAAGGTTTAAAAAGTATAAGTATTTGTGCTAGAAAGTATCTGAAAAACAAAAGTATTCAGAAGAAAATCTAAAAAAAATTTAATTGTTTATTGCAACTTGTTAAAAAAGTTTCTACTGTCAAGTGTCAGAGTGCCAGGTGGAAAATGTTCTGGTACTGTTTTACAGAGCCCGGCTTATATTAGCTCAATGTACCTGCTTATCTAATCTAATATATAAAGTAAAGTCAGTCTCTTTCTCGATGTGTTGTCATCGATAACTTTCTTCCTACAAAACCAATATTTGATCCTGGCCCGTCAGTTCTTTTGGTGGATCATTGCAGCATGTTGTTAAGAACAATAAAATGTAATTTGATTTGATTCATTCTGAATATATTTTCACCAGGTCGTAATTATTTTTATACGGATGCCATCTTAAAAAAGGGACATAACTCTGTATTCGTCAATACAGAGTTACTTACCTTTGGTCAATGTTATTAAGAACAATAAAATGTAATTCGATTTAATTCGTTCCAGAAAATACTTTGACTGGTGCAGAATTAGTTTTATGTGGATGTAGTCTTTAAAAAACGAGAACATAGCTCTGTA
Organism: Sepiola atlantica; assembly: GCA_963556195.1. NCBI lineage: Eukaryota > Metazoa > Mollusca > Cephalopoda > Sepiida > Sepiolidae > Sepiola > Sepiola atlantica. Next base: position 68,932,681 of record OY744525.1, on the reverse strand, counting down.
TTATTTCCCTTTGTTTGGAACCAAAAAATATTTTTTAAAAAAAAAACGGCTTAGTTTAAAAAAAAGATTCTAAGTAGAAACAGTACCGGGCAGCATCACGAAGGTACATCTAGTACAGTATAGTGTTGCACATGGGTGGGTTGGTTCAGTATTGTTTGGGGGGGGGTACTGATTTTGGGTCAATTGATATCCCTCCATATAATATGTTCGACATCACTATCTGTAATGTTATATTTTCACTTACAGATGCGTGTATAAAGCCTTAAACACCTGTGTTATTGTCGAACACAGGTTCTTGTGTGTCTGTGTATACAAAACCACTCGGACGCTGATGTTGATTTATAAAAGGGTTTATGTAAAAAAAAAAAACAGTCATAGAAAACATCAGAAGGAAAGGTTATTTTCATACACGTGGGAGAGAGAAAGGCAGACATATAGAGGGACGGATAGCTCGTCTCACTACATCCAGCCACATTGTTTATGCTATCTATCCCCCATTGAGGACGACATCCTAGACAGGATTACTCCGCTTGAAGTCTCAGCAGAAAAAAAGGACTAGAAAATCTCTGTCCAGAAGTCACATGGTTTCGTTGACTTCTACCTGAGGTCACCTCTGACCCTTAGGTCGCTCAAACTTTTCCATTCAAACACGTCTCTTGTTATGCAACAGCAATACAAAGGATAAGATGATTACAATTTTACTTGCATCAGTGTGGTCTGATAGAAGTTCCCTATAATATGATGTTTCGGGAACATTACCCTTCGTCAGATGTGTATTTATCCTTAATTCAAACGTGCAAATATATATATATATATTGATTAAATTCCCGAAACAGTTTTTCATGGTAAACAACTGATAATCCCTTAAATAATATTAAGACGAGCGTAAATTATTGGAAGCAAACTAATATAGTAACTGCAAAAAGTAAATTGACTTACAAAAGTGATTTTCCACTGAACGACTTAGGACTAAAATGTTGTTTTTTCTGCTTTTTTTTTCTTTATATAGTTTTAATGGTTGAGAAACTTCCGATACTATATATATATATATATATATATATATATATATATATATATATATATATATATATATACATTGCGTTAATAAAAATGGTGGAAACTACATAACTCATTTCATCGCTATATGTCTTAATTTGGTGCAGTTTGTATTTATCCGTTACACCTCTGCATTGTATAGCCTTCTATAAATTACTTTTAAACAATGCTTCAGGCAAACTACATTAACCTTTTATATATATATATATATATATATATATATATATATATATATATATATATATATATATATTAGTAGGTAGGGTAATTATTTATATTCCTAGAATACATTGCTTTCAGAATATGTTACTTTTTGAAAACATTACTCCCAGAAAACATTACTCGCAATAGGAAAATTTATAGAGAGGGTAGGGGCATTACTCCAAGAAAATATTACTCCCAGAAAAACTACTCCCACAAAACATTACTCTCAGAAAACACTACTCCCAGAAAACAGTATTCCCTCCAAAAATTACTCTTTGAAAACATTACTCCTTGGCATTGGTAATATTCTTTGTTCTCAACACAATTGACTCTCAGCCAACACCTTAGTATCTAGCATGAAGTTGCAGGGCATGTGTTGCTTGGGAGTTTTCTTTTCTTTGTTTAAAGTAAGACAGGTTTTTTTCCAAAATATTAAGATTTTGTTTTTAAATACTATTTTTAAGGTTAAATTTAATTAATAACGTAATAATTGGATTATTCGGACTACTATTCTCATCTTGGTTGTTATTCTCAACAACAGAACAGTAGTTTGAATAATCCAAATTATCAATCCTCATTTAAAAAATTCCGAAACATAGTACAGTATCGTTTGAAAATTATTAATTGGACCAAATTGTTAGAAAATTATAAGTATTTGTTGTTATTGTTTCCTAAAATAAAAAGACATGCAGAGAGCCGCAATTGACACAGGACCTTTAAATCTCCAGTCTCAGCTCTCCTGATTTATTCTGCTAGGCTATATATAACTTCCAATTCTAAGCATGTTTATTTCAGTAGCTGCCAATAAGTCAAGTAACGCTGCTTTAAACCTCCCTCTCTTTCTTGAACAGCAGACTTGCAAAAAACGTACGTGATAAATTTTGGGGCAGCCTGTATATAACAACGTCTATATAAATGAAATTACTATATTATATTTATTAAAAATAAATAGTAATGAATGTATTAAACAAATCTTTAACCCTTTTGAAGTCGATATCATTTTCTGCGATCTGACACTGGTGCAGAGGAATACTTTCTCTTCCAAAATTAAATATCGATTGGACTAAATATAGAAATCGGTAAAATCGATTAGAAGTAAAATTTTATTTTTTAAGAACATAGTCGAAAGGAGATCAGATTTTTTTTTATCAAAACAGATCTAGCTTGTAGAAATTAATCCATGATGACCAAAATTGATAAAACAGACTGACTTTTCTTTATTATATAGAAATATTAATTGGCCGGTATTATATTAACATTGGCAGTCACAGCTGTGATATATTGAAATAAGGCTGAAGTCAGGAATTTAGAAATTACATGTGATGTTCACTTCATGCTTTTATTAGCTGTGTTTTACACATCTGAACTGGATGCTGTCTGTGTTGAGATAGAAGATGAGGCTTTGTTCCTATTTCTAGAGTGACATCAATGAAGAGTTCTCTCAAAGAGAGATAACTTATCACTGACTATTGCAACAGTTATGCTGACAACCACTCATCCCGTTGTACCTAGTGTTATTCTGAAAAGAAAAATGTCTGAGACGAGGAAGGTATTCTGAACGATAATGAAGCAAAGAAAATAGTTACTGGAAATTTGTTTTCTGTTTTTTTTTTTGTTGTTGGCTTTTAGTTTTTGTCGACTTGGATGAAATGTCAAGGATTGTTTTTGACATTCTATTTATGTTGTAAACAGTACCCCCTACCCCCTACCCCCAATTACAATTTGTTTTATTCTGATGAATTCCATTAATAGAAGGTCTTATGAGTGTAGACAGAGAAAAACATTTATGTTGGATGGAAAATCAGGGATCATTGGTTAGCACCGATTGTAACCACAAACACAACCTAACCTGGAAGGGGATGGGTGTGCATGTGTGTGTGTGTGGGGGGGGGGGTAATAATTTCCTATATGTATAAAGTTATAAAACAACTTAACGCGCGTGTGTATGTGTGTTTTCTCACTACAATGTATTGATTTACTCCTCTCCAGGAGTTAGGCACAAGGCCAGTTTTTATCTTATTCCCACAAGTAAGATGTGACCCAAGGTCGGGTCGGGAAAGTGGGGTTTAAAAATTGCCTGGGCAGCCCCGTTGGCATTCCCCGGTAGGGGCGCCTCAGACAGTAAGCAATAAACTTACTCCTCCCCAAAGAGGGGAGACGAAGCCTGGGAGGGTGGACCTCCTAGAACTGCACAGGACAGACCCATAGACCAGCGTCAATCAAGCCCCGAAGGCCAAGAAAATACCAGTCTATGGGGTGCAGTATCCATCGGAACACTTTGATCTTAGCCAAAGGCCGTAACCAGCTTTGATTATAACACATTGAATTATTTTTTGATCTATTACTATTTTTTGATCTATTGCTCGGGATTGAATGAGGATCACTACTATGTACTTTTTAACTATGTCCATAACACCATATTACTTTGTTTTTACTGATCCTCTTCTTCCGTTTCGCTTCCTAATATAGTGGGAAGAAGCTGAAATGCTGGAAAACTCTGAATTAGTGTCTTATACATATGGTTTAAATTTCATTACAATTGGATATATGTATTTGAAGTTTTAAGGCAGTTCTGTCTCCATGCGTTACTTAGAGGTGGAGGCATGTGGATATTAGGCATATAGAGGGTAACGTAGAGATTCAGGATCACTTCCATTGTCTTCCCTAGAAAATTATATACATATGTATATTCTCTAACCTTTCTTTCTACAGAGAATACACAAATATCACACACACACACAACGCAGACATTGAGTTTTATATATAGAAATTAATCAAATATTTATTGAAATCAAAAATCCAATAGTTTAAACTAAAACAATATTTTAATCCTATTTCAAGCTTCATTATTATTCATTCGCTCGCACACAAAGCTGACACTACCTAAACAATTTCCCTCTCTTTGTATCAGTCATATAATCAGCACTTCCCCTCTATTTGTTGGCCTGCTACTTGATTGGTTCTTAATTCATCTATTATATAAATCCCAGTTGTCTGTATGTATGTATGTATGTAACGCTACTCCTCCGAGAGTACCCAACAAACAGTCACACGGTTGACATCATTCGAACCGGCCAGCCTTCAGACAAATGTTAGGTAGAGAAATAGAAGTTTGAATATAAAGATGTTACACACACGATTTTTCTTCTATTTTATGTTCTTATGACCCCGAGCAACGCCGGGTAGCCCTGCTAGTCTTATATATAAAGTAAAGTTAGATTTCCCCAAATTTCCTTGACGTGAATAGCTTTAATAACAAAAGGCAGATCAAAATAATTCTGCTTCGTCAGTGATTTAGGCCAACTATTGGTCCGTATTTAAAAAAAAATAAGTTTTAGTTTTAATTAATTTCATCGATTTTAATATTTAATCCTGATTAATGTATATATATTTTTGTCATGAACAAAGAAAGGCAGAAGAGGCTCCACTCACTAATTCAGATGTACTCTTACTATCACCTAAAACACCAGGTAAAAAGTTTAATAAGACACAACTTCTAGTTTCACCAGAAAATAATATGTTCACTCAATTCAAATAGATCGCATCGGCGATTTAAGTTAAAAATTAAAAGTTAAACTAACTTTCACAATCCTATTTGAAATTAAAAAAAACATTTGGTAAAATAAAAACAATAAAATTTTGTACAACAAGAGAAGATTTACCGGAAAATAGTGTTTGATCACTTTATGTGAATCCCTCTACTGACAAGCAAAGAAAAAAAACAAATTTAAATGACAACCTAAATGTTGTATGGCAGATAAGACAGTTGTGTTAAATATACAGGCCAAGTGTACCGAAAAAGTCATCTGGCAGAAGTAGGTGCACTTGACATGCACACGCACCTGGCCAGAAAGTACAACATAACATGATTGATTGTCTAAAATAAAATAATTAAGCCACCTGGTTGGAAAAAACAAACACAATAGATTGTCAGAAACAAAATAATTGTTGACTGAAACCTGCAAAGGTTAGCGGGGAAAAAAATACCCAGTCGCTGAATAGACGTCCTGGGGACATAGCTACATTGACAGTAAAGTCCCACAGTGGGCGTTAGCAGGTGGAGACGTGGGTGTCGCAAATTGTTATAATATCAACCTGAAATTGATATCATCAGTTGATTGGCGATTTGGGGTCGAGAAAACAACCCCATCAAATTCCTGTGTGTGCGTTCTCCTTCTCACTACCTCCTCACACACACACACACTCGTTCAGCCACCGACAATAAAGATATATCATTATATTTTTATACATCAGTATTTAAGCACATCAAAAATGCAACAGTTGTTCTTATTATAACTTTATATTCGAGTTTTACTTTTTAAAAAGTAAAAAATATTCATAAGAATGTAATTTCATAAAATTAATTTATTTTAATCTTATTTTTAATCATCAATTTAATTTCATAATTTTATATCCATTCTTTTTTTTTACTAAAACTTACTATTTTGTGTTGCTGACTTTAATCTTATACGTGTGCATTTTCACTTACGATTTTACTAAGACTGCTACTAAGTATATCGGCCGTTTCTATTTATCTTCCTCCCACAAGGTAAGATGTGACACAAGGTCGGGAAAGTGGGAAAGAACCAGCGCTCGAGAATTTGAGCACTCTGGCTTTTTAAAAATAGCCTTGGCAGCCCCGTCGGCATTCTTCGGTAGGGGCGCCTCAGACAGTAAGCAATAAACTTATTCCTCCCCAAAGAGGGGAGGCAAAGCCTGGGAGGGTGCACCTCCTAGAACTGCACAGGACCGGCAACCCCCAATAGACCGGCGTAAATCCAGACCCAAAGGCCCGGACGATACCGGTTTTATTAGGTGGGGTAAAAACACATTTTAAGTATATCTGTATTTTAACCTATCAGACATCCCCAGGTTACTTGGATAATTTTATATCATTTTAATAAACGAAGGAGCACCATATCAGAAGGTATGATGTGTCAAACATCCATGAAAAGGAAATAAGACGTTTTATTTTATTTTAGTTTATTTATAGCTTCCAAATTAGTTCCATAAGACGTTTTATTTTGAATAAGAGAGTGTCACGATAGTAAACACATGTCGGCCATTTTAACTGAAATACTTTTTTTTTAAATCGTTCTCATATGTTTAATATCGTGGCATTCTCTTATTTGAAAGTGATTTTGAAACCTTTAAACTAGAAAGTAATTTCTGGCTTAAATTAAAGCTTAAAAGCAAATGTCAAGTATTATGGTTCAATTGTGTGCCGAAACAAAAGAAAAACGTGTATCACAGAGACAATTAAAAAAAATTATTTAGTGTAAGTGACCTCCCGACATGGACAGTCTGTATCTACTTACATCCCAACGAGGGAAAAGTTAGACACAAGGTCAGTTCTTAATGTGGAAAAAATCCAACTCCCCAAAAAGGAGCACTCTGGATGGGAACAAAAATATTTTTTTAGTCCCACCTGTCAGCACTCTCTTGTAAATGAGGATGACTGATATGACAGGCAATACCTCCACCCCCCGCCCCTGAAAAGTAGAGGTAAGGCCTGGGAGGATTTTTTTTCGTGCCTCCCGCAGTGGCAATTTAGACAGAAAATAATTTTATAGTGGGAACTCAGCTCCCCAATAAGGGGCACTCTAATGCAGCTGCAAAAATAGGTTGGTCGGTCCGTCGGTATTTCTTTACAGTTGAGGGCACCTCAGATAACGGGAAATAAATCCATCCCCTTTGAAAGGACTAAATGAAAGGTAATAAACCCTTCACTACCATGAAAGGAGGAGGTTATGCCTGGGATGAAGGCTTCCTGAGAATTATTTATTCGGAAATTAAAAAAATCAATTTAATTACAACTAAGGCACAAGACCATACAAAATGTGGCGTGTAGGTGGGGCGGCGTTGGTTATCCTCAGTCTATCCTACTGTTATCTAGACACCTTTTTACCCATTTTTTCAAGCACTGTTCCTTTTGTTCTTTTATCATTTGTCCATCACTCTCACTTCAGCAGTCACCACAATACCACATTTACACGATGGACTGACCCTACTTAAAATATCCCTAATGGTTTAAAATCAAGTTTATTTACAAAAGAATTTTACAATTTCATTGGAAAAAGACGGGGGGGGGGGGGGGATAGTGAGACAACAACAAAAACACCAAAAAAGAGAGAAAAAATAAAGAAACAAAATAAAATCTGGGACAGGTTAGTAAGACCCTTCCAATCTTTTTTAATAATTGACAGTCCACTGTTTTCCGGTTTGTTTAGCACCGTAAACAAACAAGTCAATTTCTAATTTGGAGTTTGATTTAAGTGGGATAAAAAAATCTATATGTCATAACAACGAATTTAAGCAAAAATGGCACCAAAAGAAATGTCACGGTAAAAATGTCACGGTAAAAATGACAGATAAAATGGCACAAGTGGGATAAATCGGAAAAATTGGCACAAGTAAAAAATATAGATGAAAATCTCACAATGTGTTTATCAAATAACGATTTTCAATCAATTATGAATAAAAAGATTAAAGGAGAAATAGTTAGAAAGATCTAATCGTGTAATGGCCGCCCTCCCTCCACAAGTGTACTTATACTTTTGCGAAAATGTATGCACACATTCCACAGGATTTTATAGTAATCTGAAAATTAAAAAAAACAACAACTCGTAATTGGAATCAGTAACTGTATCGGAATCGGAAATTTAGAAGAGAATCGGTAATTGTATCAGAATCGGGGAAATATTGGAATCATCCCATCACTAGTGTAAACAGGCACAATGATACATGTTTAGCGAGGTGCAATGGATGCAAACAACAGACCTGTGATGGGAAAAATATCTGGCTCTTTATTTGACCACCCAGAAAATGAGATGCCATTTTGCAAAAAGTAATTGCCTCTTAAAGACGAAGTTCCATGCTGAGAGAGCAAGCCACTTGAAATCACAGAGACGTTATGTCAACTTCAGCTGATAGCCCCCCCCCCCTTCTGGTCAGTCAGTTTTTATATTCAATGATTAAACAGCGATCATTCTCAAGCGGGACTGTCATTTGATGTATATATATTCTGAGCAAAACAGAGAAAAGGGAGATTTGGTGTTTGAGCCAGCTGGCGAGCAGGTTGTAGGATTTGCTTGTTGGGGAGTTTCTGGTTTCTGTCGGTCTGAGAGGTAGATGAGTCTCTGGCCCATAGGCTGATGGACTGTTTGTGTTCCATGGGATATGATTTGATTCGATTGAGGTCAGAGTACAGTCAGGATTTTGTTGTTTTGTGTTCGGTTGGAAATGACTGTTGTTTTGATTGCAAGTCTAGCATTTGGTAGAGAAACCAGGTGTCATTTTAAACCTCTCAAAATAAAACATTGTTGTTTTTGAAACTTTGAGTTGTAATTTTGTTTGGAAGAAAAATCCATTTGTTACAGCAGTGACCAAAACCACATGGTTGACAGTCTGGTCAGTGTCGAAATCAAGCACCGAATTTGGACGGAGACAACGAGTGGGCGATCACGATCTATGCAGTGAACGCACACAAGTTCACAAGAGAACCGGTTTTGTTTACCTGCCTCCGACAAAGCAAAGTTTATATTTTGCAATTCAGCTCCCGAAAATAGGGTCATTCTAGTCTGGCTTAAAAAAAAATAGTCTAGTCGGTCTTATCGTCATTTCTTAATGGGTGAGAGCCCCTCGGCAATAAGCCCCCCCCCCCCCCCCCCACTGAAAGGAGGAGACGAAAGAAATAAACCCTTCTCCGGAAATAGGAAGTATTGTCTGGAAGGCTGGACTCTTGAAACAGGACAAATACTAAACTTTGATCCTCCAAGGAAGCCAGATGAATGACTGACTCTTTCCAGGCGTTCGAGCTTGGATCAAAATGTATTTTGTAAATAACATTAATCTAAACGATTGGGAACATTTTACCATAGGGTAAATGTGGTATTGTGGTGACTGCTGAAGTGAAAGTGATAGACAAATAATGAAAGAATGAAATGAATACTACTTGGACGAATGGGTCAAGAATAGGATAGACAGAGGATGACCCCTTGCCCCTACACACACCACTTTTGAGGGCTTTAGCCTAATTTGTTAAAAGTGTATTTATTTCCTTTTTTTAGATTAAATAATACAAATTGTATTATCTGTTCTATCTTCAATTAGAGGAGAATTTTTTATCTTAAATCCAGAGTGCCCCTTTTTGCGGCGTTGGATATCTTCATATTAAAAACCGACTTTGTGCCTAACTTTGCTCTCGTGGGGAGACAAGTAAATATGGAGACTTGCCGTCTAAACAGCTTGTACCTAGAGGTTCGATCTGAACCCGACCGATTTTGGAGAGAGAGAGAGAGAGAGAGAGAGAGAGAGAGAGAGAGAGAAAGAGAGAAAGAGAGAGAGAGGGGGGGTGTTTGTTACGATAGCGTAACACATGATGGTATCCAGCCAGCATACACCAATCCCTGGAAAATGAGCTGTTAGTTATTCGTGATGTGGAGAAGAAAAAAAATATAACGGAGAGATGGAAGAAGGAGAAAAAAAAACTAAAATAAAAAAAAAATGAATAAAAAAAGGCGTCTGATATTTTTGGTGACAGAAGAAAATTACAAAAAAGATAAAGAAAAAATAAATAAAATAAAGTCGGTCCTAGGTCTGCGGAAATGTCACCACTCACTGAAGCAAAGAAGACTTGCGTGGAAAAATAACGAAAAGGGGAGGTTTTATTAACGAAAGATAAAATTTAAAATATAAAAAAGTATAAAATACAACAAGTATAAAATATAATATAATAAAAAACATAAAACGAAAATGGTTTTCTTTAGCCATCAGGCAAAAAAAGGGATAAAAATATACATAACAGAAAGTAAAAAAATAAAATAAAATAAAAAGTAGAGAATAAGACAAGACGAAATTGCTAAAAAGAAAAAAGAAATTAAGAAAATAACAGGTTAAATCGTGAACACATTGTGAGTAAGTGGGAGGGCGGGCAGAAGAAAGGACAGCAGAAAGGAGGGACAGAGAGAGTGGGTGTGTGTGAAGGGGAGGAACGCTAGGAATAATAGCAGAGAAAAGAACAAGAAGGCGTTGGAAAGGGTGGAGGCCGATAACGATAACAGCATTAGAATAAAGATAAAATGATAATCAATGAGAGAGGGGACAGAGAGAGAAAAAGGGAAAGTGACAAGCAATGAAAGGCGTGAGAGGGTGACAGTGATAATCAATGAGCGAAAGGGGAACAGAGAAAACGAGAGATTGGGAAGAAAGTGACAATCAATGAGATTGAGACAGAGAAAGTAATAATCAATGAAAGAATAGATAGATATAGAGAGAGAGGGAGAGAGTAAATAATAATGCAACTGTTAATATTGTCACTACTAAAATTATTACTGTTGTTATTTCCACTGCTGATGATGGTGATAATAACAACAACAATAATAATGTTGAAGTCTTAATAATAATCAACTGTTAAAAAGGGAAATAATGAAAAAGAAAAATATAAGAACAATTCGACCGGAACAGATGAAGCTCTATAACGCCCCTCTCCAAAAATTAAAAAAAAATCAAATAGAAGTGATAATATTTAAAACTCGCTTAAGTTAAGTAATAATAGTATTAATAATATAAAAATATATAATATATATATGTAAAGAAAAAAACGTTATTTTTTGTTTCATCAACAGTGAAATTAATGAAAAAAAAAAAGAAATGTGAAAAGGCGACAACAAAATATGAAAATAGTCCGGGTAGCCCATAGACGATACGATGACAGGCACTAAGGTGGAAAAAGAAAAAATGAAGCATGATAATGGGTGAAAAGGGAGATTTTACTAGTATTAATATGTCAACTAAATTAAGTAACATGTTGCATATCACCAAATGTGTCCCTAATTTACTTACTTCTTCACACAGGTAAAGTTAGGCACAAGATCAATTTTTAATGTGAGGGATTGCCAACTTCCCAAACAGCGGACCTCTAGATGGGTAAAAATAAAATGTATATAGTTCCTTCGACTCTCTCTCGCGGGACATTAATAAACTATCCTCACCCACCGAAAAGAGGAGGTAATGCCTGGGAGGATGGCCCCCTTAGACGGAACGGTTATTACACTTACATTTTGAGCCTAGCCCGAAGACCATAAAAGAGAATCCCTATTTACTTCACTCCACAGTCCACACGAAGGTAAAGACCGGTTTTTAACGTGGGAGGGGGGGGGGGTACAGCTCTCCAGAAATGGAACATTCTGGCTAGGGAGAAAAATAAAAAATGCCCTAGACAACGACCGAGTACAGAAAATATACTACACTCTGATCATAGCCAGTGCCAATGTGAGTTCCTTTTTACTTGCCTCCCCATGAAAGGAGAATTAGACACAACGTCGGTTTTTAAAAAAAGGGGTCACTCTGGATTAAGACAAAAATTAAAATTGCCTCAGTCTACAAGGATTTCTCCTTCAGTGACCGAGGACAGAAAAGATGAAGTGTAGCATGAGAACAGATACTACAGTTTGCTCCTAATGTGAGTCTTTTAAAAGTTAACAATAGTAATTGACAAAATTATAATAAAAATGAGCTTAACAGGGGTAATACTAAATTTAGATAAACATTCAAGGCATTGTCTATTAACATAATAACATTTATTGTTATTGTTAATATTAGTATTAATGATAGTAACATTAAATGATAATTATAATGACGAGCAGTCATTTGCTAGTGTATATAATGTGAGTGTTGAGTTTCCTAATGAAGAGCCAAGTGTGACACTTTCGTGCATACACAGCAAAGGAGGAGGTAATGCCTGGGAGGATAGTATCATGACAACAGAACAGATACCATACTACCCCACCCTCAAGAAGGAGGTAATGCGTGAGAGGATGGTCTCATGAAAACTGAATCGATACTACCCCTCTTCAAGAAGGAGGTAGTGCCTGGGAGGATGATATCATGACAACAGAACAGATACTATACTACCCCATCTCTCAAGAACAAAGTAATGCCTGGGATGATGGTCTCATAATAACAGAACCGATACCCTCCAAGGAAGAGGTAATGCCTGGGAGGATGGTATCATGACAACAGATACACCCCCTTCAAGGAGGAGGTAATGCCTGGGAGGATGATCTCATGAAAACAGAACATACACCTCCCTGTCAAGAAGGAGGTAATGCCTGGGGGAATGGTATCATGACAACAGAACAGATACTACATTATCCCTTCCCTGAATTGAGCCTTGAAAAATAGTAAATTAGTTTGAAATAATACAGTAAACTCAATTGAGCATTAAAAGATAGTGCAATAGTACAATTTAATAGAAGTAATAGTATAGGTTCGGTTTCAGATAGACTAACTCTCCATATAATAGATGTATTAATAATGATCAGTATTGTAATAACAATGAACATTTGTGGTGATATCTATTAAAATAATAACATTCATCAGAGGTATTGTTCATCAGAAATTGTTAATATTATTATAATAGTAATATTATGTAATAATAATATTATAATAATACAATAGTTATATGCATAATATAAATAAAATATAATCAGTAATTTAATTTAAATATTCATGGTAAAATCTATGGACAGAATAAAATTCATGCTTATTGTTAATATTATTAATAACAAGTAATAATTCTAATAATATAATACTTGTATTAATAATACGAATAAATACATCATCAGTATTTTGATAACAATACACATTTGTGGTAATATCTGTTAAAATAATAACCTTCATAGTTATTGTTATTATTATTAGAAATAATACTAATAATAGTAGTTGCAATTAATTCTAATAATATTCGATGCTAGTTGTATTAATATGAATAAACGATAACAATAAACGTTTATGGTAATATCTATTAAGATTTCATAGTTATTGTCAATATTAGTATAAATATTATTAAGTCATAATTAAAATAATAGAGTAGTTTCATCAATAATATAAATAAAATATAATCAATATCTAAATAATAAAAATTTGTGTTAATATCTATTTTTAAAAAAAAAACAACAACATTAAAAGTTATTATTATTATTATTATTATTAATAATAATAATAATAATAATAATAATAGTAAGTAGAAATTACAATAATATAATAGTTGTATTATTATTGATGATGATGATGATGATGATGATAATGATAATGATAATGATAATGATAATGATAATGATAATAATAATAATAATAATAATAATAATAATAATAATAATAATTCATTATTGTCAGAAATATAAAAATAATGCTAGAAATAATTAAAAATATAACAACAGTATTATGTAATACTAGCTGTACCTACCGGCATTACCCGGGATGCAGTGAGGTCATTATAGATTTTAATCATTTTTTTTGCACATTTTTTAAACTTACGCAGGAACAAAAAAAAATTTTAGTTGTAAGGGAGAAAACTTTTACTATATTCTTTAATAAAAAAAATGAGTTATTCCCTCTGGCTAACTTTTATTTTTCAGTGATTAAAAATGTTTCATATTATCAGATAGTTTGGGTAGGACTCAGTCATTTTTTAAATAAATTGTAGCAAAGTATGTTACTTTATTGTCAATAACATGGTGCAACAATAACAAATAAAAATTGGCTTGTCAGAAGCAACGTTTAATTTGCCAGTTTAAATGTTATTTGGGTCTGACTTTGAAAATCCGACAAAATAACTTTATATGTTAGATTATAATAGTAATTCTAGCGTTTATGCTAACTAGTGCTGGTAAAATGACCTCTAGTCTGTAGTTGAATGGGGACATGGATGGATGGTAATATTTAATGCTACTAAGACAAAGCTCATTTAGCAATTATAAGAAACCTCTTCAACCACCGATTGTCATGGCAAATAGCACCCTACCCAGGAGTCCAATATTCAAAATCATCGGCCTAACATTCAAAGGTAACATGAATTGGAACAAATACATAGAAGATACTGCCAAGGCTGCTGTAAGGGAGGTGGGATCCCTCTACCGTGCTAAAAAACTTCTCACAGCTGGCAGTATCCTATATCTCTATAAATCCGCTATTCGCCCATGCATGGATTATTGTTACCATATCTGGGCTGGTGAACCAACCACTAGTCTCTCCCACTAGATAGGGTCCAAAAATGAGTCTCTAATCTCTTTTTTTCTTGAATGGAAATCGCTCCAGACAAGGCATGAAGCCACTTGATGTAAGGAGAAATACTACTTCAAGGTCAAAAACTAGCCAACGAAAAGTGTTAGATAGATAGATTCCGACCCAGAAAACAGTAATTCTCCCCCCTTTGTCAGAAACATCGCTCATGGAATATAAGGACTAAAAGACAAAATAAGGGAGGCGAGAGTTACGAGGCTGCCGAAAGTAAACCGAAAGTTCACTTTCTACTCTCCAGGTCCCGCACTGTCAATCAAGCTCCAGCCTCTTTCCCATCGCCACAATGTTGCATCCATGTGCTTGTTTTACAAGTACTTAAATGGAATGTGCTCCAACGAAATTGTTTACTACTCTGGTGCCCCCTCGACGTAAATAAACCCGACCAAGCCGACAATCAACTAAATCCCATTCATTCACTGTGGGGTCCCCAAATGCTGTAATGGCTTTCCTCGAACAGCGAGCCTTTGGAATTACCTCCCTGCTCCATGTTTCCCTAACTGTACCAACATGCAGAAATTTAAATGTAATATGAACAAACATCTCTCTGTACAACTCCTCACTTAGGATATCGTCTATAAATCTGGCTCTGAATTCACAGTAGCCCCTTACGTCTCAGTGGCAACGTGTTTTGTTTGGGATGAATAAAAGTAATAAAAAAAAAAGATACCAATAAGTTAACTAATAATCGTTTTAGTAATAATAGCACAAACAACAGTAAGGATATTATGTAATAGTATAATAGTATAATATAGTGTAATGATATAATAGTAATTCTAACTTTCACTTCTTTCTTTCTTTTATTTATTTAACATCACTTTTCCTTTGTTCAGGGGTCAGACGTTTTCTAATATTACACAAACTCGCTTTCCAGTTCTCACGGCTCAGTGAGTCAGCTGTCTCCAAATTGCACTTTGTGTGGTCTTGTCTAATCATTTGCTTCAAAATTTTCCTTGGTTGGTAAACCTTCCTGTGGTTTAAGGCATCTATGCTTCTACAGTGGTTTATCCAGGAGGATGAACGTTCCACATGACCATACCAGCATAATCAATTCATCCTTAGGATAAACTCCATGCTGGGCAAGACCATGTATGGAGTACTGTTGCCATATTTGGGCTGGTGAATTTCTGTCCCATTTGAGGGTTCTTGATAAGGTGCGAAACGTATCTGTAATTTGATTGGCCCTACCCTTTCTTTTTCTCTACACCCCCTCTCTCACAGACGTGATGTTGCTAGTCTCAGTCTTTTCTATAAATGCTATTATGGTATGTATTCTTCAGAATTATTATGATCTATTCCACGATTTTTTTGTTTCAGCTCATTTGATTCGTTGGTCTAGTCATAAATTCGCTGTTTTGATACCTCATTGTAATACAACTTCCTATTCCAGTAGCCTCTTTCCAAGAACCGCAGGCTTGTGGAACTCTCTTCCTGCTGGTTGTTTTCCTCCTACCTACAACCTTTGTCCTTTCAAGACTTAGGCACATAGGTATCTCCTGTATTTGCGATAACCATATTTGTTCTTGTTAGCTCCTTACATTAAGTGGCTTCATGCCTTGTCTGGAGCGATTTCCATTTTTTTAAAAAGTGTAGTAGTTTCAGCAAATCCTCTGATCTGATGTGTTGAGTTTGGTCAGATTTCCCATTGCAGATCCATCTAATCATGGATCTGTCATTGCGAGAGAACTGGGTGAGGGTCCAGCATGACACTCCTGATACAGTTGCTTTACAACTTACCCCAGATGCAGAGTGGGATCACATTAACTAATTTTGATATAAAAATACCAATAATATCGGTTAAGTGGATATAACGTTAGTAATAATACCACAAATAGCAGTAGGAATGAGTACCAATCAGTTATAATGTAGTATTAATTATTATAATAATAATATTACATTTGTATAAATATATAACTCATGTGTAAGTTTGCAGATAGTTAAACAAATAAAGCAAAATGTATTTCATATAACAAGAAGTACTAGGTTAACATAAACTTTAACGATATCCTAGAAAATGCTGCTCGGCAGTTTTTCAAAACATCTTACTATTGTATAAAACGGGAGGGGGGGCTGTAGTATATATAATATCTGTTCTATTGTCATGAGACCATCCTCCCAGGCATTACCTTATCCTTTGAAGTGTAGTATATGTTCTGTTGTCATGAGACCATTCTCTCAAGCATTACCTCCTCCTTCGGGAGGGGAGGGGGAAGGTGTAATAGATGTTCATTCGTCATCAGACCATCCTTTCCAGGCTAGCAAAATTATGCTACCGGAAGTAGCATATATTTGTTAATAATAATAATAAAAATAGATACACAGAACTTGCCAGAGAATTGAAAGGGATATGGAGCATGAAAAATAATACCAATAATCGTAGGAGCACTAAAAACAGTCCTAAAAAACATGGAAAAACGACTGGGAGAAATTGGAATTGAAGGGACCACTGAGACCATACAAAGGACGACAATGATAAAAACAGCTGCAATCTTAAGGAAAATCCTCGAATGTGGCAACCAATCTGCATAAGCTACGAATGGTAACCAATCACATGAATGTTAACAGGAAGAAAACAAAACCAAAAGAAGAACACTACCACATGAACCCAAGGAACAGAAACTGCAAGAAACTTCATAAACTGAGTGCCCCCCTCCCCCCACAAAAAAAGTGATGGCACCAGCCTCGGCTAATACCTTACAAAATAGTCATGAAGGGTCAAGGAGGATGGGAAGACCGATGAGGGAGAGCACTAACCAGACCTCCACTGGAAGGGTGCAGAGAGTGCTGGCACCTTGGGGAGGCTTATTGCCACCCGGATTCCAGAGGAGACCAATGGTTGTTACAAATGAAAAATCAATGGTAAGCAGCTGCTGAGATAACGCAAAGTCATTTGCAATGGTTATCGAAAGTAGTGGAGAGTACTGGAAATTTGGGGAGGCTTGTTGTCACTCAGACTCTAGGGAACCCCATCGGTTATTATCAGTGAGCAATCACTGACGATGATTTGTGTGAGAACTCCTAGTGAGTGCAAATAATAATAGGAGAGAAGGGGAAAAAGGACTACAAGAAAGACTGATAATCACTGTAAGAGTCATTAACAAAATGAATGATACGGCGAGCAGTGAAACTGGAAAGAAAAAGGCGAGGAAAGAAAAACGTGAAGAGAAGCAGCTACAGAAACGATTTACAAGACTGAACAGAAAAGTGATGCACAAAAACACCTGAATATGACTATGAAACGGTTACATGAACAGAGAAACAGAATCACTACTGACAGTTGCACAGAACAACGCAATCAGAACAAACTATATAAAAGCTAGAATAGACAAAACCAAGGTAAACAGTAAATGTAGACCCTGTAGACAAAGAGACGAAATGGTGAATCACATAAGTGAATGCAATAAACTAGCCACAAAAGAATACAAAACCAGACACAACTGCATGGGAAAGGTAGTCGACTGGGAACTATGCATAGACCTGCACTTTGAACACGCAGAAAAATGGTACAGACACAAACGAGAAACAATATTGGAAAATGAAAAGCACAAAAGCCTCTGAGACATGGAGGTACAAACAGACAAACTAATCTAAGCAAAGGGACCGGGTGTGATAATAGTCAACGAGATGGAAATATTTTTTATTATTTGGATTATTGGGACTACTGTTCGAATCTTGGATATTATTCCCACATTTTGGCCAATGAAACCTCTGCCTTTCTTCAGGTGCGTCTTGTCAAAACTCGGGAGTCTTCATGTTGAACTTGAGAATCTGAACGGAACACTATATTTAATCCACTGGGATGGCTTGCTGTTGTTCCGTCAGCCATGACTGGTTAGAAGTCTTAACCATGTGAACTCCATCCATCCACCTATACAGTTCACTATGAAAAAAAGAACATAATAACAAATTGTCCTTCCTAGATGTCTTGATAATTCGCACTTATCCGAGGTTCAGGTCATTCGTATATCGAAAGCCAACTTTCACTAGACAATATCTCAATTTCAACTCCCATCATCCATACATACGACGCAAAGTTCCCGGAAACTGATACATGTTCGACATCGGCACCCAATACTCAGTACAGGCGATACTAAGAATACAATTACGAATTACTTAAAACTTCTACTCGGTCATGGCTGACGGAACAAGAACAAGCTACTCCCGTAGATTAAATAAATGGTCCGTTCGAAATTCTGTAAAGATTCCAGAGTTCGACAAGACACACCTGAAGAAGATCGGAGGTTACATCGGCCAAAACATCATGAGAATAACATTCAAAATGAGAACAGTAGTCCGAATAATACAAATAATACAAATTATCAATCCTCATCTAAAAACTTCAAAAACATAAGGAAAAAAACCTGCCAAAAAAACCTGCCAAAAAAACCTGCCAAATTGTAGATTTTGCCGTCCCAGGTAAAGATTAAGGAGACATTCATTGCCGCTCAAATTCCAGAGAAGGCCAACAGTCGTTACCACTGATAAATCAATGGTAAACGGCTGCTGCGATAGCGCAAAATGATTTGCAATAGCTATCGAAGAGGCGGGGGGGTGATGGAAATCTGAGGATACTTGTTGTCACTCAGATTCCAGGGAACGCCACTTGTTATTATCAGTGAACAATCGCTGGTAATGACTTGTGTGAGAACTCGTAGTGGGTAAATAAAAAATAATGTCGCAATCAGCTGTAAAAATAGATGCAGTCTAATAACATTAACTATTGATAAAATGCGAATCGAATAATATTAATAATTGGCAGAAATGTTTATTGTAATCGTATCTTAACAGTAATGAAAATAAGAGAGAGAGAGAGAGAGAGAGGGGGGGGGAGAGGGAGAGGGAGAGAGAGAGATGCTGTCGCAATGGCAACCGCGATAAAATGCCAAAGTAAAAAGGTAATATCAACGCAACAAAAAAAGTAAAATGTATTTCGAAAGAGAATAAGAAGAGGGAGCAACAACAAATGAAGTAATGGCAAGCAGACGAATATAACGAGAGAGAGGGGGAGGGGGTAATAGAAAGGTAGAAGGAGGAGGGGAGAAAGTAAGCAACAAGCTGAAGAATAAAAAAAAGGTAATAAATTGAGAATAGCGTTAACAGAGGGAGGAATGACAGAAAAAGTAATGTCTGGCCAAGAAAAGAAAGAGCAAAAAAGTAATTGAACAAGAAACAAAACTAAAAGATTTTGTATTGAGAGAAAAAGCAAAATAATACAAATAAAAAGTAAGTAAAAAAATAAAAGATGAAAAAATAAACCAAGAGAAATAAATAGAATTTTTGATGTGGAGATAAAAGGGGAAAGACAAAAAACTAAAAGGAGAAAAATCTAATATATATATATATTAGATTTTTTCCTATTTTTACCCTATTATATATATATATATATATATATATATATATATATATATATATATATATATATATATATATATATATATATATATAAAGATAAGAGAAAAAGAAAGAACATGACTGTTCGACCAAATTGGCTATAAAAAACAAATAAAGGCAAGAAAAACGCAAATATAGCAAAGATAAAAGTAGTTGCAAGTGAAGAGCGGGAAAAATAACAGAAAAAGAAAAAGGCTATAAAAAAAGATTATAATGGATAAAAAAGAAAAAAGTAAAAATAAAATAATAATAATAATAATAATAATAATAATAATAATAATAATAATAATAATAATAATAATAATAAATGGAAGGCAAAATTAGCAAAGCATATAAAAAGTAGCCTTAAAAAGTAAATATATAAATTGTGTGTGCGTGCGTGAGTGTGCATGCGTGTGCGTGCGTGCGTGCGTGTGTGTGAGGAAATTACACAAGATAAGGGAGACAAAAAAAGGAGACGAAGACAGGAGAATACGGAGAAGTAAATCAGGAGGAGCAACGACAGTGACGGTAACAGCAAAAGGAAATAGAATAAAAGGGGGAGGGGGCGTATGAGTAAGAGTCGGAGGAGAAGAGACGAATTCAATGGAAAGAAGACGAGAGAGAGACCGAAACAAATAGAGAAATACAAAATACAAAACAGCGAAAAGGGTTACAACAAGCGCAAAAAACGAAACTAGCGAGAGATAGAGGGAGACAAAAAAATCGGAGGGTGCAAGTGAGAGGCGAGTGACTAGCGAAAACGCAGGGAGTAGGAGGAGACTCGCACTGTGTTCGGCTACGAAGGGGAAAAGAAAAAAAAAAGGATTTTTGCTTGCCATTGAAGAAGGGAAAAGTATAACTGAAGCTAAAAAATAATAGAAGAACGAAAGAAGAGAGAAAAGAAGATATTATTATAACTACTGCTGCTATTATTATTAATTATCATCATCATCATCATCATCATCATCAATGATTGATTTAAAAACACGCACTGATACAAATATAACAAGGAACAATGAGGGGAAAAAAACAGAAAGAAAAAATAAATGTCATGAAGAAAAAAGGACAGTATGGAAATTTATTTATTAAGAGAGAAAAAAAAACTAAAATAAGAGAATTGATATTCCAGATTTTACAAGCATGTGAATGTACTGTTTGTTTTTGGGAAGTATTTGAATGCCTATTTTATTTAGTTTCGAACCTGAAACAGAACAGCTGATTTTATTTCAATATTTGTAGTCGACTTTAAGGGTTATACATTTTTTTTAAGCGTATGTATTTTTAGGAGAAAAATGTGATTTTTTTTTTTAAATCTTTTGTTTCTGTAATTCAAACTGCTGATTTATTCATTTGTATTTAATTTTGATTATTTTATTTTATTATTTTGTATAATTAAATTTAAGCCAACATTAACTGAAGTTTCTCTAAAAACAAGGTGTATAGGACAAAATGTGTACCGGCTCAGATCAAAGTGTAGTATATGTGCCCATGTGTCTCCCCGTCTCTCTGACACCTCCGAAAGTGGAGAAAATGTTGAAGGAAGAGACAGGGGTCTTTTTTGTTTAAGACCCTGGCCGTCGAAAGTCGCTGAGTTTCTAACCTCGTGCCACAACCTACCTGAGTGAGGGTAAGGGGTAAATACCAACAAAATTTAATTACTTAAAGCTAATAACTTTTATGGTGCTTGTTGCGTTGTCGTTGTTGTCAATAATAATAATAAAGAATACAGAGGCATATTCCAAGGAGACTCTCTATCACCACTACTGTTTATCATAGCCATGATGCCATTCAACAATATACTCAGAAAATGCGATGCCGGATATAAGTTTACAGACACAGAACAAAGAATAAACCACCTTATGTATATGGACAACCTGAAGCTATTTTCAAAAAGGAACTGGAAAAACTGATAAACACGACCACAATCTTCAGCCAGGACATTCAAATGGAATTCGGAATGGAAAAGTGTGCACTGCTAGAAATGAAAAGGGGGAAACTGAAGACAGCAGAGGGCATGGAACTGCCCAACCAAGAGGAGATGAGGGCATTTGACAAACATGATACGTATAAATATTTGAGAGTTTTAGAAGCAGATACCATCCATCAAACCAGCAGAAATGAAAAGAGAAGATTGGAAAAGAATACCTGAGAAGAACGAGAAAACTCTTAGAAACTAAATTATACAGTAGAAATCTAATAAAAGGGATCAACACTTGGGTAGTATCGCTAGTAAGATATTCTGGTCCATTCATAGGCTAGACAAAAGAAGGCATCTTCACCAGAAGACTAGGAAACTAATGATCATACACTACACCTGAAGGATGACATTGATCGACTCTATATGAAAAGGAGAGAAGGAGGAAGAGGTTTGATAATAATAGAAGACTGTGTGAATGATATAAAAGAAAGGAATTGGAAAAATACAGAACCCAGAAAGGCAGATCACTGCAACAAGAGACACCGTCAACATGAACAAGACAGGGAGCAGCAAAACATGAATTTTGAAAAGCAAAGAAAAGTGAGAAGAGAAACAGCTACATGGACGATTCATAAGAATGACAAGAGACAAGACTCACAAATACACCTGGACATAGCTACAAAAAAGAACATGGGAACAGAGAAACAGAATCGCTACTGACAGCTGGACAGAACTATTAGTGGTAACTATGTCAAAGTTTAAAAAAGACAAAAACAAGGAAAACAGTAAATGCAGACTCTGTGGACAAAGAGACAAAACGGTAAATCACATAAGTGAATGCAGAAAACTAGTCCTAAAAGAATACAATAACAGACACGACCGTGTGGCAGTACACTGGGAACTATGCAAACGACTGCATTTTGAACATGCAGACAAATGGTACAGACACGAACCAGAGACAGTACTGGAAAACGAAAATCACAAAATCTTCTGGGACATGGAGGTACAAACAGATAAACTCATCCAAACAAGTAGACCGAACGTTATATTAGTCAACAAGAAGAGAAAAAAAAACTGCCAAATCGTAGATTTTGCCGTCCCAGCAGGCCACAGGGTGAAGATCAAGGAAACAGAAAAACGAAGCAAGTACAAGGAATTTGCCAGAGAACTGAAAGAGATATGGAACATGAATAACATCAATATAATACCAATAATCATATGAACACGAGGAACAGTTCTGAAAAAATTGGAAAAAAGACTAGGAGAAATAGAAATCAAAGGGAAGACTGAGACTATACAACGGATGGCAATGATGAAAACAGCTGAAATCTTATGGAAAATCCAGTTATGAGGAAACCAACCCACATAAACTGCGAACACTTACCAGTCACATGGAAGTTGTAATAGCAATAAGACAAAAACGTCGAAAGAACACAACCATATGAAACCAAAGGAACTGAAACTGCAAGAAATTTCATAAAATAGCCCCCCTCCTCCCACCAAAAAAGTGATAGCATTATCCTAGGCTGATACAACACGAAATAGTCGTGAAGGGTGAAGGAGGATGGAAAGACCGAGGAGGGAAGCACTGGAAGGGTGCATAGAGTACTGGGACCTTAGAGAGGCTTATCAATTTTCGTTGCCAGCAAGAAATCAATAGTAAGTGGCTGTTGCAATAACGCAAAGTATAATGATGGTTATCAAAAGAAGTTGAGTACTGGTACTGGGGTACTTGTTGTCACTAAGTCTCCAGGGAATACCACCGGTTATTATCAGTGAGCAATCACTGATGATGACTTATGTGAGAACTCTTAGTGAGTACATATCATTAATGATAATAATAATTAATCATGAAGTGTCTGGGAGGATAGAAAGACCAAGGAGGAAGAGTACAGAGTGTACTGTAATCCAGAGCAGAGAAAGATATCGGCCGTTATCAGTAATAATTCAATCGTAAACGGCTGGTGCAAGAATGGAAAGGTGATCAAAAGAAACAGATAGTACTGGAAATCTGGGGAGACTTGTTGTTACTCAGACTCCAGGGAGCACCACGTGTTTTTGCCAGTGAGCGATCACTGGCAATAACTCGTGTGAGAACTAGTAAGAAAAATAATAATAATAATAATAATAATTCTACTCCCACCTAAAAATGGAGATGAGATTTTTGTTGTATTTTTTAATCGGTGGAGGCATAGAAATACCTGGTATAGTACCCAGGCGCGATGCAACCCCACCTGGTAAGATGGACCCGTAGATTTTGTTAGATCATCCATCTAGGAGACGGAAACTCTGATATAAAACCTACGCTCTACATCGTCTTTCAGTTATCTTGCCTCGGCTTGTCACTGAAACTAGACTTTGTAGAAGGAGAGCGTACTGTGCGTGTCGTACAAGCGCACAGCATGGTCATCTACATGTACAGATATCCCTACATGAGATCCAATGGTAGGAGCCAACTAAACAAGTATTAAGCTATGTACAAACGGAAACCAGTATTGATTTACTCCTCTCCAGGAGTTAGGCACAAGGCCAGTTTTTATCTTACTCCCATAAGTAAGATGTGACCCAAGGTTGGGTCGGGAAAGTGGGGTTTAAAAATTGCCTGGGCAGCCCTGTCGGCATTCCCCGGTAGGGGCGCCTCAGGCAGTAAGCAATAAACTTACTCCTCCCCAAAGAGGGGAGGCAAAGCCTGGGAAGGTGGACCTCCCAGAACTGCACAGGACAGACCCATTGACCGGCGTAAATCAAGACCCGAAGGCCAAGACAACACCAGTATGGGGTGCAGTATCCATCGGAACAGATACTACACTTTGATCTAAGCCAAAAGGCCAAGAACTCTCTCCAGTAGCCTTGTAGCAATACTTGTAAAAATAAGTCGGGCCTGCTGAGTCGTTTGCATACGCACAATCGGACATTGTAATCTTGTAGGGATGGTCTTCTTCTGTAAAGAAGTAGCGATCACCATATATATATAATAATAATGATAACAATGCCGTTATCAATAAGAAACCAACGGTGAACGGCTGTTGAGAGAACGCAAAGTGATTTGCAACGGTTATTGAAAGAAGTGTTTGAAATCTGCATATTTCTAGCACTTTCTAGATCTGGGGAGACTTGTTGTCACTCAGACGTCAGGGAACACCACCTGTTGTTGCCAGTGAGCGATCATTGGTAATGACTGGTGCGTGAACCCCATAAATAGAAGAGAAATAGTATTTTAAAAAATAGAAGAAAAAAAAGCAGACGGGGAAGAATTCAGAACAATCATTTTAGATGCCATCTTTTGCTTTCTTTTTTTTCTCTCTAAAAAGAATTTTCTTTTTTTACAATTTTAATACATAACATATTTTTTAGGAATTTTAAAATGTGGACATTTTTTTATAACTACAACTGCAAGAGTCGCCGAACTTTAAGCTCAATCATGTGATACTTTTTGAAACTTTTTTTATACCTAAATTTTGTTCCTTCTTGTACAATGTACATTGAAAGGCGTGTATGTATGTATGTATGTATGTATGTATGTATGTATGTATGTATGTATGTATGTGTGTATGTATGTATGTATGTATGTATGTATGTATGTATGTATGTATGTATGTATGTATGTACTGTTAACATACATCATTGAAGGATGACTTGAACTTTGAAACATAAAATCTAAACTATGACAAAAAAAAAAAGAAAAATTCATACCAAAAGGAAAAATAGGAAATAAATGGAATTTGTCTTGTCCTTTTAAATTTTTTTTTTTCAGTACTATCTGGAGTTATAACAGACACAAGAAAACGGTAAGGAATAAAATGATTTTTCTCTTGTGTTTTATTTGATTTTTTTTTGCAATAAAATAAAATAAAATATCGTTAAAAAGCGGTTGGAAAGGTTGTTTTTTTTAAGATAGAGAACTATTCTCGCTTTCCACAATAGAAAAACAGAAAGCACGAGAGAGGGAGAAAGAGAGGGGGGGGGGATAATAGAGGAAATCATTTGGGCCCAAAAATGTTTAATCTAAAAATGCAAGTCGTGTGCATTTGCTTCTGATATTCTATGCGTGTGAACAACTAACAACTTAAATTGAATAACATTTTGTTTTATAACGACATCGGCAAAAGAGAAGTCCTTGTGTGCGTGTGTGAAAATGTTTGTCATCTATTATTTAAAGGAAACTCGTAATTCTGTCCGTCTATGTGTGTGTGTGTCCAGCTAAAATTCAGAAATTACGCAATATACACTTTACAGCACTTACAAACATTAGATCATCGGGTCCAGTGTGGATTCAAACTAGTTATGGTAAAAAAAAAAAAATACTATAATATTCACTCCCGCGAAGTCACCAGAGACCAAATTATTGACTTT
Organism: Sepiola atlantica; assembly: GCA_963556195.1. Lineage (NCBI taxonomy): Eukaryota > Metazoa > Mollusca > Cephalopoda > Sepiida > Sepiolidae > Sepiola > Sepiola atlantica. Next base: position 68,906,697 of record OY744525.1, on the reverse strand, counting down.
GGTGAAAAGAAATTACCATTTTTCATCATTACTGATAGTGGTTTGAAAAACAACACAGAAATTAGGTCAAACAATCAGTCATTTTTCTTTATATCTATTATATTGAACCAATTCCCAGACGAAGAAAAGAAAGATGTTACACACTTTTTTAAAACTCTTCTATTTTGATTGTCTATGACCCACACTCCCGGTCGAGCAACGCTGTGTAGCCTTGCTAGTTATATTACAGTGCAGTGCTTTTTTGCATATAACTTTTTCGAGTGGTTGCTACAAGGTGTGCGTACTGTATACGTATGCTATACGTTCTATGTGCACGTCACCTAATTGCATACGTGTATTACTGTATGGTCCGTCACTGTAGAGTAATACTCTGTATTCTGTGTTGTGCGTCATTATATATAAAAATTAAAAAAAAAAAAACAAGAAAATTCAATTAATAATTCCGTTGCTAAATAGTGGGTACCCGTGGAGTGGTACTGAGTGTACAAACACTACACCACTAAAAAGTTACAGACACACACACGCACCAGCGTGCACGAGATATTGTGCAAATTCTTTATTGTGTTACAGTAACATTAAGAGTGTCACTGTGTCAGTTCGTCAATGACAATACTACGGTCGTACACACACGCCGCACACGGCAACGCGCACCTGCATCAAATGTAGGGTTTGGTTAGGTTTTCACATTTATTTTTGTATATTAATTACCAGCATTACCTACCCGGCGTTGCCCGGGAGTCTATTTATTTTCATTTTTGCTTCGCCGCCCCCCCCCTCCCCCTTTTCACAATAGGATTTTGACAGTTAAATTTGAGTATTATGGCCTGGTCATTATTAAAAAACATTATTATAAAACTATAACTAATTTTGTTTTGTAAAATTACTGGATGTAAATAGCTTTCAAAACGTTCAATCCATGAGGATTTGCTAAGACTTTCTTCGAAGAAACCGCAATGCATTGTGGTGGATTTAATTTTGTAATTAAATTACTTCTTTAAATCTTATTTTTAAAAGTTCGTTTTATTTTACGCCATTGTATTTTTTTATTTCAATAAACAATCTATTAATAGTAAATAAAAAAGAATAATTTGTAAGTCACGTAAACGCGAGAAACACAAACGCACAGAGACACGAGAAGTGGTCAAATACTTTTATTAATACACGTGTTTTTTTAATTATT